>JAIPRK010000362.1:0-231483 GCA_025469195.1 Chaitophorus viminalis | reverse complement strand
CATATTAACTCCGTTCAGAATCGTTATTCGTATATAATGATATCTATCATTGCATTCAAATTTAACAAATCCATTGTAATAATGACCTATCCTATAAACGAGGTACACTCCACCCCCAACTGTACAGAAAAGCGAGGCCCAACCATTTATTTTTATTTTAGTTGTACTATAATTTCAGAGTTGAAAAAAAAAACATAAATTAGGTAATTCATAACTTTTATTTGTAACCGAGATATATTTAAGTTTTTTTTTAAAACGGATGTATTATTAATATTTCTACTTCTGACTGAATACAATCAATTATTATTGTATTATATTCTGGTGATTATTTTCTTTTTTTCGAAAAAAATTCTTTATTAAAATTAGTTAGAGAAAACATGCATACGATTATATTTACGTTGAGAATATTATTATATTATAAATTTTTTCCTGGTAGATTAGAGTTTGTTTCATCGGGGTTTTATAGTTGAATTTTGTTCCACATTTTTATGTTTCACAATATCATAAGAATCTTTAGCTAATAAAAATAACTTTTGAATACTCTGGCAGTGAGTTCTCATCAATACATGGATTTCCGAAGTGTACGAAATGGGTTGTCCTTGTAGGTCGTGACGTTTCCGGTGCACTTCACTCTTCGACACTTTTGCAGCCATGGTCAGTTTAGTGCTTTGCAGAAGGAATACTCGAGACGGAAAATGTACTACTTGACAGAACGGACTATATCGATTAGATACAAGGAATAATTCACGAAGGGTATGACCGGTTGACTCATGAACCGTATTACTTAAAATCCATTTTGACATATGTCACATAGCACGAAGACAGGTAATTAGCGTTAGCGATCAAATTCATTGCACGAGAATATAATTCATTATATTGATCGTACGAGTAGGGACGTAACACATTTTTGCGTGCCTTCAGTTGTGTCGTTTTAGACCAAACCCGTCGACGAAAATGTTCACAAAAGTCCTAATACGTTTTGCACAAACCCCACGTTGACATTAATAGCTCATACCACAAACAGGAACGAACAATCTTTAGTAAGTCGACACTGTATTGCAACTAATATTGTTGGGTGGTGGACATAAGTACGTCACCAAAGTAGGATTATTTATTTGTTGAAGGAATCGATCTACATATAATTTGTGTAATTGGCCCGAGAAAACACCTATTGTGCCCTGCACCTTTTTTCGCAAGATCACGTATTATGAATCCGAGGTTGATTACATGGAATTACACTTTGATTTACAGAGTTCATAGATGATGTAACCACACCGGGAAAAGATATTGATGGGTTGAAGGTAGTCTTATAAATTATGGCAGGGTCATCATCTGCGACATATCGATCTCGGGTACACCGAGATAATCGCCCGTTGACAACCACAGTAACGGTCGTTTACCAGATACCGTGACCTTTTTTGGGCTCGGAGTGCCTAGATTTAATGTAACTTGTAATACTATAAAAGAAAAGTGAATGTGTCAAACGTTCTATTTATATAAATATTTTTTCAGTAAATACGAAAAACATTACAGCATTCAAAATAATCAATAATAATTATGTATAAAAGTATATGTTATATATTTAGACTTTATAGAAGTTAAAATTATTATTTGTTAATGACAGTTCTAAATACCAAGTCTTATGATATTAATGTTCTAAGTAGCAAATGGTGTGATAATTGTTTCAAGTGAAAATATTTTATTTTAAATAACAGGTAATCATTTTTTACTAAATCAATAAAACAAATTTAAATTTTTAATATAAAATAAACATATTTTGTTCATTTAAAAATGTAGTCAAATTACAGTATATTTTTTAAATGAAACAAATTTAAAAAAAAAGGAAAGTTAAAATGAAGTAAAACATTGGTTGTTAGGAATGGAGAGAAAAGTATATTGAGTTAGTGCGGCGAAAGCTCAGCGGATATAACACTCCGGCTGAGTAATAATATAAAAACTTGAAACTTTAAACAGAGTTAGCTTATATGACTATATTTCGGACATGACACGTCGTTGTTTTTTTTTAATAATCATAATCTACAAAATATAATTTTGCTACGTATTGACCAAATAATATGTTTTATGAGCGTGATGAAATGTAATCGAAGCGTAAATAGTGTAAATAAAAAACTTCTGCGGGTCTGACGAAAAAGTATAAGATATTGAGTCTACTCGAGAGTTAATACTTAATAGTGTCTAATATTTTTAATCAATTTATATTTTAGTTTTAAATAATTACGTGTTATTTTAATATTTGAAACTATTTGCAGCAGTAAAATACAATTTGTGAAATTTGAAGAATTATGAAAGGGTGCTCTCATTGGCCTTCGTACCGATATCCATTTTTGTTTCAGATACATAATCGTCATCATTTCACGATGCACATTAACTCTTCAATACATCAATCGTATACCGACAGACAAAAACGAGTGGTTTTTTTTTTTTTTACCACGTTGTCCAAGTGGAGTATGGATAATAATAACAATACATATTGGTTCCCAATCCCTTTGATAATAATATAATGATTATATGATCCGAATATGTACGTCGGTGATACGAACAATGAAATAAAAAGTGAAATAAAAAGGCAACCACTGGAGCTATAACAAAATAAACATTTAGACTGAAAATGTTTAGCGCGTGAGTGGTGTAATCCTTGTACGGACGGAATTGCATTTTGTCCTTTACGAATTCCGGCAATTTTCCGTCACATTTGATTGGAATTTTAATAATATTATAATATCGTATTTAATACGTGTGGTACTCGTATCCCCACAAGTTCGTTCGTTCCATATACTGAACATGTAATTTATAACAATCCGGCTGAGGCAACGTTGCGCTTTTCGTATTGTGAATTAACTATCCGCACGTGTCGGCTGATAAAAAAAAATATTAGATACTTAGCTTTGATACATAAATAATACTATTATCCAACATATCCTTGTTAGTTACATTTTAAAACGGATCAATATGAATCATGTTCGATTATAGTGCTATCGCGTAAATGTACACTAGATGTAGATGTAGCATCGATGCGGTTCGACCGAAAACAAACGTCTGAAGGGTGAAACGTTATATATAATATTATAATAATTCTTATACTATTCATTGTTTACGGGTCGGGAAATAATAATGACTCTAAAGACTTTAATTTGTTGTACTGCACACTGTGCATATTTTTTTAAATGAAATTTTGTAGCCAGTTACGCACCACGGATGAAGATTATGGAGCTAATCTTCTGGAAAGTAGTTTTATGTATAAATCATCTGTATCAATGACGATGTTTGTAAATAATATGTTATAATATGTTTGTATATATACCTAGGAATAGTTAAATATATAGTTATAGTATAGGGTTAATAATATCGTGTATACGCACTAGGTACGCAATTGATTCAGTGAACCTACTTGCATATACTGCAAATTCTAATCATTTTTTAGGTTCTACGTGAAAAGAAGAATGCATTGATTTTATAAATATGTGCCAGTTTATTTTTATTTTTTATGTTTATTCGGAGGAATGCTCCAACATATACAAATCTGTATTTTTTCTGAAAGCAAATTTTGTATTGTAGTCTAGACTCTAGTCGGTACTTACTGTATAGGTATTTTTTTGAATTTCTCAATCGTTTTCCGAATAATAGAGAAAACGCGATAAAATTGTAAAAAATGTTAATCTGGATACAAGATTTGAACTAAAACATTTTGCATTTGAAATTTCCGATTAAAAGTTAAATCTACCTTATTAAGAAATTCGGATTTTATACTTTATCATTTATCTTTATAAGTATAAACTAATCTATTATATGAACTCTTTTACTCAGAATCTTTTTTTTTTTTCAAAATTGATACGTTGGTTTAAAGTATAAATAGTTTGAATCGTTACAGCTATATCATTCAGCCATCACTAAATGACTAAAACGAAGTCTACATATTTAAAAATTGGATAAAAATGAATATTAATATGAAATAATAATATGAGAAAATAGAAATTTATTTGCTACACGTTTCCAAATTTCGTTTCGTATTATACACAATTTTAGGCTCTGAATATTATGTACTGTGGTAACTGGTAGTATGCCATGCGGAAACTTTTCAGTTGTTTTTCAAAAAAGCCGTCCATTTTCAACGTGTGTTGAAAAATTTCTCGAAAACGTAACAACTTACGTGATAATAAATTTTGGTCAGCATATGACGTGATGTTATCGTGTTTAGTGTGGCATAAGTACACGCGTTTTCATAAATTTAATAGTTCTACGCACGTGATACAACTGGGTAGAAAAAATACGCGCACAGCTTCCTTTGGACGCATGTAATGTGAACCGATTAATAATTTCTTTAAACTATAAACCACTTTTATTTCGTTTTCCATCGTAAACTTTAGTAAAATATATGTTTTATAACGTATAATAAGCGTTGAAAAAATAAAAAATCATATTACATTCAACGTAATATCCAGCATGTAGTGTACATATAATATTATCATTATTATCTATGCTATAATAACAGTGGTTGTCCAACTTTTATTAAACACGGTACACGATGAGCTCTTCAAAAATGGCTTTATTTTTTCGGTTTTAGAATATTACATTACATTAATTTATTTAATTTGAAATGTGTGGAGATGTACTGACCGAGGGCTTAACCTATACATTTTATTATTCACTTATCATAATTTTTCCAACAAACTGTCGATTTATTAACACATAAATATACTTAGTATAAAGATTGAATGCATTATATATATTTTATTAATTCATATACCAAAAATCACAACAATCGGTAATTTACAAAACAAAATACCTAGTAAATGGTCGAGGTACACTTGCAGTAAAAATCGTTCCAGAAACGTAAATAACATTTCGTGGTGTTTACGATTCGATGCCAGTAAAACGCACATTTACTGCAAATGCACAAATCAGGTATATAATTTTATTATCACATATACCTGCGACGGTGTACGTATTATAACTGTATTTGATCATATACGGTGGGAAGTTATTTACATTAGAAATACGATGACACCATCGTTATTATGCTGAGCAAAGATGACCCCAATTTTCATAATCCAATTATGTGGGCTCACTAATTTTTGCGATGTAAAATAAAATGAACGGATATAGCAGTGCGGTATACCGACGTTCGGAGAAGTTTATTTTTATTTTTTTTTCTAGTTATTATAATATATTCAAGCCGTAACGCTGTATAATATTATATGGTTAAATACGTAATTAAGGTAATGACAAAAATCTCAAGTTGAATCTTTTATACACTATCACATCGTCGCGTCGCAATGCGTCTATTGCCGAAGAAATGTCTGTCGTGTTCGAACCTGATTACAGCGTGGCACATTTTTAAAACTGGTCAATAACCGCTACGGGACGGTAAAGGAAAGATGACTTTTTTTATGGCACCTCTATAAATATCCATCTTTATAGGTGCGAAACTATTTATACTAATAATAATGTCCATCATCGTCGTTTTACGCAGTTAAACAATCGTATTAATATGCATCGACTATTACGACGTGAAAATCATAGCACGACCATTGGACGTACGTGTATTGACGTATTATATAGATACATAATGCTGTCGTTGCGTTATAATAATCACGTACGGCCCCACTCGACACTAATAAACAATCACACGGTGCATTGTCGAATAACACGAGATATTTAATCCGCTCCGTTGTAAATTCTTTATAATATGTTACTATAATGGACCTATTGTGATCATTTCGTGGTGATTTAAACTGTTTGTTTCCAATATATTTAATAATTACATTTAGGGTTGTAAAATTTCATTTCCATGAAAAATATTTTTTTTTTATTTCCAAGTGAACATTTTTAAAAGTTGTTTATTGTGTGAAATAAAGAAAATATGTATACTACATACATAATAAATAATAATACATAAACATAGACATATAAAAAAACTAGATGACCGACTATAAGACAATATATATTGAAGTCAGCCATATGCCAACAGGGAAAAATTGCATGATTGATTATATCAAATATGTATATTTTATATATTTGTAATATATATTATATTATTATGTCATATAAATATGTATAAATATCTTATATTCTTATAATCTTATCTATTGAGTTATTTTTAAACATTTCCCTGTTTAAAAGAAAAAAAAATATTTTTCATAATTTCATTGAAATATTTCAAGAAGAGTGAAATTTTAAATTTTGAAATATTTCAAGTGAAATATTTCAAATTTACAACCCTAATTACATTTCCATACCGATCGAATTAAATCTCCATCATTTCTTTTCCGTCACCCGAAATCAGTGTAATGAATAATGCTGAACGTAGAAGTCGCAAAAAATATAATATTTCAATAGGTATTGTTATTTAATTTTCTATTTTTAACATCTGATCTTCGGAATAAGTAAATAATCCGTTATACACCGACATATTATAGTTAAGTATTATATTATAATTAGAGTACGGATTTTACAAATTTCTTCAGAATCGGTACTCTAATTTTTATTTTTAACTATAATAATATACCTATAGTCGATTTTAAGCTTGGATCGAAAGGCAGGGGTTATCAATATCCATCCATTAAATACGGCACTGCAGCTTATATAACAACACCAAGTTTTGTTTACGAACAATACTCGTTTTTGATATCAAACGAACTCAGACATGCTATACTTTCCAACGGCGCTCACTACACGCATGGTTGATTCTTCAACCATAGTTATATTGTACTGTCATATCATGACGAATCTTAATTGAATTCGATTCCGAAATATTTTTATCCAGGAAAGTAAAACCAAACAAACTACATTATGTCGATAAATATGGTGCTCATCCGTCATATAATATTGATTCGAGTTCTTTATTTCTTATAACAAGAAACATTATTATTTTTTATTAAATCATGGTAAATATCATAAAAACAATATAACGTCTCATGGTTTAATGATCAACGTTTTTTATGAAAAAAAAAAATGGCTTTTATATATATGATAAAAATTGTATATCCATACGTAGACGAATATATTCTGCTAATTATATAACCATATAGGTATAAAATATAAACACTGCTATAGCCACTTAAATAATTTGAACTAATATTGATCGAATCCAGTTAATCTTACAAATCGACTATACGAATACTAGAATCTATTACTGATTGTATAACACAGTAGTCTTTGACGTTTTCAAATTTACCATAGTAGAAAACGCCTTTTCACATAAATTAGTCGTTGGAATAAAAAAATAAAATTGAGATGGCTTTAATTAATTTTATAACTTTAATTTTTATTATAAAAGAAGACTTATCGGGAGCCGATCTTAAAGCATACGCGACCCGAAAATGGGTCGCGACCCACCGGTTGAAGACTACTTTTATTATAAATTTATACTATAATGCATCAGGATGATGATAAACGTATTTTCGATTATATTAAAAATAAGAACCCTTCGCTCCCATTAAATCAACTCAACAATTTATATACTAGAAGTTTGATTTCACTTGATACAATATCGTAAAAAACTTGATAAATCATGATGATTTATCTACTAGTGATTTATAAACATTGTTCATTTAAGCAATTTAATCAATAAAATGAGTTGAGTCTTAGAATTTAAGAGAAAGTGTAAGTCAAATTAAGTAAATTAGAGTTTAATTTTATATTTTCTTGATTTGATGGGTTAAAAGTAGATTTATTAGGTAAATGTTTCAACATGTATAACCATTACATTGTAAATAAATACTTTAATATTAATATATACTTGATAATACTTGATGGATATCAAAAAAATAATTAGTTGGAAATGGGAATCATTTAAAAACGATCCGATTAGAACTTGGACGACAACTCATTCAGTCCAATTAAAAAACATGAATGACTAAATATCACTGTATTATCAAGTGACTTCATTCAAATCAATTATTATAATCTAAAATATTTAAACTCATCAACTGGACTACACCCGATCTTGACTGCAGTTGGACAATTTAGCGTGAATCTACTTATTCAGCGCGTTTCATAGTCATCAAACTTTTAAAAACACAAATGTAACAACAGCTTATTTGGCCAAACGAGTAAGTTAATGGTTACACAGAAAGCATAATAATATGCGTTCGTACACAAATGCATATAGACCCCGGACGGACGTGACTCATTGTGAACTAAAGTTGTAATAATTGTACCATTATGTATTGTTACCATTATTCATTATTCGCACGGGAACCGCAATCGACGTAATACATTTGTAATATCGCAATAACAATAGTGATAAAATGAACACAGCACACGTCATCAAGTAAGTAAAAATACATTTCGTGGATGAAATTTAATGAAAAAGCGGATGAAGCAAATGACAGGCACCATTCTTATTATTTTTATTATTATTATTATTATTATTATTATTATTATTATTATTATTATGCGTTTTATTTTTCGACGGTCGCGGTGATACGCTACAGATGCACCACTGGGAAAAAATATATATATATACACACTTGAAAAACCTAATGGCTACACCGATTGCAAATAAACTTGAAGCGGTCAATAGGAGGGGTGAAAAATAAAACACTCTACTGAATAATACTATGCAAAAAAGGTAACCTACATCAAGACAAAAAACCGTCGTTATAACCACGGCAACAACTGGACAGTCCATTTTGTCACGCGCTTCTTTCTAATAAACCATGAGTTCTAGTTCAAACCCGAAGTGAATTGATCACTTCCATGTCGTGTACCCATTTTATGTCTGGAAATAAAAAACATAAAAACAGAACAAAAAATCACCAGCAAAATATGTTATAAAATATTGCGTTTTCAAAAAGATTACTCGAATTATAAGTATACTTGTAATCTAGCTAATAGCCATAATATAACATTATGAAAGTAACGACTCATCTGATTAACTAACTACATACTAGCCAAATATAATATTAATGAATTTTAAAAAGAAGACACTTTATTGTTACCCAACCGCATCTGACGATATTAAAGAAAATAATTTATGTATCGTACACGTGCAGTGTGTCGATGTAATGCGTACTGTGCTTGTGCAAAAGAAATTGTATGAAACGTAACGTAAATAAATGTGTTTTCCGTATAATTATATCTGACTAAGCTCCAGCTATGGTTTGCTTTTGAATAATTTAAAAATTATACAATATTATACACATATTATGTATAAACGTAGTACTGCGAATCTAATAATATAATATATTATCAACACCGTGTTTTAATTAATATTTCTATAATGTTAGGCATTATTTACCTTAGCAATCCACAATTATATATGGCCCTAAAACGTAGTTATATATTTTATGTCAGTATCTTGGAAACAATTATGCCAAGTGTGGTTCTAAAACGTTAATTTAATATCTCATAGTAGAATATTATCATTCGCAAGTACGAACATTATGAGTAATGACCGGTAATTTATATATATATATTTTTAAAATACTCTTTTTATCCTATATAATGTATTTAGACTTAACTTGAGTTAAATTAATATTTATGCAAGCTGCTGTTTGGTAAAGATAATAAATGAAACTCATATAAAAACAATTAATTGTATATTATCATCGTTTATGTCGTGTAAAAAATAAGATTACGTAACACATGTAATTAATAAAAAAAACTCGCTCTGATTTACAGTAGGGGTGGTGTGGACCTCGGTCATAAAGCAAGTCATTATAATGGACATGTTAAATATAATTTCAATGATAGATATCAATGTAAACGAAAAATAATTTTAAACAAGTTGATTTGCCAGTCCAAAATATATTATATTATATTTTATAACATTTAATCTGTTATATTTTGTCGATATGTGCACTTCACATGTTTATATAAAACAATCGAGTCTATGCATTTTAAATATTTATAAATTAAACTGAGAAAAAATTACGTGAAATCTTCAATTAAATTTTTGACCTACAATATATTTTTATTTTTTTTTTATCAACAATTATAAAAAAAAATTGAATACTTCATATGCATATAAATTATTTAAAAATCAATAAAATATTTAGCAAAAAAAATTACTTAAAAAAAAATGCCAATTTTAACAACTGGTAAAAATTTTATGTTTATTTCAAAAATAAAAAAATACTTAGAAAAATATGACTATACATGTTAATAAAACTATCTATGTGCCCATGAGATTGATTCCATTCCAAATTCCTCACTCTACGGTTGTGAGTTTCAAAACTTTTTAAAGTCTTTGGAGACAAAATTTATAATCAAGTTGTTATAATATTGTTGAATTATTGAATCTTATACTGATACACACACACTATATTATACCACACTCAAAGTAAACATTAATTTAGTTATTAGCTGGGAGTAATTCATTACACAGTATAGGTACTAGATGTTCAATATTTTAATATAATGCAATATCATTCAATATAATTCTTTTCTACTTTGTTATTTCTCAAAAAAAAGTATAGGATTTCTCGTTAAACCTCCATATAAACTTACAGTGTTATCCAATTTAGATTCTTATAGCGAAGCGACTCAGAAGATCTTTGTTTTTACAATAATGTTTAATTTTAACTTTTTGTTTACACTTTTTACTACAATAACTCTTCGCGTACAAAAGTTCCATTCCCGAAATATTTAGTTCCAAAAACGAACACGAATCATGGAATAGTGTTTATTATAGACAGTCGACTTTTCCATTTTATCCGTAGGCCAGCCGTCAATAAATAAGCCGTGAAAAAATATTGAAAATAAAAAAAACCTCTGTATTATACATAGTACAAATATAATACCAAACCAAATACATGGCTATTATATGCTATTATAACGGGTTTGGGATCGATCAAAAAAAAAAAGGTTAGCTTCACTTGGCCTACTCTATTGAATTGTTATAGGTAATAAAAATAATAAAAACGATTTGTTTATTTTGGGAATCAAAATTGGCTATTATTTTCTAATTGTTTGCTATTTTTTGACAGTAACTTCGTTTAAAATACAAGGACTACTGAACAAAATAACCGATAGCTTTTAAATTTCGAAAATAAACTTATAAATATGTGCAAACAAAAGGCTACAATTTACAATCCTTCTGGAACTATTTAGACAGAGTGGTCGGGGAAGGGGGCTTCCTTCGCAGGGGTCAAAACAACATGAATATCGTTTTAACGAATGACTTCACACGTATCTCCACCGGAATGGTGTAATAATGATTATAATAATAATAATAATAATAAAAATAATGGGTTCTTCTGTAATGTGTGTAATAATTTTTATGTACATGCCATACAAATATGTAGTGTATCTCGATAAACGCAACCTATCTCATGGTTTAGCCGATCAGTGACAATTATTTTACATAATATGGCTTTCACAGTGTAGTACTTTAGCGTGAACCCAGCTAATTAAAATGCAATATAATCATATGTCCAGTGGTGGCGATCCAGTGTTGTGCGTGTCGAAACGAAAAACCAATAATATAATCGTTTTACCTCGCCCAATAAGATTAATATTACTTGGTACTTTGATAATTCCGGTCGGTTTTAAAAATGTTGTAATATTATTACTTACATAGTTCTCAAAAATTGCACAAAGTGGTTTAAAAATGACATTCAGACGTTCAATGATACCTATTATTAATAAGTGAGGACCACGACGCGCACGTAACAAATGATATTTTTATAATATCCCTACGCACTCGCGAGTTACATATCTTACATTTCCGTATATTTTACGACTCGACTGTTTGTTCGGTCTCTTAAGACTATACGCACTATTATAATATACTAAAGTTAGAACTGGTGAAAGACTTGACTCTATGATACTATGATTTACTACCCCGTAGTTCATGCTTTGCCCAAACTTGTCGAGACTCTTCCTCGGGTTCAAACTTGAACATTTCTTTTGACATTAAGCGTGGTGTGAGTTTTGTTTTTAAAGTAAACAATAACAAATATCTGTGTTTATTATACATTTTGCACATAATATTGAAATATAATATAATAAATAATAATAATAATATTTAATACTGTCAAAATTCAAAACTATATACTTTTAAACTTAAAATGGATCCAGTAACAACAATATACAATAATATATGGTTTCTCACTTAAATATAATTTGGTTTTATTTTCGTCGACCAATTGAAAATTATAATACTTTTAATTTATTGGAATATATATGCTCATGTGGTATTTTATTATATTAAACATATATAAGTTATATGCGATTATTATTATTTAATAAACTTGCAAGTTACAATCAAAATGTATAATACTGTAACTATAGTATATAATATACTATACTTACCGCACTGGCGCAAGACTCATTCACTAAATGTTGATTTATTGTAAATAATGTGAAACATTTTGTAAATAGTACGGGCGTTCATTAGTTTTAAACGTCAATGAAGTGAAATCTTTATTTGGCCAATATGTTATTACGGTATGAATAGTAATCGAGAACATTTTTAATATTTTATTGGAAAACTCGATGGATCGATAATGACGTTTTGACATTCATCATAATGTCTTGTATTTGCAGTCAACGGTCATGGTCGATCCGTTAATGTCCACAATATTAGTATATTTCTCAAAACGGGGAAAAAACATTTTGGTAAACCCTCTTGCAGTATTACTCATCGGAGTTGATAATTTTTTATTTTTCGTACTACACACATTATATCAAAGCCATAAATAAAAATCGATTTTATTTTTTTTTCATCGTGTAACTTCTTACAACTTACTTTAAGTGCACGGGTGTACCTGCGGTGGTGTACGTATAATAAATATAAAAATAAAAAAATAAAAAATATTGTATATAAATATATACATTAAGCGTTTTGGATAGGTTCTATTCAAAATTTATAATACACAGGCTTTACTTTTCGTACCGAAATGTATGTCACGTATAGCAATGCGATCATCGAAATATTATGTACGACAAAATATATTGTATATATATTATTATTAAACAGAATTTTAAAATAAATAACAACACGCGAATAAAAGTATACATTTATAAGATGAATCAAAAATATTGTATGTTTATTAGCAACAAGGTTCAAATAAATCAATCGAATGTAATAGTTTTTATTTTTTTTTTTTTTGCTTGGATCGAAAACACAACTGAACATTTTTTTTTTTTTTTTTTTTAATCTTAAGACCAGTTTATCCCAACGGTGATTTAATCCTTCTTATGGATGAGTTTGGCTACTGCATCGGGAGTAAACATTTCTCAAAAGATTGATGACTTGGTGAGAAATAAACAATCATACATTTTATATAAAAATAGAAGCATTTTCAATAGTATGCACTTTATATAATAGTATTGCTATAGAAATATTCACATTGTATAAGTATACCATAAGTTTTAAAAATAATTAAAAATGTATCGATATTATTGATAAAAATTTATTTTTCTTATATCTTGAATCTATAATTTTAATTTTATAATTTAACTTGTATAGTAAATTATTTGACAGTTTTGTTTTTAATTGTTTTAATAATAATACACGAAAAAAAAATCATCGGTTATTTTAAATTAATGGTACATGTGAGAGGGAGAAGGCTTAAATCAATGCGGAACAAAAAATATTGGACAACCTTGTATTAGATAATTGAGAATGAAACAAGTTTGAATAAGTACCAATAAAAACTGTTCATAACTATATGTATTATAGTACATCGCAGATATTGATTGAATATAAATAATATGGTTAACATGGATAAGTTGGTGTTGTCAACATATTATTTTCATCAAAGTAAAATTCTTAAACTTTCATCAATGCCAATTTATGGATCTATAGCTTAGAATATTATATCCAAAGTTAAATGCATTAGGTATAATATTATTTTGTACATGTTCACCGAAGATTATGTAAGTTAAACATTTTGAATTTGATTTTAACAAAATGTGACGTTTGTAACAAATTATTGTTGTTTTCTCGTCCACCCACGTAGATGTTGTAATTTATCGAATTTCGGTTGAAGTGGTGGTTCACGTGATGCATATTATTCAAAGGCCTCGAATTCGTTCTTCTAGCTAAAGTGATCCAGGGTCGTTATTAAAATGTCGCTCAGCCGTTGTCGGAGAACACGTCGAAAAATCCTTGAACACCGCGGAATGCAAACGATAACAGTGGTGGTTCGCAACATGTCCCTCGCGAATGCTTTGGATTCCACGCGCAAGTTTCAGGATGAATAAGTGCATACACGAACGTTCAAAATTAAAATAATATAATATGCCCTATCACACTGAACTGTTCGTTAACCGTTTTCAGAACAGATCCGGGTGGAAATCCAGTAAAATTACAATATTTGTAATACAGTTTTTAGCGCACGTGCCCAATGTCTACTTCAACTAATTGCCGGAACTAATACGTGAACAATTAAATAATTAAATTCCGACTTGCCATTAGCGAATTACTGTCCGTTTTGTTTACTAGTAAATATTTATTTGCGCACTTTTTTTTTCATTTTTATTTATTTATATTTTTTTGTTTGATATACAATTATTGCCGAACGTGTCCCTTTTCCCTGCAACATAGTTCTAACCATAACCGCCCGCAACAGTCCAACTTCGCAAGAGAAAAATCATATTTTACTTCATTTTTATTCGTTACTTTGATGTATATGTTACGGGTAAAATAAAAAATCTGGGCACTGTAAACAATGTAAGAATATTTTGGGCAACACAAGAATTAATATCCCAACAATTGATATTGTCACACAGTGACTGGAAAAAGTGTAGCACCCCGGTTTCAAAGCGGAAATGTGAACTAAAGCGCTGCGCACTTGAATAGCATTTATACGAAACAATATCTATACTTACATATTATGTATTACGTGGGAAAATTACTATTTTAATCGTAATATGATTAGCCAAAAACCTTTCCAAAAAGTGGTGTGAAAGACGAAGGTCTTAAGTTCGTTCAATTTTTGAAGATTTTGAGTTTTTGCCATTGTATAAAACTTTAACCACACGAAGCAAAAATTGGCTTAAAATCAACTCAAATCCCAACAGGTATAATCTATACTTTCAGATTAGAGGGATACTTAAAAAAAACTATTGGCTGTCAAACTGTCATCGAAAACGTAAACAACAAAAACGAAAAAAGTGACGAAAGTGATGAGAGCATTGGAAAACAACTTTTTTCTGTCAATGATGAAAACGTTTAATTAAAATTCAAAATAGCATTTCTTTAAATCGATCAAATTCTACTGAAAATCTTATAATATATCTAAGCTAAGAAAATGAAGAATTTGTTAGAAGAATGTATTTCCGGAAAAAGAAGGAGAAAATATAAAAATAAAAATTCTTGATGTGGATCGGGCAAAATGTAATCTTATACCCAGTAAGATGTTATATTTATTTTGAATATTTTCAATATTTAACCTACGGTGCCCAGTATAATTATTAATTAGGCTTTGTGTACTGTACATACAATGTCCGGACATATACCGCGCTTCTCTCCAATAGTTCCGTGTAAATATATATTTTGTATTCGCGTCCAATACGATTTAGATTTAGTTTCTTGATAAAAAGTATTGTGCGTTTTTCGTCAATCGTTATTTTACTATAAGATGTATTAATATGCAATGAACTGTTGAAATCATGAAGTTTTGACATCACGTATGGAATATTAACGTTTGAATAAATTAACACAAATCACTGCATACAATGTAATTATATTTCTATACTTACATTAACCTACATTAATTTTTGTAATACTTCGCTAGGAGTTACAAAAATTTGTTTAACCATGACGATTTTACGTTTAATAAAAAATATAAATTGGACGATGAAGAACGATTGCAACTTTTCCGCCAAAACCATTTAAACTTTAAACATTAACAATTTATCGAGCTTCGTGTACTATGTTAATAACGTAATATTTATTTTTTGTTTCGATCACCTACTATGGATGAGCACTGGACATTTTTCTCCAAAATTGAAAATCAAACAACCACTTCCCAAAAACTTATTTCGTCTCAACGTTTGAATAACATATTCTTCGGATACGAAATATAATTAAGCATCGTGGAGTGTTAGCTTTAAACGCCTCACTCCGAAATAATTAATGTTATTTGGTTTTAACCCAACCCAAGTAGTACAATATGCAACCGTATTAATTATATTGTACCTCTTATTCCAGTCGAATTTAATGAATAACTAAAATACTTGTTCGGTCAATATAATTTAAACATATAATTTACGTTATGAATAAGATTAGTCATCTAGACTTTAGGGCTCGTTTTGGGTAATATAAATCATTACACTTACACATTATTCATTAAAGGTATGAGGTGAATTTAACATAATGATTTACCTCTACCGCGAATAATATGTTGTTTTAATACGTGAGACGATATTATATTGTTTTTTCATTTGTTTCAACCAAACAGTAAGTCAATGGCATACCTAATGAGAGCAGAGGAGTCTGTTTCTTACAGTAGTCTAGAATTTTTGGTGAATAACCAAGATATTTTGTTGACAATTTATAAATCATAGCTTATGAGTAACTTTGAGAATAAAATGGACAGTGTTGGAGATCAGATATTTTAAAGAAATTTCTTTATAATCGAATACTAATACAATTATACGCTTACTCGTATACATTTCATGTTTCTACAATCAAACGTAATTACTGTCTTTGCATACCATTAAACCAGTGGCGTGCAGTCAGGGCAAGTAGCGCTTGCCCAGATAAAAGTAAAAAGAAAGGGAACAAATAGTACTTATTGGTTCTTTTTAATAATATAAAATGTCATTACTCATGGTTTAATCTGAAGAATTTACAAAAACAATAAATATAAACAATAATATAATTTCTAAAAAAAAATCAAGAAATTGTTTTACTGTATAGGCAATTTAATATACAGAAGTAAGCGCTCAGTTTTTTCCAGACTCGGACTATGCTGTAGTATTAAAACAGTTGGGTGCGGTGTAAAGGGGTGGAACTGCGATTTTACATGGTTCTCAAAAGCGCTCAGCAAAACGCTTCTGATGCGATTTGATTAGCTGCCACCACTACCGTCACATTTTATCAACGCGTGCTTGACTATGGCATAATTCGTGGTAGAACCGGTCATCGGCGATATCTTAGTTCTTAATAATTATTATCGAAAAACCTAAATTAGCATCCAAACAGACGTACCTATAATAATGTATTAAATATAATATTATTTATTTTTCTGTTTGTGTTATACGGTTATCAACAACATTTTATCTTTTTCTCTCGAATACGAAGTTTGGCAAATATTCATACATTTTAGTTAATAAGCTTACGAATATTTATTGTATAATTGTTTACCTATTACATTATATAATATATACCTAATATATATTTAACAATAAACTTGTTTGGTAATAAATATAATATCCAGTAAAATATTAATATGAGTACGTTTTTATTGGATTTTAGGTAGGTATACTTATTTTAGCGCTTGCCCATAAGGTTTTACCACCGCACGCCACTGCATTAAACCAAATGTTATTATGAGGTAATAAACTTAAAAAATTTGATTTATTTTTTCATACTTTTCACGAAATCAAAAAGTATTCAAAAAATATTATAATTCAATGCACTGATTTTGTATGAATGCCTTCTATTTTAAACTCTATTCCTTACACTTAATATTTGTTGTATTGTATTTACTTATATTGTAATTGTTTATTTTCTAATCTTATTTAAATTAAAATTTAAATGTATAATTATTTTTTTTCTGTACTCTATGCTCAATGGGTTATAAATAAATAAAATAAAAATAAAAAAATAGGTTTTACATGATTATAAAAACCATTCAGAATGATATTGTCATAATACAGTAATTATTCTGTAATCATGTGAATTAAAATAAATGAAATGGAAAATGATATATTAACAAGGCGTAATAAATGCGTTTTCTAAACAACACTCTAGGCGTTTATAATAATTATGTTTATAATTAATACTTACCAAAAGATTCAATAATATTATCATATATACAAATATTTTGAATTATATACTCTATATATTACTTCAACTTTTATAAATACTAATTCTAATAATATATATATATATATATATATATATATATAATTCTATTGTATGTGTGTATATCACTGAACTCCTCCTAAACGGCTGGACCGATTTGAATGAAATTTTTTGTATGCGTTTGGGTGACGCGCTGGATGGTTTAAATTCACAAAAAAAAAAAATCCTAGATCCACCACTGTATACTTCATAAACCAACCACATCGACCGATTATATTATTAAATTAAAAAGTAATTTTCAGAAACTATGAAACCAAAATAACAACTAAATATCTATGATACGGTGATCAAATCGGTTCTTTAATGCCGATGCCAGATACCTATTCAAAATTTCTGAAAGTCTACTTCATGGGTGATGAGGAGCAGCAAATAAACACACGCTGCCAGAACAACCATTTCGAGCAGATAGAGGAGCGAGAAATTGTGGGTATTTTAGAACCGTTTAGCAACAAAAAATATCGATGTTGACGCTATTAACTTTAAAAATACAACAGTCATTGCCCGACAATGAGATATTATTCAAATCGATCGACACTTTTACGGATCCTAACAAAGCAGTCAACTATTTTGTTGGATTTTTGAATTCGCTAGATTTACCAGAAATGTCACTACATAAATTGTGATTAAAAATGTGCTCATCAATCATTTTGCTTCGAAATTTAAATGCACCTAAGCTATGCAATGGTAAAATATTGGTCAGGAAAAAAATATGAGCAATGATCTTGAAGCAATTTTAAACGGTAAATTTGAAGGTTAAGTTGTTCTCCTGCCACGAATACCAATGATCAATTTAGACTCACCCATTCCATTCAGACGTCTGCAATTTCTAATTCGCTTGGAATTTGCCATAACTATTAATAAGTCATAAGGTCAAATAATGTCAATTTGTGGGTTGGATCTAGAAAATCCGGTCTTTTCACATGGCCAATTATATGTGGCCTGTTCTCGCGTTGAAAAACCGTCAAGTTTAATCTTCTATACTCCTCAGGAATTGACTTAAAATATTTTTCATCAACTTGCATTAAGGTGAAATCAAACAAATTATTGATTATAACAAATTGTTTTGAGAAAAATTGACGTTATTTTATAATAAATAATAATAAAATTATTGTATTATAAGTCTTTCATTTCATACTTTGTTTAATATTCTAATCACTTGAAATATCGTGCAGGACAACGTCCGTCGGATTCGCATGTTGGATATCATAAGTATAGTACTAAAACTGTGTAATATTCATATTACCTGTGTAGTGAATGCTTCTTATGTCTATTGAATAAAATGAAAATAATATTTGTAAACCATTCATTGTGTACCTTAAACGAGTAATTTGTAATTTGTACATTATTTATTAGCATTTACCTTTTAGTGGATAAATTGTGTTGAAAAAATAAAAGAGATACGATAAAATATCAATTGTGCTTTGTATTGTTAATATAAAAGTCTGCTACTATTATGAAAAAATGTATGCGTTCACATTGTATAATTTTACACTTAAGTACATATTGATATCTGTCCCGTGTTCAATTGTTGATTTACCAAAATTGTATTAGAATATGGTTTATTAAAATGTGTTCTCAAAAAAAACAAGTTTTACCGAAAAATCCTCACTTTAAATAATGAATGCACAATCACTTTCCGATAGAAATATTTCTAAAAATGTCTGTATATAAGTAAATGTTTATCAAATAAATATAAATTAAAATCTAAATAATTTAAAACTCTAAACACCTAAATGATAAATGTTCCTGTAAAGGTAATAATCGTACCAATTATTAATTTAAAACTTTTTAATATATAAATAATAATAATTGAACAATACCTATTTACTTAATAAATAATTTTGTCGGATTAGTTTGATTTGGTTTCTTTTCTTCCTCATAATTAATCCACAGCACACTTAATATCGTATACATTGCACAGTATATGTTTAAGGTGGCTAATGTGTACATTATACTGTTAATATGGATAAGGACATAAAATATTCATTACCTGGGTAATGTACACTATACTCATTTTTGTACTCTACTCGTAACATAAACATTTATAATAATTAATCGTGACATTTCGTTTAGCGTTTGAACCTGTTATGTGACGTAACCATGACAGTAATCTTATGTTGTTGTTTGATTGTTGATCATATTTCAAAATAGATTCAATAATATACTTCTTGCGCATTGTTTTTTTTACTTAAATAATTCTAAATTTTAAATTTTAAATTATAGATTACAAATATGTCATTATTACTTTATTTTGTATTTATTTAACAAAAATAGTAGTAGAGTATATGGTTGATGAGTAGTTAAATAAAATGTTTTATTTTGAACAGTGTACCTATTAGTATCTATCTGGATTTTGAATAATGGTTGTTTTTTTCTCAAGAAAACTTGAATGAAAATAATTGTTCATTTTAGTGCAGCTCGATGTGTCACACATCACGCATAATATCGATTAATCGATCATATTAAGGAACTCATTGAATAAATATAAATTAATTATTTTTATCATTGATTTTATAATATACTTATTTTTTTTTTTTATGAAATACAGATAAGACATTTGAAATTAAGTTGAATTTCTCAGTTGTAAATGAAAATATTTTCCATTAATATTTTTGTTGTCGTTGGTAAAGGAAATATTCATAAGAAATGAGAATTGTTAGTATTAATTTTACAATACTCGGGAAGGGGAGAGATCGCCCTTCCTCCCGTGAATTTGCACCTGTCAACGATTGCATAACGTGTACGAAACCATACGCCGTATACGAAATATTATATTATATTATGATAATACAACAGCACATGCGATTCAAACATATAGTTTGTCGTGAAAACGGTTGGATGTGTTATATAAAACTATACATGGACAAATGGTACATATTTTGTACAAAGCGCGTAGAAATATTTTTGGTTTCTTCTTGTGGTGCGTTGTGCGTGCAAACACGCTATATACGACGTGTGCGCGCGCGGAACGTAAAACAATTCTGCTGCCGGCGAATTTAATTAATCAAAAGCACATACTATTCGCTGCGTATACATTATAATATAGAAATAGCCGGACAACATGTTATACTCGTTTGTAAAATGTTAAACCACGCCTTACAATATCCTTTAATATTACTTAAGCGCTTAAGTCAGATTCACTTATACATACACACACACACACACACACACACATGTACCTACGTATTATTATAATGATATATTCTTTGTGTAGTATCCATGCATTTTGGCCGGAAACACGATTATGGTTTGAACATAAACATAAGACATTTACACGAGTCGATCCGTCGTTATTGCAACCACCAGACGGTCTTTGTCACAATGGTATACGATAGTAAATATTACGATGATGAACTGCACTGGCTAGCTCAACGCTCGAGCGCAGTTGTTTGCGCGGTGGGGTCGTATTTTTCGCTCTGGAAACTTTCGATTGCATACACCTCCAGTCATTTCAATGATTAATTATTATAGAGTACCATTAAAAGTATATTGTGTACCTTGATCCAAATGGATATGCGGATAGCTTCTACGTATATATATATATATATATATATATATATATATATATATATACGAGCTGTCCGGCGAGCTCGCACCGTGGCAGCAGTTCGCACACGAGACTGTACGTGACAGCTGGAGTTTTTGAGTTTTTACTAACAATTTTTTTTCTTCATCAACCTCCGTTTATTCCCCAAGAAAATGCTATTCGATGTTTCGAAATTCAATATTAACGGACCGCATATAACCGACACATAACGGCCTCATAGCGTGAGTTGCGCTAGTAAAAAAGAAAAAAAAAACAAACCGTCTCTATACGCGTATTATGCATGATATATATATAAATGTGCATCTGAAGTTTCGAAACGAAAAAATAAATTGAAAACATCTAGTATTTTTGTATTTATGTAACCAAAGAATAACGCAACTAATAGTGACATTATTTCGTGGTACATTTTAATGTTCTGCGAAAACCACTCGGTCGCATTAAAAAATAACTTATATAATAATAATAATTAATGACAAGCATCTATATGATGAAATTATTATGATGACATGATATTATGAAAAAAGTTAAACTTTGTTCGTCTACCAAAGGGAGTAGATATAATAGATATCGTACAATGTATCGGTATACAGCCATCGCATATATATTTGCGCACATTTGAGTGCCTGACCATTAAAAATTAGATCTCTGCAGTTTGTTTTGAACTAAAAAGAATTGTGTGAAGAGAAATATTTTTGCGTTATGGCGAGTATGAGTTTATTTCAGTTGGTTTTATTAATAATATGTAATATACTTTGCATTTCATATTAATACTGAGAGAAATAGTGGTTTCACATAATCACTGTGGATATCGTATTAGGTTTCTTAAATTATTATATTATGTTATATTTTTATAACATAACCACGATTCCTTTTAATGTTGTAGTTGATAATTGTATTTTAAAAATTTAATATTTCGGGTTAAGTATCAGTAGGGAGTGTAAGGCTACCCATGGGTTACTTAAGGATAAATCGTTTTAGCATTCAGACGTTTTAGACTGAAAGACTTTGCAAATTCGTTACAGCCGGCCCGCTGTAAAATAACGAAAATGCATATTTTATTAACAATCTTCGCGACTCCGTGATAAATGATGATATTAAGTGACTAAACGATTCATTATTACAGTATCATAATACACCGTGTACCCATTATCTGAATATAAATACCTTTTTTACACACTATCCCATAACAATAATATATAATATAATCACTTATTTCCTGATTTAATACGAACTACACATTATTTAGTGTATCTGCCCGAAGTTAAAAACTCGAATATAGATATTATCATAATATAATATGATAATATGATTTGGCCCGTTCACCCGGTAGGTATTTTACTATTTTATATTGTAATTTGTAATAATTATTCAGAATGATTAGAACAAATATTATTTTGACGTATAAAAAATGTTTAGGTTAAAAAAAATAGGTGCTTATAATATTCTATTGATATCTATTTTCACTAAGTATATTAATTTACATTATAATATACTGTTATGGAGGTGATAAGAATTCTTGGTAAAAATGAATGTTTATTTTTTTGGCCTATGCAAATTGTTCTGCTGATTGCAATCACTAATCAATATTATAAATATTGATATGTTGTTTTAAAATTATAATGTCATAACTAATAATGTGTCTTATCAATTGAATATTTATTCAATTGAAAACATTAACAATAAATAATATTAAGCGATCTTACTTCATATTAATATGTTTAATGATTAAAAAAAAAATCCTAAACAGCATATCAAATAAAGTACAAATAATTTTATATTTTTTGCCTAGCTATCGCGGGAACAAGAGACATAATATTTCCATGGGTAAAACAAAAATTTGTGTTTTATTTTTAACTATATAAACTTAGGCATATAAAAGTAAAATTTTTAGCATTTTTATAACAGATAATATAGGTAATTATAAGATTACTTGGTTTTAAGATTAACAAAATTTTACAATTGGTATCATGGCCGTAACTACGTCCATTACCCCGCCGCTCATTTAGAAATGTATAATGATTTTCATGCATACAATTAGTACGCAATTTGTATGAATTTGTATGTAACTCGTTCACCGTGAAAAATTCATTTTTCGTGGGAGGGGCCAGGATAACGTTACCCCAGCCCCTCACCCATTCCAAAACAACTATTTTACAAAATTGAATATGCCAATAATTAGTACGTAATTAGTACGAGTTTGTACGATCAATTTCAGAATTTGTACGCAACTCGTTCACCGTAAAAAATTCATTTTTTGTGGGAGGGGCCAGGGAAAAGTATTTGGTCCTGTGTTTAACGCGAATGTGGCATGTTGGCGAAGAAGATTCAATAGAGAACTTCAGGAAATTATGAATCTGGCTCCAGTTACTAGCCTCATTAAAGGTCAAAGGATCCAATATAGCTAGCTCATATTCTAAGAAGAGATGAAAACGATCCTGTACGGGTTGCTTTTGAGTGGAAACCTATGGGAAAACGCCCAAGAAGACGTCTCAAGAAGAGGTGGATTGATGGAGTAGCGCGAAGACCTAAAGGAAATGGGCATAGAAGACTGGCGTGTAATTGCTCAAGACAGAGAAAAGTGGCGGGATATTGTAGTAACGGCTACAAATCTTAGAGAGTAGAATTGTCAAAAGAAGAGAAGAGAAAAGAAATCCATGATTGTTTTGTATTGTTGTATGGATTCAAAAACATATGTGTGATTAAATAAATGTTGATTAAACAACTTAAGCCTTTGCAGTACAATTACTTTACAACTAAGATCTATTAATTTATTAATCCATTAATACGATAATAACATAAGTCTATTTGATTGTATTTTTATATTTATACATTACTTAGTAGTTTATTATACAAATTTATGTAGTTAGTTAATAAATACAATAAATTTCAAATTAAAATTAATCAATCTACGGCAGTTAACTCATCATTTGATTGTATTAAGTAGTGGAATATTCATTTGTTGATTATTCTTGGAGTACGATTCAATATTTTGAAATCCAGTACAGTGTGATGATAAGTAATTTTATTTTTGTGTACATTTAAGTCTTTCCATGCAGATAAGTTTGTTAAGAAACTGTTGTAGTTCTTGTATTTGACCATTTGTGGTTTGAAATGTTATGCAGCTTATTAGCCGTTCTTTTGCCGATGAATATATTTTAAAATTTTGATTTGAACATTTTATTGACTCATTAATTGTTGGAAATTCAGAAAGCAAGGTTTTTATAACATTTGTAGCTGTTGTGTCGCAGATAAAAAGTGTAATGTCATTTTGTAATACCTCCATATTTGGATTCATTAAATTGCATTAGCATCAATTAATAAATCTGCTCTTTCTGTATAAGTATTTCATGACATTCCATTCCTGACCATTTTTTAAATGAATTTTATAAATTATGTTATTTTTTGTTGGAGAGCCTCAGAAAAATTGGTGCTATCGCAGTACGCAACCATAACCAATGATGAAACAGCATCAAATACACATGTATAACTCAAAATAATTGCAGCATCTATGTTTTTTTTTAAATTGATACTTTTTAATTGATCTGCATGTGAACCATTTTTAAGTAATGGAAGTGTTTTTATATTTTTTGAGACATTAATATTGAGAAGGCATAAATGCGGATTGGGAAGTAGATATGAATTGCTCTTAAGTTGTTTTTTTTGCTTTCTTATTCCATTTTTCTGTTACACTATTTTCAAGAACATTAATGTTACCTACTCCTGAACAATTAAAGCATACTCGTAATGTATTATCATCTTCTATATATGAGGAACATCTCGGAATGGCGTGAACTGGTGTTTCACACAAAATACATTTATGAGCCCCATCGGGTGATGGAATAGATCCCTTGGAACATAAATGACATTTATTACTTTCTACCATATCATTGGGTTCATTGATGATATTGAAGGATCTATCGACATTTATTAACTTTTCACTTGTAGAAGTAGTGTTTTGTTCACTTTTTAAAAGAGATGACCCATGAAGTAACAATATATGATGTTCAAGAAATTATTCAATATTCATAGGTAAATCTAAGTGATTTAATGTACCATTCTTAAGTTTCTGGAAACTGGATACCACTGCTGCTGAACTTGAAGTTTCATCACCAAAGCCGAAAATGGGCACCATTATTCTAGACAACAGTGGTAGTAATTTCATACATTTTATTATGTGGCTATATTTGATCCTATATAAATACTTCAATTTAATAATTAATTATATTAGATCCAGTTATTTAATTTTTTTGAAAAATTGTATTATTATAAATGGGATTCCTTTAAATCTTGAAAATTGGATATAAAATTTTGTTTACATTTCTTTATTGTAATATGATAAAAATTGAGAATAATTAAAAAATATTTTAACACCTGTTTAAATTCAATTAACATAAATCTACAAAACCTTAAAAATCTGCAAAACTATTGTCGTTAGAAATTTGTAAAACTTCTAATTCTTTAAACTAAAAAATCCTATACCGAATTATTCAAAACTTATTTTTAAAAAAACATAAAACAAAATTAGCAAGATGTCACCAACATTTTATAAATAATTTTAATTTTGTTGAAATCGGATATTTCAATGAATTTTGAATACACAGTATTTGTTTTAGTTATTTTGTTTTTTATTAAAAACTAAGATTAAAAACAAATTTGTTAACAATGTTATATTAGTTGTGCTTACCTTTTTTATTTTGATTCGGATCTATGACTCGATCTTTAAATTTCAAAACTGCATCAATTATTAGTGAAGGCAGGTCTTCTACCAGTCATTGTTAATAATATTATAATATTTAAGATTATAATTTCATTTCCAAAATAGTCAGAATTGTCACAAAAATAATAAAAGATACTAGTAATAACTGTAATAATATTTTATTACAACACTCTTACACATCACAAAACCAACACTGAAAAACTAAATGATTGAAATAAGCAGATAATAATTAGATTTTATAATATTAGATATTTATTGACGAAAGAATAATAAATACTATTTTTAGACCTGTTTATTGTTATATTTTGAACAGATGAACAGTTAAAATAGGAATTATTTTGATACAATGATGATTGGTAAGAATTGTATACGTAGATATAAATACTAATTATAGAATAATAACCCAGAAACGTTAAACATATTTGAGTTCGTGTGATTAATACATTAATAAATTACAATATATAAAACAATAATTTAGTTTGTATTATTGGGATATAATTCATTTTATTGACCTCAAGTAGTTATTTATATTAATCAAATTTATCGTATAAATTCATACTAATTACGTACTAATTATTTGCATATTCAATTTTGTTAAATAGTTGTTTTTGATGGTGTGAGGGAGGGGCTGGACTAACGTTACCCTGGCCCCTTCCGCAAAAAATTAATTTTTCACGGTGAATGAGTTTCGTACAAATTCTGAAATTGATCGTACAAATTCATACAAATTGCGTACTAATTTTATGCATGAACATTATTATAAATTTCTTAATGGGGGGGGGGCGGGGTAATGGACGTGGCGGAACTGCAAATGCTTTGATTGGATCAGAGTGTTTGTATTATTTGTTAAAATTGTATAATGATGGAGATATCTTGTGCTAACATTTGAAATGCCACCCGAAATAACTGAAATTCCGCATCGATATTACATAGATTATCAATTATATATCAATTATTATTACTGTAGATTAGATGGTCTTTGGGCTAGACTAATATAATATAGTTAGATTATTTGTATTCAACTTTAGTATAAATATATTTGAACTATTAGACATGATGGTGCTGACTTGTACGAAAAATTGTTGTCCGAGAGTGATATTGGAGTTTTGCATAATATCGAAAAGTTAAGGTTAGGTTATAAGTTGGGGTTCCATAACCCACTGACATGCGAATAAGCTTAGGTGTGACTTTAATTCCAAATAAATGCTGCCTTTCAACTACGTTTACCTAACCTAACCGTGGACAAAGCAGCGTAACGATTAGGTGAATAGGAGAACTTTGAATTTTTTTCCATCTTGTTGAGGCGTCGAGTGTCCAAGAGTCGAGGACAAGTACCGTATTTATTTAGGTACATGCGGCAATCGAAACAACGCATGGCTTGTTAGACGAGTTCGATACTTGATGTAACATAGCTACCACCGTTACCGGTACTTGGGTTACATAATAAAACGAAACGGTGCGAATGTGATTTACTTCAACATCGCGCGATATTGTATCCGTGGTGGTAGTTGGTACCGTATTAATAATGCTTATATTGTATTCCCTGCTGTAGTCCGAATGGGACTTAAAACGGTATAATATTATTTAATTGGCCCGACACCAATTAATAAACGTGCACCGACGATGTTCCGATGATTCGCTGAAATCTATACGTAGTGGGTACGTAATGGAAAACTTGTGCAATTTATCCGTCGTATGACTGCTATAAAGCTGCTAAATCAGCCCTCGTTTTGATATTATACCTCTCTCGTATATTATTTTATGTTGATCACCTTTGCGAGAATAATAATAATTTACGCTATCACGCGCGTACTGCTGCGATATGATAATATCAGAGTATTTTATTAACCACGACTCGTGAGCTATATTCTCACCACCGTTCAGACTTCGTCGCGATCCGTCGATAATAATATTATGTTGGTGGTAATTGCAACGGATATTATCCGTGAATTATTATAGTAATACCGTACACCACGTCATCGTCGATAGACGAATAATACTATGATATAACGCATTGTGCTATTTTTTTTTTTTGGCAAAACGAATATTCTGACGCGAATCGCTTAACATGGTACGTGGTTCGAACATGCTGCCGAATCTAACCAAATCATCATTATACCTGTTTGACGAAATCCATCAACACTGCTATAAATTATTGATACATAATATATTATCTCATTCACTGCAGACCATTATGATGTTTTATGGTTCCCCGTCAAATTCCTTGAAACAAAAACAGTTCCAGATTATACACGATATCCTTCATTCTTGCAGCGAAAAGTTGTCCATCCTACATGTCAAAAGTGCAGGGAGCTATTATATTATACTTATATTTAATTCTTATAATTTATACATTTCGTTGTCACTCAATAATTATGATTATAGTTTACCACGGGACCCAGCAATAAGACTATACTACTACTATATTATACTTATCAGAAATAGCGAATTTTCACTAGTTTATATCTAATACAATATATCATCTATAATGATGGTCAAGATGTCATTATAACCAAATTTGTTTTTTTTTTTTTTATTAATACATTATTCACTCGTATTCTACTCATATTCTAGCTATATTAATTATAGGTAACACACACATATTAAATAACAGCCAGTATGTATACATATTATTTTATTTTAACTTAGAATTTAAAATATTGTTCACATAAATATATTTTTTTTTTAAACTAATATAATCAATAACAAAATTAAAGATTTCACAATTATTTTAAGAAGTCAGTCATTTTTATCTGTTTTGAATTGTCATTTAATGGCATAATATTTTGTATAGTGAGTTTTAGTGAATTAAAATTTTGATTCGAGTCAATATTGTTTAGTAATGAAAAATTAACAATATTTTCTACTAATTTATACGCTTCGTCTGCGATTAAATAATCTTTATCTATATCAGTTATTTCTCTTCTTCTTCTTCCTAGTTTGGTTTGGATATTGTACTCATTATGTTCTCGTCACTTAATATTCCTGTAGTAGCTAACTCAGTGTCTATATCCACAAAATGACGGCACTAATATAACTAAAATATCAAAATTCGTAGATTTGTGGTAATATCTCATAATGAGTACTATATGTATTATATTTCTATCTTGTTAATACCTCATCTACAGTATTCTATTTATGTAGGTAATATCACACCGATAAAGTTAGATTGATCATTTGTGAAAAAAATAATATACAGTCATTATAACCAGTTTGTATGCAAAAATAAACGGAATTTTGCCGGATCCTTGAAATTAATGTCGATATACCCCATATGTCGTTACAATCAGCATCGTCACCAACTGGTGAACCACGGTCCGCATGCGGACTACGAACACTTTTTTATGGAACCTTATCTGCGAAGTAGTTTTTAAGTTTTTAACAGCCTTATAATACAAATAAATATAACTATAAGTGTGTCAAAAAAAAAAAATGTATACTATGACACCAAAATTATATCTAATTAATGGAAAATAATCTATATTTCTATAATCATAATTGGTGAAGGCAATGTTGGGATGTAAATTAAAAATCCTATATTAAGATAAGAACGTACTTCCGAACTTATGTAGAAACTAAAAAGCTTTTTCAAAGATGAAATTTATCAAAAACTATTTCAGATCTCTTTTAATAGATAATTTTAACGAGTTAATGCAAATCGATTGCACAAAATGCATACCAAACATTAGAAATCTCATTAAAAATATATAAATATAAATTTAAAAATAAAAATATTAAGTATTTATATTAAATCATGTTTAATATTTTCTCGTTTTAATCGTAATTTGGTAAATGCATAATTAAACAATAAATCAATAAATATGAGTACTAATTTAAAAAAAAAAAAAATGTATTTATCAACGTTTGTAAAAGTCATTAAAATTGTTAGGGACCACGGCCAGTTTGGTATGTTTCAAAACGAACTTTCATAGAAATCAGTAGGTGATCCCTGATATAGATGGTACCGACTGTATTTACTTGACGTGTTCATTAATATTACCAAAGTAATTCTTCCAAAGTTATATGCATAATGAACTTTGCTTATAAGTCGGCAAAAAAAAAATCATAATAACTTGTTATTCGAAACTGTTGATCGATGAGTCGTTCCGGTATTTCTCGACCAACGATAATATTATATACTGTGTGCTTCTCAATACACTTGATGGTTAATTAGATTGGACATCTGATGTTTTTCGATGCTCCTCGAAAATTCTAAAAATCAGGTGGACAATCTGATTGCTCCTCGATGAATCTGATAGCACACCTACTGAACAGGGTAGTGCACGAAGCGATGACACGATAAGGTTTATCAATCCGATGCTTCATCAGTTGGAAAACTAGATGAATTATCATAATTATTGAGGAACAAACAGTTAGCTATAATACTATCTTGTGTGTAGGTTTTAGTTTTGTATGACATTAAAATCCCACCACAAATATTAAGTGCGCGGAAAATTAAAATAATTACAACTGTAAAATTAAGTTTTTTTTTTTTACTTTTCGCAATCTTGGCATGGTGTGTAGTAGTATATAGCACTTTCAATTAAACACATTTGTATTTTCAAATATCACATATATTTACCGAAAATACAAATAACGTTCACAAAACTATTATTCAAACGATCGTTCCATGATTCAATGGTAGCGTTGTCACATCTCGACGGACTCAACTGCAGTTCATACCCGTAAATACTATAGCTAATGTAATGCATTGGTTTCATATTTTATAACTGTTCTTATTATTATGTGATTTATTATTATAATTTTTATTTATTTTTTCATTATAGAATTGTACAATCTATAAATATATTTTTAAAATAAGCATGTGAATGGTAGGTCGAACTTTAAATCAATATATAATAAATGTAGTACATATGTATAAAAAAAAAGAATATCATATCGAGGCTATAGTCATGAATGAAGGTACAATTCATTGATAGAACTTCTTGGTATGGATTATAGTGGAAATAATTATCATTTAATTGGTCATGACACCCACTTCGTTTTTACGGCATTCCCCGGGCAGCATGTACGGACGATTCAAGGGGTTGCAATGGTTGGAATTTGTAATGTAAGCATTTATAAATGATTTTGCTAACGTTTTGGATTGTTGGCAATATTGCACTTAAGTGTCAAATACAGTCGGTACTAGGTCACGAAATCGTTTAACTCGACGCTCCGGGTTCAATATCGAGCACAAATAACATGTTTCGAAAGCGCGACGGAATTTCACACCCGTAAAACTATTATTCGATTAATCCGAGCGCGGTAATTCATCATCGCTACACGAGTATCGAATCACACCGCATGACGTTTCCTGTTCCGTACTCCAGCGAACGAGACCCGAACGTAAATCGATATAATTAATATCAAGTTTTAACCATCCCTTCACGCCCGTGTCGGCCCGTGTGTTTCCTGGCGCTCACACATAGTACGCCGACGATAATATCGCAAACTAGTGGATACGTGTCAGCGAGCGCGTGTGCGTGTGTGTTTCGGCGATAGTATGCGTGGTCGGAAATGCGGTGGGGCGTTGTAGTGGTGCGTTCTCATGTATCGTAGTGGCGACGGCACCGCAACAAACGCCGGCTCGTTTATCTTAAAAGATACAGCTGAAGTTTCGTTTACGCGCGGTCGCATTGTCTGTTCCAGCCTAGGTTTTGTCCGACACCGTGTGTAGGCACGTGTGGGTTGCATGGACAGGGAGATGCCTTCTGACCACACAATCCGTCTTGGCGATCGCGTGCGCGCATAAACCGACGACGGAGATGCTATATCGACGCCATTCTCCACCGTATCCGGCGTGTTATTATAGTGACGGATCGTTTTGGCGATTGGCCCGATACGTGGCGCGCGGACAAGGACTCGTTTTTCTTCGTTTCCCGCATATCAATTTCGGTCCGAGAGAAGCCTGCGGAGGGTTTCAGTTCCTTAAAATCTATCCGTGTTGTAATAAGTGTATTTTAATAGCGATAATATTATATAAAACGTGTTATAATGAATAAATATATTGGAAAACGAACGATCCAAATCGTGTTAACTGTTTATCGACGAAATAGTTAAACTCAAGCGATGAAAGTTTATCGGTAAAAAATACAACTGAGACGTGTACAAATCACTACATTTTTGCATACTACTTCTATCTTAAATAACCGTCCAATAATATTTTAACCGTGTTAGTATGTAACTTGGTAGTTAATTGTCATGAATTCCATATAATATACACATGAAAAAAAAATATTGATAAAACGAAAATAAAAACATGACTGTTATTTTTCGACACTGACCTATATATAATCAGTATTGTCTTGGAATAACGTGCAAGTTATCTTTTAAATTAATAATTTACTTCGTACATTATACTGAATCCGATTTACATCATTTCATTAACTTGAAGAATTTCTCATAATATTATATTTTTCCTTGACGTGTCATTCTATCCAGAGATTTTTACACACGCTACGAGTAGAAGTACTTACGAAATTCGTAAAATCCTTTTATTTAACGGTGTTTACTCGAGCAAACAACCGTTATCGTGTATCTACATATTATTATATTTTAATGACAACTCATTAGGCTGGAATTCATTCGTCTACCATACGTACTGTATTATAATTTTGAATTTCGATACACCAATATTACAATACTCATACTGATGGAGTGCCTTTGGATTTCAAACGACCAACATAATATAACTTATACTGCATTTCTGAACTGATGCATCAGGTTATAATATTTAAATGTACCTATCGCTTAGTTTGTTAGACAACAACTACTATGTTGTAGGTTAGATCTGTTGAACACGTTGTAGGTTTCCAGGGAATTCATATTTTGTACGTATTAATGCAATACCTGAAATAGATTTGGAAAGTTTTAGTTTTGGAATAACTTTCGATTGATCATATATAACCCCGATGAGAAGTAAAAGAGCTATGCTTTCGGAAAGTATCACAATCACCTGCACCACGTGGCGACCACGGGGACCTTCAGCTTCAACAGCTGAATACTGCACCAACCAACAGCCATCACTTGGGGCTTTTACTTGGACTAGAAAATGACTAGAAAATTGTATTCATGACAATCACCTTGAGGCCTAAACCCTTCAGCAGGTAATCAACCAGAAGTTTCAGCCTGTTATACAGCACCCATGGTACCAATCTCTGTCCCGATAATTAGGAACATCGTTGGTTGGATACTAGACTACATATTATTTGAAATATCGAATAATATTTAATTATTGATTTATGCATTCAATAATACCATTTCATTGTTATTAAATAATAATAATTTTATATTTTATATTAGGTGGTAGGTACCTATTTTAAATAAAACAATAATTATGTAAATTGTATCAATAAAGTATTATAAATATATAACAATATATTATAATAGTTGTAAAAAGCTTGATATGTATATATATAATAGATACACTGAGTTGCATAGTAATTACATATTATTGATACTGTGACATGTAAATTAAATCAATAACTTCTATGCAACTTCACCTTATTGTTTTTATATAAATATCTGCTGTGTGAAGTTATTATGAATTTTTTTAACAAAATAATTTTTTCCCTACGTATGTATGAAGGCAAATAATTATTACAGTATGCTGTCACTTTTGAGAACATAAATAAATGTCGTATGCTAGATATTTTTATCTCGGAACGGCCCGCAGGTTTGGTCATCAGGCGGGCTTTGGTCATTTGTTTTACGGTGGCTTCCTTGATCTCGAGATCAAAGGGTTTAATACCTACAAGAGCTTAAGGGCATCCGTAGAGACCATACGGCATGGCCCCGTCATTGCCAGTAACAAAAGTCGCTGCATACCCCCATATTTTTGGATTGTTTTTGCAGTGAAGAGGAAACTGCCCCATATCCGGGATGCGTATATAACACGTAGGAAAAATTCTGTCTTGTATAATATCTTAGACATTATCTGGCTAAGGCCTTATCGGGCAGAGATCATTCGTGAGTACATCCAAGTCGATTTCTCTGAGAGCACGATTACCTGTTCCCAGTAGTTTATTTTGTAGTTCATAAATAATCACAAACACTTTACCGGACCAACAGTATGTATTCATTTCACTGTCAATTCAGCTTAAAAGTATTAATTTCTGAAATTGTTCAATAGTTAAAAAAAAATATATAATTTTATTGTATTGCATAATCACAAATAAGAAAAATATTAAAATCTGGTTTTTACTGTATCACGGCGTTCTGTATATGCAATTTAGCTACATGCACGTCGTACGAAATATTACAAAATATTAATTTAAGACGTATGCGTTGCCTATAATTATTAATTATTATAAAAATTATTTTCAATAATCATAATATTTTATTATTACATTTCATATAATAGTTGGTCGAAACAGCATTTCGGTAAACGTATAATTTAAAATATATTTTCATATGAAAAAAACATCGTAATTCTAGTTATTCAATATGCCACTTTTTAAAAAATAACTAAAAAAAAACGTATTTAGTCGGTGAATCTTATACATGAGATACTGTTCTCCCTGATATTCTGAGACAAACGTTTAATGATTAGCTATCATTACAACTGTCTCAAAAGCAACGGAAAAAGTTAACGTGAATTGCCAACACAACTGGTGGCAACGATAGAACGCACGCACAATACTTCTGATGGATTACGGATTTTCGCCTCGTCTGTAATAGTACACCTAATAGAGGTTTTCACCTTTTCACGTTGAACGAGATTTATCGTTGCATGGTTTTCGACAGTGAATTTTTCCAAATGTCCGAAGATATTAGCGATCTGCCCCCCCCCCCGGACACAGCTAACATCACCGCAGGTGAAAACACGCCAGACAGAATTCATAATCGAATTCCAGGATCGACGTTGCACCCCGGCTGTGCGATAATACGACCAGCATCGCGCATGTATTCAAGAACCAAGGCCAAAGTTATCAAACTCTGTTAAAATATTTTACCCGTCCACTATAAGCACTCGGGTTACGTGAGGTACACAGTGAACATGAGACGGTTAATATTTTACGCGGTATAATGATAAGGGATGCACGATAATTGACCAAGAGACGTGATAAAGGTTGAAACTTATAACAGGATAACTTGGAACGTGTAACAATATCATATTATCAAATTTAACAAAGGTGGATTGTAAAAAGATCTACGCGAAATCATCATCCTAATGACATAGTAAAAGCGGAGTAGACTAAATGTTTTTCCAAACTCGATTTTCGGATCAAAATAAATAATTGTAATTCCGTGCGTACCTATATATTGTACTTCCGTTTTAATAACGTCGTTTTTTCATGTTATTTAAAATTAAATTCAATTAAGATACACAATATTGTATATTAAACAGAAATCAAAAATACAATAAAATATGCTTAGCCTTGAGTGTTATTAAGAGTATATATGAGCCTTACGACCGTTTTGTATGTTATGACCATTACACTTTTAATAATACTCAAGGTTATGCATTTATTTTATTTATTTATATTATTTATTTAAACATATTTTTTTTATAATATGTACAACATTTAATTTTTTCCTTATATACATTTTCGTGTATTGACAATTTACAAATGTTTGTTTTATTTTATTAAACAGTAATCGTAGATATAAATTAATAGTATCAATGGTGGTTTCGTTTAGATTATATGTCTGTGATTGAAATATCATCTAATACACATTCATTATAAAGTTTGACATGGCCTCACACTGTGAACGTGTCAAGTCTATAATTAAATAATGATAATATAAGTACCTGTACAATTCAATGAAAATATATTTTATTTCAAATACATATTAAACTACATCATAATATGTACCAATAACCTAGTAGATAAATAAATACATTTTTTATCAATTCGTTTTTAAGTATTACATTGTAATTATATTGGTTTGAATTGGTTTACCAGACTTAATCATAAAATTCTTTGGATGATAAATGGATCTTCTAAATAATTAATTTAAAACAATATAAAACCTCATTTACGCTGAAATAGTTACCTATGGGCTATAAGCTGTAATTTCATACGCTCAAAGTTGGTATAACAAATGTATTATGCACAGTAAAAAGTATATTGGAAGAACGATAAAAAACACTTATAATTATTTCACTGTATATTGAGCACAACATTTACCAAAGTTATATGATATCATGTTTGTATAAAATATAAAAAATAAAATGGAAAAAAATATAACGAACAAAAATGTCACCGTTCTCGTATAGGGTTATCAAAATAAGTTAAATTTAAATATACTTTCTTCTCCGTGCCAGGTTTTTGCAGTAAATATGGTCAGGTTTTATTAATTCTCCGGAATAATTTCGGTATGTTTACACGTTTAGAGTAAACCGTAACAATAATAATATTTGCGTGTGTCCAACTCCTAATTTATCTGTAATGTTAAATTATTCACACAATTATTCTCGTCCCCACAAGACCTAAACAGAAAAAAAAAAATAAAAATGATAAATAAATGTCTCCACAAACACACGTAGAGGGTGAAGTGATATGCGCGCGAACAACTATTATAATAATATGCTAATAACTGTAAAGCCCTGATAGACGGAACGAGTACGAAACGGGAATGATAAATATTAGTTCTCGAAAAATAAGTTTACAGTTCCGCCTCCGCCGCCACCGCCGTCTCAATGTGCTGCGGCGCAATGATTTTAACATTGTTCCGATCACAAACATTGTTTAACTTGATAATCATGTGAGTGCAGCTCGATTTAATAATAAAGTTTGCGCCGGGTCCATTTCGAATTCGTCAGGCGAACAACGTTGTCGTGATCCCAGTGACGAAGCCACCGCTGTAGCCGCAGATATATCGCGGGTCGGATGATTTATTATGTACTTATGGCACGCGCATTATAATCGGTCGAGATTTCGTGCGCGTTGAAACCGGGTGGGAATCAAATACGAAATGGTGCACCGCCATGGGCTTAGGTCTTCGTTGAATTGTCGGACGGATTAAATAACGCGTTCATAAATCGGCGCGAAATCGCCACCGTTCTCATTATGCTAGTGTTATTGCGTTTCACCGTCACCGTGTCATGAATAAATTTGCCATGTAATTCGGTTGTACAGTGGTTCCATGCAGTGTAGGTAATTCATGGTCGCCCAGCGGTCTACGGGTAACTGATTGTGTTCAGTGATAATATCGAGCTTTGGACGAGATTACGAACAAATAAAAACGAAAGATTATACCGGTCTCAAGTTTGAAAACCCATGTGATAATTAATTTTAGTAACTTGCAGTTACATACTATAGTTACTTACATGGTCACTTATCAATACTAGTAGTATATTTTTCTATGAGTTTGGTCATTATAGCAAAATAATATGTTCAGAAAATGAAATCGAATAAATATATTTATCAGAAAAAGTGTGTACAGCTAAAATAAATCATGGAAATAGTATGATTCTCGATTACGAGTTAATGTCTTGTTTAACTTATAGCTTAGGATTCGTGATTTCATATTAATTAAGAACCACTGTAATATTATGTACTTGTGCTCGTCATCCTGAAAATACCATTCATAGTTATTATTATAATATTACTGTTATTTTGCACACTCGAAACTCACTGAATCAGTTTCGCTAACAGATAATGATATTGAAATGCGGTAATACCATAATCGTACGAATGCATGCGATGAAAATAATAATCATTGTCATCAACCCCGGGTAATTAATATACACGGCGCATTCGCATTATTAATAATACCAGGTGACATTTATATTATTACCCCTCATCGAATATATCATAATAATAATATAATTTTTATTATAATGTACCATAAATTAACCAGTTACAGATCGGACTCGGAATAAAAATAAAGTATTGTGGCTACTGAAGTATAAAATAGTAACACAAGACTAATTTATATTAAAAAAAATACGAAATTAGTGCGTCTCTTGGGCTGCTGTATGAAATGCGTACCTCAACTCCGAGACACGAACACTTCCCCCGTCATTATATATTTTACGTTTACACGTCTCAGCTCATATTTTGCTTCATTGGCCTGTCATATATTATTTTTAGTAAATATTTTTAGTGCTGATATCTGTCTACAAAATATAGATATTGTTGATAAATCCATAAGAAAAGAAATTTTCTCAGAAGTTTCACTTAAACACGTATGTTTTGTATATTGTATATTATACATATTTTAAATTTTATTTGCTTTGAAAGATAACACATTTTTATATACGGGCACAGGTTATATATCCATAAAAAAGTATATGATTTTCGGCATTTCTGATTGAATATTATGAGATAAAGTTTTAATTGATGCAGTAAACAAGACTATTATGTACATATATTATGTCTTAATTTATAGTATAAAGGCAATATTAAATGTTATTTTTTCTCAGTCTCTATTAACCATAACATTCCCTAACAAATCTGTAAAAACGCAAGCCTAATAGGTATAATACGTGTACTGCCAGGTGGTTACTTATCGGAAATTCTATATTGAATCGATTTAATTATACTATAATAATTCAATATGAATAATAATAATAATAATAATACATATGAATTATATTATATAACGTATCTGTGCACCCGAAGATTTTTATTTCATTTGTACGGTAATCAATAAAAGTATTTGTTCTCAGTTTGAATTTTTTACTAGTTATGACATTTTGCTATACAAAATAAATTCAGCTGTTTCCAATACACGTAATGTTTGACGAATATTTATTTATTTATTTTTCAACTTTTCCATATCGTTTAACAAATTTAAAACGGCACATGTTTATGAATGATACTTGTGTTGTTTTTCACTCTTTATACGGACGGAAAATAAAAAAAAATACTCTGACAATAAACTACTATATCTTTATTTTTCCCTCGCATGCAGTGCCTATAAGTATATGCAGTAGGAGTAAGTTCTAGTAAAATCTAATTTTAAGCCGGTAAGATTTATAAAATCCAAAAATAATAACAGCGGGGCACCAACTATTTTGATTAATGATGTCGAAAAGAGAAGAATCTTAGAAACATAAAACGAACGGATGCTGATATTATTTTCCCACAACACTTGACATAATTTCCATGTAAATTATTTTCATTTCTTAGCCACTTAAATAAATCATCCAAATCTCGAAAAATATTCTCATGGTTTTTTTGTGTCAACGTGATACCTTTAAAATACTTAAATACTTAAAGCGTAATGTTTTGAACCGTGTATTCCAATAAATCATCCGACAAAATAATAGGTAATAATGTAATATAGCATTAATAATAAAATATTGATTTGCAAACAAATTGATTTTTTTCTTTCATTTATAATCATAATTAACTTTTCGTGTTTGGGTTTCTATGTGTATACTACGTAGCATTTATAGACTACGAGTACAATATAGTATTAACATGTCGGAATGTTCGAATATTTCAATACTGCGTTCGAGTATCATTCGGGTGATAACATATATACAAGGATCTAATTATAAATTGCCATATTCCATCAAATCTATCGAAACATTTGCATATAATCTAATAATATATATTTTTATTTTATATATTTATACTTCTGATTTAGTTAATCAATAAAGTATATGTATATTAGTAGACACCACTACAATACTAGTGAAAGAAGTAAGTAGTATTGATATTACATCGATTTATTTACTATTCCCGGATTTACACAATATTATAATGATTGTAGTTTTTGCACATAGTTCTAATATTGATAGGCTAATCATAATAACTTTTGACAACCATCATCCTACGACACTGCCTTGTCGACGATCAATCGAACCTTGTGTATACGAACGAGTGACTGAAAACCGTCAAAAAGTACACCGGAAAGGTATGTGAATATTTTCAAAGAAATCATCCGGGGATATAAAACTATTTATTTACTATTACCGTCGATTGAAGTACTTATGTGCACTCCATCTTATCTTTATATCAAATCTTTTCTTTAAGAATTAAATATATTCTAAAAATCTATGCTTAAGGCCATTTGGGATTACAGGGATACAACGGATATGGGCTTAATAATGGTTATAAAACATTTCACTCCCATGTCTAAACCATATTATCCATTCTTAATTAATTTAAGGTGGTCAAGTAAACGTCTCAGAAAGGCCGGTATTGCAGAGAGGTAAATCACAAAGACGATCCATCATCTTATACATCAATCTATGTGAAGTATTGATTTGTAATTTTGCTCCTTGAGTTTTCTGCCGATAGATGACTCAAAATATATTCATACCATGTAAATATTTCTGGCATCGTATTTGTCTACTGCGTGAAATATGCTACCTATACAAAATGTAGGTTTTCACTTCTAAAAAAATAAAATAAAATATACATCACTATTCACCCGATGAAGCCTGGAAACTTTTTCGGTATCCCCATTACGAGTGCGTTCTACTTGAGTAGTTCCGTGTGCGATACGAATGCGTTTTTTTTCGATTTATACAAAATGGTTACTGCGACTAACGTTTCAACGACATGTTCGTATCGCGCATGGTGCATTGGATCGCTTCACGCGCAAATAATATGCGATTAATAACGGTCTGCGATTTATCAAGACGCGAATCCCGTTTAGTCAGATCTCGTTTTTTCAAACCGTTTCTCGGCGTCCGCGAGGCAATGCGCGATTTTCGTATACCATACCGCACGCCATCTCGGAAATCCGACAAAGTAAAACGGGGCGGGCAAGCTTTAATTTATCAACGTTTCTCGTTTTCGGGTCCCCGGGAGCCCGTATCATTTCATACCGCCTACGCTATAATATCTTCGACTGATGATTGAATTCAAACTGTAGGGACTACCAGAAAAATATGAAAATCTTAGATAAATTGCATAAAAGTAAATAAAAATGGATCGGCTTATTTTTTTTTTTTAGTTTTTTTTTTTTTTTTTATTAGAAACATCATTTTAAATTACATTTTATATCAATAAAATAATACAAAAGTTCATGTCTTAAAATTAATGTCTGTACTACTGTAGTATCCATTTTTGCGTTCTTAAAATGGAAAAATTATACCTCGTCTGACATTTACGTAAGTTGTCAACAAGACGCCGGGACCGTCTGTAGTTATCCTTTAAATCGTGCTAATCCATCAAATTGTAATCGCTATTGACACGATTGTTTCGACTTTAAAACAATTTGGATTTTGCCTTGCACAAAGTTGGCGTTGGGTTCCAGGAACGTATACGTATAATTATTGCGGATACCATTTCACGAATTTATTATTTTCGAATGAATCTTACAATAGAATATTACATATAATCTAGATTTTGATTTCGATACAAGAATATTATGTAAACACATTTTTTTTCAACATCCAGAGTTCTTTCAATCATTTGTCGTTCATCTATTTGTCTAGGGGGTATTGTACATATAAAGATTTCGCGATAAGCCTAGACATATACTAATTCAATTTAACGCACGAACACGTACATGGCGTACAATTTCAGGGCACATAAATAATATTATGTTCGTGTAACTTCGAAGACACATTTGTATTGTTCTCGAAATCATATCAAAGTTATCTCGTGCAATTACGAATATTGTATTTTGGTTTTATCGAAATTGAAGGTGAATCGGATAATGTAATGAACCTGGTTGCGCTCATCGCATACATCATCATTTCGTTGCTGGATACAACTCTCTTCTCGGGACAACTATACTGTAGACTTGACGTCACCATTGCCGAAACAGACACGTGCCAATTCATAATTATTTCTTCCGAGCGTTGTATTATTATTTATATATATATAGTATATTTTACCATACACTCAATTGTATTGTATATAATAATACTATTCATGATAAAAACATAATATCGTTTCAGGACGATTGCAGTGGATAACCCCCATCTCCTTCCTCTGTCGATTTTTTTCACTTCTATACACCATTTTATACATTCATAGTTTATGATTTATATAAGTATATTGTTAGAATTTATGTAGATAGTTATCCCAAAATGTATATAACTTTTTATTTATTTTTTTTTATCGCCAGTTACAATGACAAAACTTTGAAGTCATAGCCTTATTATCTATGCGCTGGAGTCCAACGGCTAACTAGTAGCTTGATGCTGTGTTGTTTATAAGGTGGCATATTAAAGGAGATTTTTTATGGAAAGAATTTTTTAGAAATTAAAACTACCTACAAAATTTTTATATTTTCCGTACTGATTAGTGTAATCAATTTTCAAAAAAATTGAGTATGGGTTGAACACAATGACATCTGTGCATTTGAAATCTACCCCCTTTCTTAGAACTAAGATTTATTTTGGGACGAGCTCCCATCATGATATAGTTCCAACATACCTACATGCACTTGGCATATAAACGGTTATACAGTACGATCCACCCTAAATGGCTCGTAACCAAGTGCATTCACAATTACGGTATCCGATAAAATATGCATTATTCCTATATTAAAGTACAAACATCTGTTGTTTATATTCAATACTAACCGATATTATAATATTTCATGTTGGCGAACGTGTGAATGTTGAGCAAAACATAATATTATGTCTATACGATACATATTAGGTATACATACAATGTGGTTCAGTTGTTCACATCTGCACTGTTGTATTGTTATTATATAGCATTGACATTGATTAAGTATATTAATCAATCAATGGCATTGACATCCGGATGCAATTTTATCTGACCAGCGTTACATTTTCATCGGAAAACTACCGACCGAGATTCCAGTATATCATATTATATTTTCATCGGATGACGATGTGTTGTCCGCAAAAGCTGTGTATATGGCGAGTACCGATTTAATTACTAAATTAATTCATTCTGTTGATAATTTAATTATTGCAAGTATATATGGTTATATAACATCGTATATGCAACAATGCAACGTGCATTATGAACTTGGCTATTTGAGTTCACAGCGGTTGGGCAGAGAAAAATAACTATCGCACGTTCAGGTACAGGTGGCAGACAGCATATTATTATGATGAGAACCAAAAAGATCAACCAGTCGTATCCAAACGCAATGATGAATAATTCATGAACTTAATTTTAATCGAATTCACGAGAGAATATTATTAGACGCGTTGTGACCCGAGCTGAGAAGTTCCATAACATAATGCGTATTTGTGTACTTTTCGCATTGCGACATGTGGCTCGGTTTAAATCTTGTATGCACACAAAATGTTTGTATGTATTTTATATATATATATATATATATATACACATATGCGTCATGTGTGGGCGAATAATTTAAATAAACTTTAGTTTATAACCAAAAACTACCAAGACAAACAGAACCGCAGTGCATATTCACGTTAAGTGAGGTCAGCCTATAACCTAACCTTTGCACGTGGCTTGATATAAACATTATATGATACGGTGACCGAAGAGTGGTGAAAGAATAACTTTTCAGCAAAAACCGTGAGCATATACCTATATACATAAAGTGCTATACGAGCCGGTGCGAGGAACGGCTGAAACTCTGTATAAATTAGTTTATTGGACGCATGAGTGCAGATGATGTAGTGTTGATGAGAATAGGTTTGGTATCTCAAACTTTGTGTGACGTTTTTTGTTCATTCAATAAAAATTCTATTTATAAATCCATAAAAAATGTTTGTAAAAATTATAAATTAGAAAGTAAAGTAAAAATATTTAATATTGATAACCCAAAAATGTGACTCAATTAAGAAAAAGATTAATTATTTGAAATTTAAAGGCATAGAGGTTTCCAATATACTATAATATCTAATTATTGATTTTTAAAACATATAACTGTTGTTATTACTATAGTTGAACAAATATAATATGAAACCAATATCATAATAGCATACAATAAATTGCATTAAATTTTTCGGCTTTAATTTTAACCTCGAAAATTTACAGACATAACATGCGTAAATGATGATCATAAGGGCTTGTAAAATTTATGTACAATCGATAAGTAAAATATGGTGTAAGTGCAATAGCAGCAGAAAATATTTCTTTTAAAGTGTAAATCTGTACAGTTAATCAATGCAATCCATCACATTCTATTCGTACACACAAAATACAAATATATATGTATATATACTAGCTGACACGGAAAACGTTGTTTTGGCAAAAAGTTTTTTTTTTAAAAATATTAAGTAGACCCGGTGAACTTAACATTTTCAGATAAACTTTAGAGTGATAATAAATTATATAGTTCATGAATTTATTTATTGATTTATTTGAATTGAAACAGAAATCAATTGAGTGCAATATGATGAACAATGTTTTCTGTTTTGTTTTCTGGCGCAAAAACAAACAACGAAGATGGTTTGCCAACACGTGAACTGGTAACGTACAACTGACCGTGCGAAAAACATGAAAATTCTAAATCAATCCCACAGACTTCCAACGATTGGCCTTGCGATTTATTGATTGCCATTGCAAAAACGGGAAACTGAATTCACTTGAATTGAAATGGATGATCTGTTGGAATGATCAGAATTCGTGGGATAAGGACTTCCTCTCCTTTGAATTTGCCCTTGTTGATCGCTGCTTTTATTACATTGTTCATCAGTTTATTGACGGAAAATTGCGTATTATTGCACAATTTAGGATGATTTTGATAATGATCATAATAATGAACGATCCCCCACCTTAAGCTGTAAATTATGCGGCAGAGTTTCTGGTCGTCACCAACGGAAAATGGAAAATTAAGTCGTAATAATCGAAAAATTATATTTCATATAGATAAAACATAAATTTTATGACTATTGCGATCTATATAAGGAGAGGGTATTTACAAATTTAAATAAAATAAAACGGAATAAAACGATACGAAAATTATCACTTTAAAAATTCAAACTTTACTTTACATAGTGAAACATAATATTAATACCTAATATTCAATACACGACATATTTCTCCATATTGATCCCTTTTTTTGGTGTTTGCCGGGGGCCCCGTCTTAACGAATTATTATGTCATATTTTATCGCAGTAGCTTTTTCAATTTGAAAAAACATTTCGAAACTCAAAAAATCAATCATCAAAAAAATTTTAAAAAAAAAAAAAAATTAAAAATAAATGGTTATTCCAGCATTTTTTTTTTTTTTTTTGGTAAAAACCTTCCCCTGGCAATCATAGATAATTAAAAAAAAATTGAGCCAAATTGGCCCAGTCGTTCCCAATTTATGAATTTTTATACATTTTTGGCTCCATTTTTATATATATAGTATATATTATATTATATTATGTAATATGATTATGTAATAACATGACATGCTTGATGAATACAATTTCTGTTAAAAAAATTATCTACACGTATCACACCGATTGAATTTTCTCTTCTTTGCTACATTCTGTTATTTCGTTGCCATCAATATATATTTTTAATGTAAATATTCATGTGTGAAACTGTTGTAACTATGTATTGTAACTTTTTAACTATTTTAAATATTGCCAACTGTATTTGTTTATATATTATATATCACTATAGGTGCCCTAATAATCTTTATCAAACTTTTTAATTCAAAAACTGATCAAACGAATTCCAAATATTACAATATACAAGGTGTTTTAGGATGATGTCAGTAAACGACGAATACAATCTTTTTATTTTATCTATTATTTTTAATTTTTTTTTTTTTTTTTAATAAATATAATAGTAATACTTACATTAATATCATAACACACTATTATTTTTGATTTTTGGAACTCAAATTTGAATATCTAAAGGTATATTTTCGATTAAAAAAAAAACCAATCAAAATAACCATTTTGTAAACAAGATTCTTAGAAAAATTATATTTAAATATATTTAAATGTATTTAAATATCTTATTCAAGTTTGATTATTAATTTACTATTATTTTTAAACTTTTTGAAAATTTAAATAATTCTACAGTATAATTGTACGTCAATTAATATTTAATCGAGTTCCATCTAAATTAATGGTGATACGAGTATACAATATTATGTGATGAAATAATGTGGCTCAAAAACATAACATTTGAAAATACGGTTTTCGAAAGTAAAAATAAATTGTCAAACTGTTACATTTTAAATGTAGCGCAGTGCAATATAGTTTATCGAAAAAAAATAATAAAAAAAAAAAAAAAAATTGAAAAATGAACTAATATAATTATTGCAGCATTTGTCAAATCATCCTGAAACCTCCTGTGTATAATAGAATATAATACGTATTGTATACGCATAGAACGATAGTTTTAGAATAGAATTATGTGACGTCAACGGACGCCAAATTGGTCTCCGGTAACGGTCTGGAACGCACAATGGCTCACATGATGGAGTGGCGTGTTTCGTTTGTGTATACCGTAAACATTGACACGTTTCCATCGAGTGCACGGTGCGAATGATAAACGTTAAAACTCGGCGGGCAAACTATTACGCACACATTACGCCCGGGCGAAAACATGCAAACGATTATTATTAATCAGCGTAAAATAACTATACCTACTACGGTACATATGCGTGTGACTGGAAATAATACGAACACGAAACATTGCACTACGATATTGTTATAAATAGTCTAATACGGGAAACGTATACGTATAACAATGTACACGCAGTGCCGTTTATATAAATGATGCGTATAATATTATTCGCGCGGATTCCGGACGAGCGCTATAACGTTTGCCCGACCGCGTTTTAAATATTATGATAGATTCAAACGAGTAGCGTTTGTTACGTGTCCAAAAACGTTGGGAATTCAGCGTTTATTTTGATTTATATCGTTAAGCGCGGCACAAGACATCTGGTTCATGCCGCGCGCGCTTAAATTGTGTCCGACCGAATCGCGATACCGGTTACCGTGGTTACTACTACATGTTACCGCCGATCGTAGTGCGAATTTCGTATGGGGGGGAGGAACATAATCTCATTCTTATTATAATACAAAATAAACACAATACTCTACTACGTGTCTCGGCAACTGATCGTGCCCCCACAATACGATGGCATATCGAACATTATCGTCCGATGGGGGTTTTTGGGCTGCATGTTGTTCATATTAGATGCAATCCAATCGAGTTTATTAAATCGCATCAATTCCGTATCACAACTACATACATTGACTGTACTCAACGTCATGTCAGAACAACGACCCTCGTCTATTCATTGTTGAGATGCGATTATCGCGAGTTAATAAAGTATTTCGAATACATAACACAGATACGTGTCCTTAACATATGTAATTATTAAATGATTAAATGTATCTGCTTTGAAAAGGCAAGAAGAGACTTAATAGTCTGTCATCATACCACCTTTCGGAATGCCTAAACCCAGATCCACGTAATGTGCAACATATTCGTATGGTGACATTTCTCTTCGATTCTAAACTATACGTGCAGAATTTTACACATTCAACTTAACCTTTATGACTCTATATTATAATTTAACATACAATATAATATTTATGTAACAATGTAGATATATATCATGTAAATAATTACCATCGCTAATGTACATACAATGAACCTCAATGCTGAGGATTTTATTATAAAATAAAAATTATTAAATTCATTAAATTTTTATCATCGGAAAAATATTATTCACATAATAGATAGAGATTATCTGTAAAATTCCCGTGAATTATAATATTACGTTCGTAGGATACCATTGAGTTAATATTATTATAATACTCTTTTTGGCCTGTATTGCTTTTATAAGCATTTTTTCCGTCATTCCAGGTATCGTAAAAGAATATAATTCGTATTATAATTTATTAATAACAAAACATAAACAGTCAAACAGAGTGCATCCCCTTTGCACATGCATCGTTTTCGACCGTCTGGTGCACTCAGTTCACGTATCTCTCTCTACAACTATTTTCTCTCGATTTTCCAAACTACTAATTTTATTTAATGTTTTAGTGTAAATAATATTACGAATAAGAAATATTTTAGCCAAGTTTTACATGTATATGATTTTTGTTTCATAATACTTAAATATCCAAACAATATAAAATTATGTGAGATAACCACAAGTACCTATAACAAAATAATAATAATAATAATAATAATAATAATAATAATAAACGATATATTTTAAAACTATACATAATTACTCCTCCTAGTTAAGTAAAAATAAGTATTTTAAAGGATTATTCTATCAAATTAAATGTCTTGACTATTTTAAGTAGATTTCAACAATTATTTTGAGTTGTATCATGATTATAGGTTAAGTTATATTATCAATCATAAGACATACGGTTTATAGAGAGATCTAAAAGAGGATATTCGGTGGAAAATGTGAGACCGTTCTCTATTGACTAACATAATATTATTTGAAATGTAGTGCTCAGAATTTTCTTTTGCGTTTTTTATAATTAGTGTAAGTTGGAAGTGATCAGTATTTACGACAAGATATTTTTTTGTAATTTCACTATATAGGACAATATAGCGTTGATCTGCAAGTCTTACATTATTTTATTGTAGAACTACTGAGTGCATCTCAAATATAGGATCCAAATGCCTGCAGTGTATGTCCACAGATAAAGTATGATCCATATGTGTCTATCAGATAAAAAATAATATTTTTCATGTATAGCTCATCATGTGTGTCTCAGTTTATTTAGCATTACCTAGGGTGAACCATGAGGAAGCGAACTATATTAAACTTAAAAAATTGTTTTTGATTGTTTTCTTTAAAAATATTATATTGTTAAATTATTGAAATATGTTAATTTTGTTTTTTTTTTTAATTAAAAATTGTATTATTGTTTTTTATATTTAGTAAAATTTTTCGTTGATTTTTTAAGGACTTAGTTTTTACAAATTAAATTTATTGATTTTACCAGGGTGAAACTTTGTAATATTTTTTCCTTAATGGTGCCTGTCTTAACGTATTTCTTTTCAGTTTGATATCATGGTTATGATTTAAAAGATTATCAAAAATTGTCTTTCCAGTCATATCTGTTTTCGTGTAAGATTTAGGTACATGTTTTCTGTACACAGCTCTACCATTTTATATCATATTTCAAAATTCGATGAAATCTCGTTTTTTAACTGTTGTGATTTAAAACTTCCATACCTTGTTAGCTAATCATACTCATTAGCAATGTTGACATACTTAAATTTAATATTATCGTGAAGATGTTAAGTCAAATATTAGAAAAATATAAATTATAATTTTTAAAATATTGGCAGCATTCATACTTAACACTACAGTAATAAGACAAACATAATACCGATTGCCAGTTGAATACATTTCCATATCCGTGAACTTTTTTATTCTCGTTGAATACCACCGTATTCATATAATACAATTTTTGTTTTATTTCTTTTGTCACCATAATAATGTATATTCTTTAGTCGTCGTAGGTGTATTTAAACAATTATTATATATTTTTTCTATTTAATTATTTTACTAATTATAAGAATATTTACAATTTATTCTACAATGCATAATAAGTAAATAAATGCATTATAATAAACATTTCGGAGATAATACAACTGTAAAAAACGTGAGGAGGAAGACGATCTATTGATTGGACCAATCGTTAATTAATATATTATTTAATAGTAATAACACATAAACAGAGTTCATTCTCTATAGTTGCCTAGTGGTTTCCGAAATGCTCAACAGAATATTGTAAACATACATTATTTATGCATTAAATTATTATGGAGATAAATTTAAATAATAAGTAAAAATTATAATGAACGTTTCAGAAAACGTACTGATAAAAACAAATAGAGATGCCATGTAATAATATACATTTTATTCTATGATAATATATGATTTTCATTAGGATTTAAATAATGTTTATAACTTAAAGACTATTCATCGAGCTGTAAAAACTAAAATTATTTTGCATTAAAGCAGATTCTTTTCCAAGCTATTACGTATAAAAACGATCGATTCATACTGCTGCTAATATAATATGAGCATAGATGCGTCGAAAATACGTTGGTCTTCGGAACCCCCATCGGGCGCTATACAGGGAGGACGGGATTCGTTGAAAAGTAATTTTTATTTATCTATATACCTACATCTGTGTAAAGGTGCGTGGTGTCTCGCGAAGTGTAACAATATTACACGCTTGTGGGGGGCCAAAATCCGATTTTATGGATTATATTATATCGGTTATTGGTTAGTTATACTTTCCAGAACTGTACGTGGTAAACAACTGCTGTAATCTCGCGCATCAACCGACAGCGATCGTGAACCAACGACGAGAACCGTTAGATCGAAAAATACCATCAAAAACTCGGCACGGGCTTAGCTACCCGATATACCATTACAGTGACCACATGAGTTTTGGACACTTTCTGTCCGTCAGTTATTATATTTTGGTGAACCTGAGTACACACGTATATTGTGGTGCGGTCAAAACCGATCGCGAGAATGCATTATTAGTAATTCGAAATGATCGCAAGAGACGACGTTTAATACTGATACACGTCTACTACGAGCGTTGTGAAACGAATGGTTTTCGAATAGATAGGCACAAGTCAAAATTTGACCGTTCCAGATCGTTTCATCAATATTGTAGGCGATTAATTTCCGGATTCAACTGTTATTCACATAGCGACATTTTCCCGTTTTGCTGAGTGTCATACGTGTTTAATATTATATTGTTATTAGTATCGTTATGTTGATGCTGTGAGTGGTGTAAAACTTTGGCATGCACTGATTTATAAAATAAAACGCTTATTGAATACTAACAAACTGTACGGTGTAGATAATAAGCACATTTGGTAAGTGTTTAATGATTTAGGTGTTTTAACTCTATACACGTATATGATTCAAGTGAGACGAAAAGCCATCTCTCACCGTCTCTCTATTTGCCCACCGTAAACATCGAATTCCAGAAATCCGTTGTTTAAACATGACTGCGGGTGTGCGCATTCGCTGTAGCACACGCACGAGCTCGAACAATGTGCATTAGTTCTGTTTATGGACGGCGCACGAATACCACAATGTACGTACACCATTAGCAAACTGTTCGCGAATGCGACCTAATGAACACGATTGTTTCGAACCGAAATACAAAGGTCAGAATAATATTGTCCATCGGGTGTTATTATCAGTTCTATTATACACAATACATCATGACTGTACATCGCGATACGTGTTATAAAAATCTATAGTGTCTCGTTTTCTTAGCACACATAGCTGTTGTAATTGTATCCGAGTTCACGAGGACAAATCACCATCGCCCTTCCGTGGACCGAACACGCACTAAACATGGAGCATGTCATCGTTTCAAAACCAAAAGTTGGGACCATGTCTGATCGAACGACAAACGGCGTTGCTGAAAAAACGATTTGTGTATAAAAATATATGTTTAATGTAATATTTAAAGATGAAAGTTAAAAACAAGAAAATTATGTGATTACATTTTCTGAAACATTGCCACCCGTAAAAACATTTCGTTCGCAGTTATAACAAAATCATAAGAATACGCTGTAAACTACGTTTCGTTATTACCGGACGTTTATGGGAAATTGTTCAACTACTGTGGCCGCATTGATAAAATATGGCACTGTTATTATTATTGCGTTCTTTCAGGTGCGCGAGGGAGCGAGGTTACACACGTGTATATGGTCCAGTTTTACATCACATTATTATTATACAGTTGACCTATTTCCATGTGTAATCTACTATCGTTAAAGACAACAACATATACTCGATTGTAAAAATATTATGTCGTACAACGCGAAAATGATTACGCCGGGATGTGAACACGGAGTCGGAGCATTTGGTGCAAGACAGTGACCAACGAGTAAATGGTTAATATAATTATTATTGTCGAGCGCGTTAAATTAATACGATATAATGCAATTATTCATTGACCATGTAGCGTTTCGCTAGGTACATTAAAAATTTAATATTAAAAATCCCGACCATTTTACATTTTGACGGTCATAAAATATTTTTTGTAATGTGTTTGTGAAAAGTTATACAACATTATGGAACAATGTACAACCACGGGTTCGGGTTATCGATACTATTATATTGTTATCCATACGGCCATACCTAATAATCATTTTACTATATATTTAAGTTAGGATGTTATAAAATTTATAAACCAGTTATCAAATTGTTTTCAAATAACGAATTATTTTCAGTCATACATAAAAATACCACTTACAATCGCAATTTTTTTCGAAGTCAATTTATACGAGCTATAACTACAATTTTTAACATTGTAAACGTTAGTAATCTATATTTCCTCACTAACTCTCCATTTCTATCGTATTTTTATTTCTGTGAATTTATTGAGTCGGATACATGATTTCAAATATGTAAAACGAACAAATAACTGTCAACTGAATAACAATACTTATAGAACAACTACAGAAACTGGTATTTTTTTATTTCATTTTCAACTAAAGTGATTATTATAAATGCATTTCGCTCGAGGAAGTGATTGTCAATATATTTACTGCACATTATACTTACAAATAATAATGAATATTTAATAGACGATTTATTATATAACATATTAATATGCTTGTGTGAAAAAATTCTTATTAAAAATGTTATATTCCTTTTGCCTTTTAGTGATTAAATAAAACATGAAATGTTTTCCTCTTAATTTTGTCGCATTGCTTCATGCGTTTATTATTTCTATTGTTATGTCAAATTACATTTTCGAAATATATTATAATATTATATTATGTATGGTCAGTTAATATTATTATTTTATATTCCCTCTAGAGTATGTATCGTCCAGTCCGTCCAAATTTCAGCTCGGTACATTGGTATATTATATGATAGTATAATAAGTGTAGACCCGGGGGCAATATAAAAGCTCTTTTACCTACCCGGAAGTCTAAATTCTTCACACGCGCAGTAAACTTAACCACATACACTGCTAACCGTTGTTTCTCCTCGCTGATACATAGGGATGAGTAGTATAGTAGTGTATATTACTCAACGAAAAGAAGTCGGGACTTTCAGACAAAGCTGGTGAAATATATTACTCACCACTTTATTTGGTGTACATTTCCATGATAAATACAACTAAAATAAACAGTAAAAACGCAAAATAAAAGGAAGAGCATTTTTCTATGTATAAAATACTAGCTGAATTACCCATCGCACGTCGTGCCCGGGTTTCAGTAAAAAAAAAAAAAAAAAAACATTTATTATTATTATTATTATTATTATCTGCAGGCATGATAAAATATTGTAATCTGAAAATTGAATGAAATTTATTTATCTTGATTGCATGATTTAGCTTCACTGGTTCATTATCATTTCTATTTTACCATTTTCCTATAAATACCAGTATTTAGGAAAACTGATTTTACGAATAATTAAATGTACATTGCCATTAAGTGATGCATATATGGTTATAATTTATTTTGAGGTAAAGCGCCAAATTCTGGTTGAAAAAACGCACTTAAATTTAAATTAAATTTAAGTTAATTTTCATTTAAAATAGATTGAAGTGTACGGAGAGAAAAAATATAACTAATTATAACTCGCAGATTTATTTACTTATTTTATCGATATTTTTTTTACAAATTGTATAATTTTATTGCTGAACAGATAAATGAAAAACCAAAAAACAATAAAATCATTTTTACTGGTGATCAAATAAAAGATAATTATTATTGTTTGTATTTTAATCGGTAAATCAAACTGGTACATTAATATACATTTTACAATTTATTATGAACTTTAGTTCCAATTAAACCATAAATTCCATGAATATTGATGATATTCTCTGAACAAACATATATATATATATATTGAGATAATAAATAATAAAATTAGTGTATTGTCTTGGTTTTATTTGGTTTTTTTAACTTCGTAACATTTTCAAACTGAATACAATATGATATTTTATGCATCGTATAGGTTTTAATATAATAGCGTACACCGCTAATAGCAAAAGATAACACAGGGCTGACTGAAACCATAAAAAATGCAAATATTTACAATGGAACGATAATATATTATGTATAAAAATTAAAACCAGTAACGGCTAATAGGTAGAAACAACCCCTTCTATACAGAATATTATCTACAGTATATCGACAGTCGCTATGCGTATCATACAGGTAAAATTAATCTGATCAATAGTGGATAAACATTGTTAGTACAGCTCTTTGCTTTTGAATGCATAAAAAATCATCACGAAATTAATCCAAATAATATTTTCAGGCTTTTTTTTAAAATCTCAGTGTGAAGTAGAAATAATTACTTACATATATACTAGGTTCAAATTCATTCAATCTATGGTTTTACATTTTTATTATTATATTATTTATTTCAATTATTTATCGACCGAAGAAGACGTCTCTATTGCGAGTTCCAGACCAGATCGGAGGTCACAAAGATCTGTGTTCCGAACACGGTTGGCCAGAGGAATAGTGCCGAAACCGATTGTCGAGTTGGACCCTATATCTGAAAGCCTTATATGTACAAATCGATATTCGTCTTTCACACCATGAAACCCTTCCCTATACATTCACAATGGGTCATAGGCTGCTATCCCAACTCCAGTGGCTATTTTTTCTGATTTTCCGTAGTGCACATTTTTAAATTTGAATTTAATTCCTAATTATCGTAGGGGAAATGGTGTATTTATAATTTATTTTTTAATGATATGTGTCTTAACTCAACGTTCAAAAAAATATTTAAAAAATAAACGTTTAGTATATTTATAAGCTTTATAATCTTATATTATCGACGTATTATGAAAAATTAAAATTGTATTTTTGACGGGAGTTTTACTTTATGATCATCAACTTCGTATTTTTCAGCATCAGCATACACACCTCGAAACCATTTTTTTTTTAGTAGCTTCTATCATGGCGACTTTTTTTATTACGCCGTAATTTAGTTGCTGGATGTGGATCGAATTCGCTTAAAGTTGGCATGTTCATTTTTATATAGACATCATCTTTTATAGTTTCTGGTGCTAAACGTGATCTTTTAGTTGATTTTATAATGTTTTAGTATGAAATAATACGTTCTAAATCAGAACTGCGTGATTTAGCTAATAAAACACAAGTCTAAAATACAGCCAAATATTTAATACCGTAACGAAACAAATCAATTTAGTTTAGAAATTTACTATCAATGTAGATAGTGGTTTCCGTGCATCGCTTTGTAATAATATTTTTAATATATAATTCAAATGAAGTGTTTTTTCAATTTATATTTTAAATACTAACTGTTTCATGGTAAGAATTTACGAAGTCTACGAGTTCATAAAATTATGATAAATTTTTGATTCAGTGACTGATATGCAAGAACTAATGGTTTCTAATAGGCTTCAGTTTTGACCATTCACTTGAATTCAGTCTTTCATTGATATAATTATTTAAATGTTCTAAAGAGTCATTACGAATTGTGCAAAAACTACAACTGTGATACATATAATGATAGTATAGGTATGAGGTATCACAAATAATACATTCTAATTTTTATATTTCAAAAGTTTATTTTAATTTTAAATTTTTTATAAATAAAATTGTTTTTTAAATCTTATGTAGTAAATTTTAAGGTACGACTGCAGATGGCACCATGCACCCTATTTATAACAAAGTGATACAGGTGCACATTTTTTTTTTTTTTTTATAGTGCACATTTGAGATTTCATAGTGTACAAAGCGTGTCGTAGTGCACACAAAAATAGCCACTGCCCAACTCTAACCTCAACCCTTCTGCTGATGATCATAAGCGCAATCTAGGAGAAGCTTAGTCCCCTCAATATCCAAATTAGTTACTCCCCTCCTCCCCCAATCAACATCATGATTAAAACGAAAAATAAAATTGTTATAAGATACTTAAAGTAATAATTTTATAATAACATTGAAAATTTTAAAAAACAAATTTTGTTTTGAAAATTGATCTGGATTATATTTTTATATAATAAATATTACATATTCACATTAAATGTATACATTTAAATAAATAAACGAAAATTATAGAATTGTACTAAAAATCGCTTTTGCCTTTTGTTAATTTAAAAATTTTGCTGGATTTTTTTTTCTTTTTTTTTTTTTGAAGGACAGAGGGTAGTACTCGATATTGTATTTAAAAAAAATTAGCCTTCAAATTGAAAATCTCAAACCGTGCGATTGCCAATGATCACATCCTAACCAAGGTAAATGTATAAGACAAAAAAAAAATAAATAAAATAAAATAAATACGAGAATATGAATTAATTACGTGTAATACTGCTTCGTCGTCTAAACAAGTAACCCACAATAGTTGTTGTTGTGGTTGATTATATTATTTTTAAAGATAGTACTCATCGCCGTTGGTAAGACAATATTATATATTTATTTGTGTGAATTCAATCTGTATGTGCCCTGCGCTCCTGCGTGACGTTATAATATCGCATAATAAATCAGCCATATTATTAGGACACGAGATTGTTATTGACCAATGTTTGCTTTCATCGTGTAAAATATGCGTCCACGACACTGCGTAATATCTTCAAAATAATAAATAATAATATGGTGTGATTGTTTTATGTTCCAGGGGTAGACAATGAACTTTTCGCTCACCGAAAATGACGCGACCAAACTCCCCGATAACTTGACCGATCGTAGCAGTCGTTACGATGACCTGTTCAAAAACATTCATCTCACCGACTACCTGTTGATCGTCTTGTTCTGCCTGGTAATATTGACGACAGTGGTAAGTTATCTGCGACTTGTGGGATACACTTTTCTATACGATTAGTACACATTTGTCTGCATTTTTAACAAATAATAAACAATAATAAAATCTATAAATAAACGTTTTTTACGACCTTGGGTTGTGACGTTAAAAGATTAAATTTAACGTTAGAAATTTAGAATATTATGCACTCGGTTTGTAGATAGTAAATGAATTATGATGGACGATGACAATACTTTACCATTTCAATTATACACCTAAAATTATTCATTTTGGAAATAGAGAAATATGTAATTGTAATACTATAGATGCTTAAAATAAAATCACCACGAATGGAATTTTTTAATTATATGAGTTACAATTATTGTTGTAAGTACAAATTGCAAAATAAAATTGTGTAAAACGTATTTTTTGTCAAAGATCTAATCGAAATTTACTTATAAAATCTAGTTAGTATAATTAAAACAATAAATTCAGAACTAACCAATAATTTTGCACAAACGATTCGTTTCTCAAGTGTAGTGTAATATGAGCTATATTATCATTTTTTTGGCTCTATCTGATGAGGCAGGATTTTGATGATCTGAGTACTGAGTTGATGTTTCAATTCAAAATTTTCGATATTCATCGTATTATCGTGTTACGATATAAGTTATAAACCTATTCAAAACTTCAAACAACAGAATTTCACATAATAGGTCATCTGGAAAGTTTCAAAACGTTAGTATCTCAGTTAGCTCCCAGTATTAGTATATTGCTTTAGCAAGGATAAGTTTTTAAACTTAAAGCATTTTAAAGACTTTACTCCAATAAAGAACGACCGACTCTTATTAAATTATGATTATACTTTTCTCGTGAATTAAACGTACTATAGGTACGCGTACCTAGTACATTTATTGATAACGAGCTTAACGGCTTTTAAAATAAAAACTATTGTGTAAAAGTCAATTTCGCTTATTCTTTTTGTGAAATGCACTGCTGAACTTGCTACGAAAGACGGCAGTAATAAAATTCTGTGAGAAAGAAACAAAAAAGTTAAATCGTTAGAAGACTAACGCATGCATTTTGGTATATTCTATTATGTCATCAGAGTACCACACTAACAAATCCCATGTAAACGTATGTGAGGTTAAAATGATATCAATCTAACCCCAAGTCTCTAAGATTTAAAACACTTTAACATTTCACCAATCGAGGTCACAGAAATTTAGCAAAGATTCATACTTATTACACACTAAATAGTAAATGTTTACAAGATTTTTTGGGTAAAATACAAATTTGGTTGGTCTGGAAAAAAATGCATTTCCGCCCAACTGAAAGTCGAGCTACTATGACGTATGCTTTCAATTTTAAATTTGACAATATAAATCAGATAAATGTAATTAAAGCTTGTAAGTAATACAATAATTATTATTTTTACTTAGTTATAATATAACAGTCGACAATGTATACCGAGAGTTTATAAATAAAAATATTAGTTTCACGTGTGAAACGTTTCAAAAACATAATATACAATTCAATAAAAATCATAAATTATTGTGGAAATCCATGGTCATGGTCATTTACATATGTAAATATTCAAATTCACGAGTAATTACATTATTTTAAACCATTAAAAGAAAAAAAAATAATTCGGATACGTATCATCTACAACTATATGAGTAATACTGCAAAACCGAATGTAAATATTCTTATTAAAGACCGTATTATAAAATATCAGTGTAAATTGTTTATTGAGTTCTACAGAAAAAAACGTGTTTTCCAATGAACACGATTTAAAGTTTAATTGCGGGTGAATAAATATTTTGTACTTAATAATGATATCGTATACACATTGTTCTGACATCTAGTTTTTCGCAAATTATTTTTTCACATGTTCGAAAAAACTTAAAAGATATGTTTACACGAAAGGGTGGAATATTTAATATTTTCGCTGCTCAATAGTTGTTTTTATACGCACATTCACAGTACACTAAACGAATTTAAGATGAGAAACATAATTATCGTACCACAAAAATATAAAAAATTAAATAAATTAAGGTGATACGGTGATCACTTAACTATTATATCACTCAACCACTATAGTAAACTCGGTTTAGGATTTTTTTCGTAACTCCATTGCATGTACGTGTTGATATAAATTGATATTAACAACAAACGACTCGTATACTGACTATCATTATAGTAGTGTTTTGACCCAAATCAGATTAGGTACACAAAAATAATTGTAAAACATATTATTAACGAGTGTACCACGTACACATCATGCCAGGTATATAATACGATTTCTGGTAAATTATGAAAAATATGAATATTGAAATCGTGAAAGGTCAAACCTTATCACTTCGCATAATATGTTTTTAGTATATTTCGTCATTCTATAATAATATTTATTATGTACAAATAAAGTGTTCATCGGTCCAGTTTTCTCTCTCTCTCTCTCTCTCTCTCTCTCTCTCTCTCTTTATCGTCTGTCTATAATAAAAATGAATTTTATGACATATTGGTTTTCGATCAAAGGACAAGCGCCCATAAAGGTGTATATTGGAGACGAAAAAAAGTTTTCGATATACATGTTCAATATTTTACGCGTCATCTTTACATTCCAAAGTTTTGATTTCCGCTTATTCAAATAATCCCCCATATCGTTCCAATGCGAGAAACGTCAGGAAAACGCATGAGTAAAATGTATTTTCCAAAGAGATTTTGTTATTCCGACAGCTAGTCGCTGATTTATGATATTATTAAATTGCATTGTGGAAACACGCATGTCGAGCCAATAAATCGCAAAAAAATCTCATAAAGATTTTTCCACATTGCATTTAATGATACCATCGAGAATCGAACGGTTTAATTAGTTACTCGAGTCGATATACTACCTTACACTGAAAGCTTAGAAGCCGTCAATAATTTGTTTTAATTTTTCGAAAATAAAATTGTTCTCGTGAAATATAAGCATCAATATTGCAAACAGTCGCTAGTTGTGTAAATAGTATATATACGTACTTATCACATGCCAACATGTCTGTGATTTATTTCATTATTTCTCTCTCTCTCTCTCTCTTTATCCGTCTCTTAAAATAAAATAAAATTATACTCCATTGCATTGTATATATTCTCCGTTGCACCGTTAATGTCTGAAACAATAATTAGTTTCTAAAAGTATACTTATAAATACGTTATAATATAGTTGACATTAACCGAATAGAAGTGGTTTATTTTTTTAAAATTTTATGGAAATAATATATACAGTCTTATTGAAAACTTAAATAAATTGCATCTCTCAAAACAAACTTTGAATTAAATTATATTTAATTTTATGGGCTTAAGTTTAATAAACGTATTTGGCAGTTCGACTGTGGTTGCGAGAAGATTATTATTCGTACAAATGATATTATGTAAAACAATATGGCATTCAAATCCAGTTTGGAAATGTCTATCCGTCCAAAGTTTTCAGAACTGTTAAATGATAAATTTTTGATTAATTCAAACAATTAACCGATTTCATTGGAAGTTTCTTTCATTTTAAACTAATTATAAAAACCAGCTGGTCAACCACAAAATGGATGTTATTAAAATGTTAAAAACTATTTATGCTTTTAAACGTGCAGCAGATGATTTTTTTTCATTAGAAATCATATCACTGAAATAGAAAATATTTCAATAATAATAATAATAATAATAATAATAATAACATCTAATAATATCTCTAAAGAACCGAATTTATTTATTTTTTTGTAAAAATAGTAATGGCAATACGAAATTTACGGAGCACGCTGCATGTACACAACATATAAATATATATACAATGATAGTTATAATAATATTACAGTATATGTATTTTACATAAAAGTACACGAATGTCTCTACGGTATGTTTATCCGAATAGTCTTGGACAATACTCGGATTTTGAACTTAAACCGAATGACCTCAGTAAGTCCTAGAATATATTATATTATATACCCGTCGAATGATTATTATATTTTAGGATTTTACGCGAGTGAGATGGTAAATCATGGGATTTATACCTAATTCCTGATATTATAAATAAATAAAATATACATCATCTTGAATTCAAACGGAACACTTTGCACTATTTAGTTTTTCGGTATTCATGAGAAAACCCTAGTATAAAAGTTAGTTAATACATTTTTTTTCTACTAATAAATTAAGGATAAAATCCTAACGTTATCAAAACTTGTATTGTTTTTTTTTTATAAATGTCCAGGAAACCATTTTAAAAAGATAAAACAATAGCTTGTTTTGTTCATATTATATGGTTATGTAAAAAAAATTTAAAAAAAATAGGTTTAAAGAATTTTGAGAACAATAGTCATATTTTCATAAATAATATGACACTACGCTTGAATTGTCAATGACAGGATTATAATACAACAAGGTGGCAGTGGCAGCAATCACAAGCAGTTTTAACTTCACCGATGACCGACGACGGTTACTGACATTCAGAATGGGTCAGTCAGAATAAAAAAGAATTGTAAACTTAACTACACTGCTGTTAATTTATTGACGATTTTAATAGTTTAAATTGTTGTAAAACACTGTTTCTTCCAGATGGTTTGAAAAATCACCCAACTTGAAATTAAAATATTTCATTTTATTTAAACAAATTGTTTGTTATGCATTATTATGTACAAGGCTGTCGTTAGTGTAGGGCAAATTTATTATGGTATCTATTTGTTATGTTTTCTTTTGATATTTATTAATAATATCCTCATACAAAACAATCACAGATTCACATACTTACATTTAATTCCAAGAACTACATATTTTAATTGTTTTGGTATTCTTTTAGTATAAATTTTAAGTTTTATTTGTGCGTGAAGCATCATATTTCTTTACAGGTCCCGGGTTTTGAAAATTTTAAGGACGCCCCTTATTACTAAAACGTTGATCTGTACGCAATATAACCACTATTTCATGAATAACGACGAAATATAATTACAAAACTTTATTGTGTTTAAAACGTATATTAGTTAGAAAGTATTTACAAATTTTGTTGAAATATTTTGACAACTTGGATAAAAAGCAAAAACCTGAATCTACCATTATAATATAATTTTGTTCCCTGTAATGGATCTGTAATGAAGCGGTGTATTTTATTTATAATCACTTTATAGTCACTATATACGAATAATCGAGTATAATTATAAAAATTATGTTTTTTGGTACTATTTTTCTTCTTTCAACTTCAGGTTCACTCGAATAGGATCTCCAAGAAAGTATTTGCAATACACCTTATTTATAGACTATTTTTATACAATATTAATGCCAACAACTGTATACAAAATTTTTGTTATTGCAATTATTTTGCTTACCACGTACATGGAATTCATCTCTATCCAAATACCAAATACATCAATGTTAATTACAAGTATCAATTTCAAAACATTGTATTATTATTGTAAATAATTTTAATTGCATGGCTAATGTTATTTATTCACTATATGATAATCATTGGATGACATTTATTTTATTGGCTAATGTTAATATTATCCATTTATTTTGGTGGCTTAAATCCAGCATTTTGACATTAGTTAAAAGCATAACTTAAGTTTAAGATTAACCGACTAATTTTAATATTATCTATCTATCGGACACTAACCGTAATATAATTTAGTTAGTACGTATTACTTTTGCGGTAAACATGATATAATTTTCTTTCGGCCACTGTCGTGCAATAAAATATATAGTTGCATATCGCATTTTTTACAGATAAATATCTGTAGATTAAATAATAAACATATTTATTTATATTAGAAAAAATAATAATTTAAAAAAAACTGTAACACAAATTCGTATTAAATTAATGGTATTACTATGTTACTAATTCTCTTTTTGAAAGTTAGGTTTATGGTCAGAAACAGAGAGAGAGATTATACATTAAATTATATTATAGTAAAAGGGATGAAAATAGGTAAATAGTTAACAAAAGAAACCCTATTTTATCATTTATAGTATAAAAGTAATAACTTATAATTTGTTTTGCAGTAGATTTAGAGTAAATTTAACCCCTAATTCCCGTTAACCTGGGGCTAAACTACGTGGACAAACACACTCCTACCCTGCTACTACAACACCAAATTCATATTCAGCTCAACAATTCACATTACAGCGCATAAAAACAAAGATTTATTGTTGTTAGTGTTCTCTGTCACTATTTTATCGAAACCCAAATATTGTGAAAACCATTTTTGTTCCACTCTTACTGATTTGAATTTCGAATATCGAATTGAAGGCGAAGATCATTGGTAAAAGTCGAATAAACGTTTCCCGATCCGGCAAAACCCTATGCTTTACATTGTTGTATATCGTGTATAAATTCAATGTTGAAATAGTGAAAATAAGTGATGAATAATATTACATGAGTGGATCCTTCAACCGACAACGATGGTTTGAAAAGTTTTTTTTTAAATAAATACAAAATACAATTATAATTTTGGCGTATTTAGGATACCGTGAATTATTATCGTTGTATACATATTTGTTAATTACAAATAAATACTGAAACGCCTGAAAGGCGTTCGTATACAAACCAGTAAGAAAAACAAAAAATATCGTTGTTTTAATGTGGTCTTCAGTTATTCAGCTACTATATAGTATATTATAAAAATAAATAATTAAAAATCAGTTTACCCGTCGTTATATTTTATACGCTAATTAATTGCCAAAACAATATGAATGAAATAGTATTTATAATTACTTTTGCAATAATAGTATATACATATTTTAGCTTCCGATTACGGTACTTGTGTTTTCATTGTTCGAAAAATCATTAACTCATAAAAAATATTAAATTTATCAAATGGAATATTAAAGAATTTTATTTAAATTATTTAGATTAGGTATACTTTTGATTATATTCAATTAAAATAAAAATTATTTATTTTCTTGACTTTTTAAAAAACTTAAGTTGATTACTTTTTTCACATTTTGGTATACGAGGTCGTAACTTGTCAAACTACCGGATCCATGGGACAGGAAAATAGAAATACTGATACTAATCGCATGATTGAAACATGTATACCATCATAATATACTTTCAGAATAAAATCAATTTTTTTTTGTCGTTTGTTTTTTCCCTCTCTAAGTGGAATTATGAATTTTAAAATTGAAACGTTGACCGAGTTTTATTCTAAATGTTATTAAAAACAAATCTCAAGAGACTCATTTTGATGAAAAATGACCAAGGGTTATAGAAGTAGAATGAAAAAAAAAAAGAAAAAGTTCCACCGAGGATCATTTTTCGTAGACCATGTCCATTTCCATCATTTGCAAAGCACACCGGAGTTGTTATTGTCGGACTATTTGGCGTAATACGTTGGCGCATGTAGCCTTTCCCGCTGCCGCCGTAATATGACATCTCACGACCAGACGGTATATATTATAACGTTTTTTGCACATTTCACTCATAAATGGTTTGTATTAATTAAACCTACAAGTTTCATATTTTTATTTTATCACCACGTGAGGTTTTATGTTTTATTGATTTGCTTACTCATCATTACCCGCTGGAGCACATAATATCATATGTACCGTCAAAATATGAATATTATTATTGTTTTATTTTTATCATTTTTATCCATATCCACGCGTCACTCGTCGAAATGAGATTACGAGCTTATCGTTTTCGTTTTTGATTTCGAACAATATGCCTGTAAATCGGCACGTCCGTCTATACATACATATATTTCCACATCCACGATGCCTGTCACAGCGCAACGAACAATACTCCTATATACACACACTTGACAGGCGTTTCGTTTTTTCTAAATTATTTCATTTCAACGGGATCATGTGGACTACGTAATAGGCTCCATACGTGGGTATCACGATTTTAGGCATTGTTCGTACCGTACATAAATCAGTCCGAGATTACCCGGTTCAACTGTGCACACTCAAAAATCCCGTCTTATTATTATTATTATTATTATTATTACTATTATTACTAGTTGAATGTGTGCCTTGTTGATCGTGTGGTATAATGCAGAATGCTAGTAAAACCTAATTGTGTATGCGTGGTCTAAAGTGATCTCAAAACACAATTTTATGTTGAAATCACATCTGGACGTATAATATTTTATTATTTAAAAATATAGAAATTTTTTAAGCCAGTAAAAACATAAAATACATAGATATAAATTATTATATTTTATTGTAAAATTTTTACGTGCGAGATAAGTTGATATCAATATTGCCAAAAGTAATGTGCAAAGCTCTAGTGGTCGGAAATAAATTTTTAAGTAATTTAGTAGGCGATTTGTTAGTGAAAAATAAGACAAAATAAAACAAAATTTGAAATTTAGAATTACGTTATCAAAAATAAAAATAGATTGTGTAATACATTAAGTTATGCAATGCAGTAATTATAATATTATTTTTCAAAAAACAATAAGAAAAATAATGAATAGAAAAAAATTTACTGCATTTGTGGAATCATTCTGGAACATCCTGTTAACTAATTTATTTATTATTTCGGGAGTCTAATTAAAAATTAATTAAAACTATCAAAGACATTAACAAAATTAATATTATTAAATACTGAATAAATGTAGTTAATTTTTAATTATTATAACTTCTTTTCTAAGAAAATTAATTATATTATCCAATTTACTCCTTTTATAAGATTTTGTCTGTTTAAATTTAAGTTCTTATTAACTATGTATATTTATAAACTATTTTATGGCTTTTAAATATTCACAATATATGTAATGGAAAATTATTAAAAAAATAAAGTTTCACATTTTATTGATCTTGAAAAATGGCCCAGTTTACTATAATATTTTATAGTAACTACGAAATGAGTGTTTGGTTTTACAGGTAATTTTTTTCTAACAAGCGCAACTTGATATTAAATGAAAATGAATCAATCACGAATCAAAAATCAATGATAATAATGGAACAAGGTAATGATTGAATGAGAATGTTTTAATTAATAAATTTAACTAAAATGCCAGTAGGTATAATCGATTTTATTCGACCAACCATAGTTCGCAAAGTATATACATAAGTATATAGTATTCACACTAACCTGAATGAAATATTTCTTTTAATTTTACCTTGTTCAAAAACCGTTAATAATTTTACATTTTCATTCATTTATTTCATATATGGTTTAAAATAAAAATTGAAATAATATTAGTCGGCAAGAGTCGAACAAGTTTCACATAAAATGAAGGCATTTATTCAAATGAGTTTAAATGGAAAATCTAAATTAACAAAAACGTATGTTTGGTTTTTTTAGATCCTCTCTTTGAAATATTTCACTGTAATAATATGTAATATTATATTGTAAAAACGAGTGCTCGTTTGAAATAATACCTCTATATATTCAAACTGTTTAATGTCAAAAACGATCCATCAATAAAGTGCGTTTACTCGTCTGATTGATTAACGATGGAAGATTCACATTTTTTTTTATATACACTCCACATGTTTTCAGTTATACACTGCTGAAAAAATTATTTAAATAAATTATTGGTCGGTTAAAAGATGTGTTTACACTCGACTTCAATTTTGATGGAGAACATGTAATAATAAATACACGCCCGAGAAACGGTCAAGGCTCTTGTCGCTAAAAGGTCACGTACTTGATTACCCTTTTCTTGTTCTTGAAGAGACTCGTTGAAAATAAAACACACTTGCTATATTTGGTTGCGATTTTTTTCTTTTTTTTTTTCAATTGGTTTATTTTTTAGGAAAAACCCGGCCATTAGTACTCCATGAGGATTTTTGGCTTGTAGATTTTTTAGATTTGAGAAACTGTAAGGGAACTAAACACTTGGACAGCACAATGTTTGATACACTTCATATGCATATAAAATAATAATATAATATTATAAACATTGGCATCATAAACAACTATATTTTTCCATCCTCTCTGAAATTCACTATACTATAATTCGCGGCTGGTGGTAGTAAACTTTTCCGATTGTATAGTTAAACTCTGCCGGGTATTTTTCAATACTACCCGAACGTTTATATAAACTCTCCCGGGAGAATTCACAGGTCATTAAAATCAAAATAGTTGACAATCACCCAATAATTCCGTAATCCGTTACCGAACACGAGACGATAAAAACATGACCCGATCTGAAACCAATGTACACTGAATATTCTATAATTTATTATTGAGTGTTGAGCATATTTTATGAATAATAATCCAATATCGATATTATACTTGAGCTAGTACATTTTATTGCTACTAACTGGACGATATAAAAATTAATGAAATATTGTTTTCTTTAGTTCTATGAATTCAGATGTATCCTCTGCAATTGGTTTATGACTTGGTTTATTTATGTCTGTCAACATAGTCTTGTTGTACGCCAATTATGTAATTCATCGTGATTTCTATGGCATCATGCATATAGAAAGAATGCACACGTGTTAACCGTTCTACGTCATCAGTAATAATAAAATAATATTAACAATAATACGTATTATTATAATCGTGTTTAACCTGTATAAATAAAATACAAATTTAACGTAGTTTCGTGCGCCGACATACGGATACTATTCGATTTTATTTTCGTCATCGAAGACTCACCGTTTTCTTGTTCTTAGCTTTCCAATAATTATAATATTTCCGTAGAAATAAACTTTATATACTCGTAGTCCCGCTTCCGTTTTCGAGATGTTTTACATAATATCCTCGACGGCACGTGCTGTTGATTACAAAGATTAGAACGTAGCGCGTGTATATCATTATCTGAGTGAACAAGAAAAACGGTTTATAAGAGAAATTTTTGTTTGACGGTCGTACTACAGTCTCGAGATTATTTACAAGCCGATCACTTGATGTTGGACCCATTAATTTCACGTTGCATTCGACAAGAATATGAGTTTCTAAACATTTTCAGTCATTTACACATAATTATACTACGTATTATGTTTCTTGGATCATACCACACAAATTACAACATACTAATATAAATATTATGAAAACGTGTAGATGTACACCGTGGGTATGTATGAAAATAGATAAACGAATCGACAATAAACAACTATTTTCCAACACTGTCGGCTAATACACACATTTTACGTACACATTTTCTTGTACGTCGGCATTGTCGTTGTTTCCAAATATGATGTAGTATTTATATTTTCTAGGAAAGAAAAATAAAAATAAAAACCACATAAAATAAATAAACAACTACCCAGCGTTAAAATTAGGGTATAATATATTCGCTTTTACATGGTTTTTCTGGGTATGAAAACGTTTTCAGGACTTTAAAGAAAGGTTGGTCTTCCTTCACCGTGTTATTTTCACTTTTTACAAAAATATCATCACAAGGTATTCTGCATTCGCATTACAAGTTACAACCATTTTTCGCGTTATGAATTTTGTCAAGGACAAGAAGTTTGCAAAATTAGGTAATAATAAAGAACCCAAAACAATGTGACCAATATAATAATATGCCAACGTAGATGTTAGAATATCGCGTGAACGTTTAAAAAACAATGACGGAGTAAAACCCCAGCAAAACCGTTCATAAATTATAAAATCGTCGGCTAAAAACGTTTCTGAGAGCACATTTTACGTTGCGTACAGATTTTTTTTTATTATGTTACATAATATATTAATGCGTATGATTTATAATATTTGTGGTGATAGTCATTCTTGCCAAATCACGTCTCGGATATTAATTTACAGCAGACCGTGAGTCGTACGGTTTAACTAAAAAAAAAAAAAATTATAAAATATTACCTATGGCAACCCATGAACACGAACGATAATTTTGAACTCGGAAAAAGGTTTTAGAACAATTCGTATGAGTTTACATAATTTTCAATTGATATACGTTTATCTGAATGTTGCGAATAAACTGCAGCGGAAATACGACGGAGAAACAGGTTAAAGTGCCGATGGATATATATATATATATATATATATATATATATTATTGTTCGCCACATGCATCGAAATCGCAATGGTATCGAAAGATATATCAGATAGTTTCATCACCACCTCATGTCACCGTCTTCTTTCGAGTCGGCAAATTCATTAAACGTGACGCAACAATACAAGAGGGTAATTGACTTGGATGATGGACACTGATAGATTGCAAGGCCACAAAAAGGCTGAAAAAAAAAGAAAATACGCACTGAGGACGGCAATGAATTTATGGCAAATATATATATATATATATTATACAGAGTGTACCAACATAATATATTGTGTTGCAGAAATAAATTAACAAATATGTAATCAAGATGAATGCAAAGTATAGGCAAAATGTCTGCTACGTCGTTTCACGATTTCTATTTATAGATACACTTCTAATGTTAAACACGTCTAATGTGTTAAACACGTAGGGTTGGCATGGCAGTCGACTTTTTAAAATCAAATTTAAACCAACTCTACTTTCCATAGAACTATCATATCAAATATCATATTGAGAATTTTTTTATATCTTAAAGTTGTATAAAAAAAAAACCTTCACTATTCTTTCAATCAAATTATACTTGGTATTCATTTTCAACGTCTAGCTTAAGAGTTTTAAATGAAATACAATTTTAGTTATGAATAAAATCTTTTGCAACTTTCTAAAACCAACTGCTCTAAATAAATTGAATCAAAAAACAAATAATCATGTTTTACTCATCTTAAAAATATTGTTAATTGAAACTAATTTTAGATTCTGAATGAAGTGAATAATGTATTGATTTTACTATGATGTGTGTGTTTTTATTTCTTATTTAATTTTTTTTTCGTGTCTGATGATCCTTTTTGTTACAGTAAAAATGCTTCGATTTCATTTTATGGCAACTTTCCTTAAAGTGTTATCGAATGTGAAAAAAATGAAAAATCGTTTAACCCAATCTTTTTTATAAGGGCCTAAAGTTTAAATGTTTATGAAATATGTCAAATTATAAATATATTATAATAATTATATTATAATAATAAATTATCGCAATAATTTGCAAGTTATTTTGTAGTTGAAAATTTATTAAATTTTTGGTATTTATATTTAAGGTTCAAAATGTTAATACATGGTTATCCACATTTTTTTCTTTAAATAACAATCAACGAATTTCTACCGGATCTTCAGGAAAAAATTTTATGAATCTTTGAAGCTTGCATTTTTACGAAATCACATAAAACAACGATTTATCCATCCTCAACCGTTTTTAAATATTTATTATTATTCAAAAAGTATAAGTTGTATAAACCTAAAACTTTAATTAGTCGTTTAGATTGACATTTTCTTTAAATTATAATACATAAACACAATTACTTTTTATAAGTGTTTGAAGATATTGACATAATATTTCAATTTAAATATAACATAATATATTATATAATATACTTATTCTAGACTAACAAATTATCTCCGTTCATAATCGTTTTTCGTATGCAATGATACCTATCATTGTATTCAAATTTAATACATCCATTATAATGATTAATGACCTATCTTATGAACATGGTCTACTACACCCCTTATTGTATACGAGAACGAAACACCGAGTTCGGGTCTTTTTTTTAATTGATTAATGTAATTATTTTAATAAAGAGCAACTCTCCAGTCTCCACTAGAGACTAGATAATAAATTTAAATCTGTTGAACACCTCTCAAAATGAATCTTAGGTAAAAAATCCATATTATTTTACAAATTTTAATTTTAAATTTTGCCATTCCGTAAAAATTTACTATACGTTGTACACTTTAGCCTCTATTTTACATATTTATACGACAAGACCGCTGCTTAAACGAGCGAAATCATGTATACGATATACAATGTAGTGTATATAAATGCGTACACCGTGTATTATGGTGTATTATTAATTTGAAACTTTTATTATTCTCGCAAACGATGAGGAGAAAAAACACAAGTACCAACCACATGGATACACGGATGGGGAAAAAAATAAACGATATCAACTACCAGCGGTGATCACGTCAAAATCCAGAGACGATATTATTACGATATACACAACACAGGTGATGTTATGCACAAGTTATACACATTGGAATTATATGACACGCGTATAATATTGATTTACAAGGCACCGGTATCGTCTTCACGTGTTTTAATGAAAATAAGAAAACAAAACGAGAACCGTCAGCGCGCGGTACATGCGAAGCCCAACGCAAACAGTACGACCGTTTAGTACAGTTTTAATAATAATAAAATATTGTAACGTAATCACATAAGTGGTACGACGGACGTAAAGCACACGTTGAACGTTGAACAATTGTTGCGGAGGATAAATGTGTGCCGGGGAAAATTATGATATAATATTGTATTAATCATATACAACGACCAAGTAGTTTAGGACGACAAAACGAAAACGCGAAGCGTGTTTCTGATGTGTGTCTACGTTCAGGGGGTATAATAATAGGGATTCGAGTGAACCGCTGGCTGTTGTACCCCGGGCGAAACGAGACCGATGTCGGGTGCAATATTATAATAATGAAGTATTATATGCGCGGTGACCAGATGGACGGAAATAATATTACCATACATCTGTCGAACATTGCAATACCTACCGAAAGCTAATACACGTCTGTAATACGATTGAGTCGTTCGTACGGTTTATAACCGTATACATGGTGCTGAATTCGGACTTCTATGGTATAATACCTATATCGTTGTTTGCATTGGTCGGGGAGCGCGTATAAAGTTGGAAAATATTTTGCCGGAACCGTATTTTGTCGGGAATTTTTTTTTTTTTTTTGGAAACATATTTAGTCGGAATTATATTTTGGTGGAACCATATTTTGTCGGAAACATATTTTGTCAGAATCGTATTTTTTCGGAAACGTATTTTGTTGGAAGCATATTTTAACGGAAAAATATTTTATCAGAAACACATTTTCCATGAACTGCATATTTTGGAAACACAAAAAAAAAATTCCCGATTATTTAACTTCCAAACATATATATTTCCAAACAAGTACTATTCCGAACATATATTGTTCCAACTGAAAAATTTCCGATGAAATATTTTTCCAACTAAATACGTTTCCAAATTAATATGTTTCCGAGAAAAAACATTCCGAAAATATACGTTTAAACAAAATATTTTCTAACAAAATATAGCCCTCCCATTAGTCGACATGAGTTGGTTTGGAATGTGAAATATATAAAATGACAAAGTAGAAGCACGAAACTCAAGTGAGCTATAGTGTGTAAAATTGGGTATAGAATTACAATATAATGTGTACATACTACATAATATGTTATTATAGCACTTCGATTTAAAAAATATTATATTATAATAATTTTCATTGAATAATGTTGTACCGAAATGATACATATGCGTAGTATCACTATAATGGTTGGTAAATGTTGGTTGATAATAATGTAATGATAGATATTATAACAACCAATATGTATATAATTTATTTTTCTTTCATAGTTTAATAATCCCCTTGGACTTGGAATGTTACGTAATTTAAATAATTCCAACTTTCATCAATATTTATTAACTCTAATTGCTAAGGCCAGTCAATTGCAACTATCTAGATTCAACAGTAGTTACCTATTCTTATATTTTAATGATTTATCATTCTATAATTTCTATGTATGATCTATAAAACTGCCTTATGATGAAGTTTTAATTTAATTCAAACAATTTAATTATTTATTATCAGGTATAAAACAGGCATAATAGGCAGGTTTTTATATATTCATAAATTCTTAAAACATATTTTTCAATTGAACTAAACAGACGACGAATAATATAAACAGTGTACTCGCGTGTATATTATACCAAGTGTCTGTGCTATAAAAATACAATACAAAATCCTATTTATTATTATAATATAGCAGCCGTCATTGAAACGAATCATGAGCAAAGTTATTTTTTATGAAATTCGCGGTGGCAGTTTAGAACATCTCGAACAAAACTGTCTTGAAAGTTCGTTCTCTCGCCCGCATGATATTTTTATATACGTCATTTTCCGACTCGTCCAAAACGAATCAATTTGACACAATCCGTTGTAAATGTTGACACATCAGGCGGGCAACGTTTTTATTTTTCACTACAAAATTCAGAATTGTTTACATGTTTCACTGAACCGGAAATCTAACGACTCGTCCAGGACCTGTGAGATACCGGAGTACACTCATTCACTCGTTGTATTCATGTATATGTAATATTTATGTATTCGCTAACGTCATCAGAATCCTATATTATATTGTATAAAATAAAACCTTTGTTCTTTTTATCTTCGTACCTTTCTCGTCTCATGTATATAATAAATAAATAAATAAAGGAATAGGAATAACAGTGAGTCTTATTTTATTTAACAAACGTTATAATAGACTTCCCGCTATCGTACTTTTGAAACTCGAAAATTGTATTGTATTCAAATTCGATAATTTAAACTATATAGATTTGCCTTTTTATTTATGCATTATAACGTACAACTAATTAAAACGTGAAATATGTATTAATATTCGCAATAAAACTCGAAAAAATTAATGTAAATGTTTATTTCTATCGACGATACGCCCTAAAATGTTGCTTAAAAACAAGAGCAACGATTCAAATAAGAACACGTTTGAGATGTTTTAATCGAGTCATTCGAGTCAAAGAAAGACTGAGATTCAAATGTCTCGATGGTGTGGCTTTAAGTTTTAAATCAGTCAACAGTGAGAAAATTCAAAACGTAATGATAGGTAAGCCACAATCTACAAAAATAACACACAAAACTAAATACAAGTGATAAAAAATTATATGATACAAATGATAATCATGAAAATAAAAGAACTTTAAATTAAAAAAATAAAAATAAAATGATAATAATTTTTGAAAATTCTTGAAATCAACACACTCGTTTCAGAGAGTGTCAGTTAAACTATAAATAATCTATGCACATTCTGATCAAAAATCTTGGTTGTAAGTTAAAACTTTTAATATTTTAGTAAAATTATATACATTATTTTTATATATATTTTAAAATTTTAGAATATTAACCAAGATCTATAGTTAAATTTTTAAGTTACCATATGATAATAATAGTACTTTAGTAATTTATAAACATGATTATAATAATAATTTGTAAAATGAAATAGAAATAGTTAACATTTAATTACAAAATTAAAATGAAATTACAATTTTTTTTTTTTTTTTACAAACAATCGTTAAAATAATTGTAAAAGTTCTAAGGCTTTGTAGGTATTGAAATGTATTACAAGGCAGTAGGTAAAAAAACATTTAACTTATTAGACATTTTTTTTTTTTTTTGCCGAGATATAAGTTCTTGAACAAAATTTATTATTACCTCTGTCGGTTTCATAATGTGGTGTTGTAGTTTTGTAAATAAATCCAAGTTCCGTATAATTCTGCAAGTTGTACAACGAAAACCAATTTTAGATAATGGATCATGACAGACAATGTGGTTGTTCAGAATATTGTATCTAAAGTAATTTAAAATCAACTAATTAGTGTCTTCTAAACAATGAATTATTAGGTTAGTAGCTTAAGCTCTGTTCTAGTTCAAATAAATACTTAAAGTTGAACACGTACAGTTTTAAGCAGGTTTTAACCTTTATTCGTAACAATTGCAATCGTAACACAATATACGATTTAAAAAAAACGACTAAACATCAACTGTGCGTGCTGTGCGTATACATGTATGATGTTTATTAAGAACTAATCGCATTATTCGCAATAATATTAAAAATCCACTGTATTAATGTTGTTTTTGTTTTTTTCCACGGCGATAATATAGACGTACTTATAAAGTCACCACGCTTGTCAGACCCTTTAAATTCATTAGATTTTGTCTGTTGTTTCCAGGTTGGCAACACGCTGATCATATTCGCCGTTTTCACAACCAGGCGACTTCGCACGGTAACGAATTACTTCGTGACATCGCTGGCCGTGGCCGATTGGCTGGTTGGCACGTTCGTCATGCCCATAGCTGCGATCTACCACGTCATGGGTAAGTGTCCCTATGGGATATGGGAATAGTCGCTCCGGGTGGACGAATATTATTATTATTATTATATAGTAATGAAACATTATAGGTAATACGTCTTAGGACAGACTTACCGTGGAGGTATGACTTGACTGCTAGACCGGTCGCCGTTCGTGTGTAATTAGCTATAATATCATGATTGTTGCAGGCACTTGGACGTTCGGACGTTTGATATGCGACATTTGGGTATCGCTGGACGTGTGCCTTTGCACCGCGTCCATACTCAGCCTTTGCGCCATATCGATAGACCGGTACTTCGCCATCACGAAACCTCTGCGGTATTCGAAAAAACGGCGGTCGAAAAGGCTCGCGTCGCTCATGATACTGGTCGTATGGCTCGTATCGCTGGTCATAACGTGCGCTCCGCTTTTCGGCTGGTTGGTATATGAACAACGGGTCGGACTTTTGACGGTTTCCCCGAGCCCACGCGCCTGTTAGCGGAGAGAAAATTCACACCATTAACGGCTGTTGAGATTTTCAAAATATCCACTTACCGCCAAACTACTATACGCGATTATTTATGATACCGCAGTACTTGAATATCCGAACAATCACGCGTTCGAAATCTATTGTAAACGGACATACGAAAAATCAAAACACATGCAGTGCCCGCTGACAAAACGTGTCGGACGAGTATATACGCACTGTTGTTTGAATTAGCTCATAGTTGCAGTACTACACGATTCGAACGCGCACACAATAAGCACCGTCGATATCATAATAGCAGACTTATATTTTATGTACTTTATTCGTTTTCTGATTATTTCAAACACAGTGTAAAAATAAAGTTCTTTTTTTTTTCAAACAAAATCAAAAATTACAATCATTATGTCAATGAATATAAAAGAGTTAAACCTAGACATAATGATTAACTCTTTGAAAATGGCTGTGAAAAAGTAAGAATTTCTATCATTGCATAATCTCTCATAGATAACAGTGTATCTGAGAAATTTACCGAATTACCTGCAACTCGTTAAAGTAACCTTTTCATTAATTTCATTGTTCTGATCATTGTTCTTGGTGATTCTGTACAAAATCAAATCATTCATTGGCTAGGTCATGAATCGAAACAATATTACCCAATAATTTAATAAACGTCATGATGCCTGTCCCCGTACTTATATTTTATTACGTTTACAGGCCTTGTTCAATATTTTTTTTTCGTTCGATAAACTAATATATATTTAATTATTATTATTAAATAATGGATGGTCGTGGTTGTCGTGGCTAAGTGGATCAAGTTGACCGTTCGAACATGGTCATCAATGGTCATTCACGGTTCGGAAAGAAGAACAACCTCATACCAACCGACTGTATCAAAATCATAAATTCCAAAACTGCAACCCTTTTCACACCCCTGTACTTTTGCCGTACGATACACAACTCTAGTTGTTAAAGCTGCTTTAAATGATTTTAAAACAAAATATAATACATTATAATGATTCGTATGTTTCAATTGGTGCGAATAACTATCGATACGTTCTCCGTTGTTTCAGGTATGACGAAAACCGACACAGCAACCACGGCTGTACATACAACCAAAACCAAGCGTACGTAGTATTCTCAGCAATGGGCTCATTTTTCTTACCACTGATTGTTGTCGTTTACGTTTATTTAAAAATATCCTGTGTGATCGCAGAACGGCACAACAAACTCGAAGAGCTCAATGGACAAAAACTCAAGGTAAATATTCTAGTAAATGAAAACTGGAGCTATATAAGACGTATAACCATAATTATCGTATCAAATAATAATGATATTATAATTATAAGAATGACGTTATAAATTTCGCGAAACCGCAATATGGAAACATGGCGTATGTATATACTCGTAATATAATATTAATCATCTGCGATGCATCTTATTATACACTGTATTATATGCGTTGTTAAATATTGTTATCGAATAATGATTAATCAATCACCGATGACGAATTGATGACTGACTAAGTTTATACAACCTCGACTATGTATAGTGTTGAATACGTCCAAATTACTTTTGGAAAAATGTAATCGATAATAACTGTCGCATAAACGCGTATAGCTAAAATCCAAAACGTCTAGAAATGTAAAAAAAAAAAAAAAACATTAGTTGGTTGATTGTATACATGATGAAAATAGTAAACATTAAAAATATCTACAAGAATATTAAAACTCTGTTTTTACATGAAATCTGGTCTTTTCATATATGCAGATTGCAGAATGATGTAGAATATAAATGATCATGTGTAGATTAAATCAAACCATAATACGTATATTATGCGGTTTCACGTGCATCGATAAATTAATACTTTCACACTTTTTGTAATACTAAATTTATAATAATTTATTTATATTGATGTAATTAGATTAAGTTTTACTTTATTTCTATTGTTCGCTTCTCAATTAAAACAAGAATAAAATAATGTTGTACAATTATTTCGTACGAACTTGATAAGTTTCTAAAAGTTTTCCCCCGTCGGAAATGTCCTTATAACACGCATATTTATTTGGCATGTTCCCAAAGATGTCCCGGAATTGGTGTAAGATTCTATTATAAATTATATATGTAACATTTTCACAGTCGTGATAAGTTTCCAATAATTATTTGGTTTGAATTTATACTGTGCATTTGTGCCCGACTGCACAGGGGTAATACGCGTAAACCGCATTATCAGACGCTACATTGCAATACTCTTCCGCGAGAACAACAAAATTCGTTTTAAATTAGTGAACTTGACGTCCAAGTGATGAATGTTAATTCAAACCGATTATTACAACGCTTTTGTTTCAATAAAAGCGTAGATGATTTTATGGTTAGGTGGAAAAAAACAATACAACAACTATGTTAAAGGAATTTATGCATTTGAATTTACAATATTCTTCCAATATAATATAGCTGTACAGATAATATATTAGTAGGAGAGCACTAGACTTACCACCCTTTGAGTTTCTTTTTCCCATAAATACAGTTTGTAATTATAATATTACATAATAGTATTTCATGAATTTCTGAAGTTCTCAAAAGTGTGCAAAAGTAAATATACCTAATACCTGATTTAATTTGGTACATTATTATTATAAATCCTATATCCATTTAAGAAAAGTTCTAAATACACCACCGGGATTTGTTTGAAAATTACAATATATATATATATATATATATATAGGTATCTCAGGTTAGGGTAAAACATATTGTTGTAAATCACATCCATAGAGACTAAAATTAAAAAAATTAAAAAATCGAACGAGTACAACGAAACTATACAAACTATATGGATATGTATATAATATATTATAGTGATTTCCGAACAGTATAAAATAAAACCTACACGTAACACGGATTTGTTGAAATATAAACAAAAAAACACGAAGGGATTATTTTACGACACAAACAAATACTGTATATACTACATAAGTTAAATTTATGCTGATATTCTTGCTATTTGGACAGATGAAGTGATGCAAAAGTCATCATAGCATATTACATTTTCAGGAACGTGTGCCATAAAAAGATGTTAGGCTTACGCTGTTAATGACATTTGCATTTTTTTTTAAACGTCTTGAGCGATGCTTCAGTTATAAGTCAAAAATATGTTACAATAATAAACGAATCTAAATAACTAATTTTTATTTGGTATTTTTTTTTAACATTTTTTAACTTTTTATTTTATTGAGGCATTTTTTGATATTATGAAATAATTGTTCGTACATAAAGGACATTTTTAAAAAATTTTTTCGAATCAAGGGAAAAATCATGAACGTAGTATTTTTTCAATGCTATGATACAAAATTGTAATATTGAATATAAATATGATTTATATTGCTTATAATATAATATTCATCCACTATTCGTTATATTTATTGATAAACGTTTAAATTAATCTTAAAAGTGTATAAATAATTTAAGCAATCATAATACCTCTTGTGTGTGCTTTTTATTTTTATTTTTTTAGATTAATAAAACATTTGTTAAAATGGCGTTTTTATGTTTTGTATGCCCGTTGTTAATATTTTTTTATTTTTTATTTTTTACGGAACTTTTTTGTATTTTTAAGGACATCAACATCCGGGCCATATATTACATAAAAGTAAAATATTAGCTATATAACAGTCAGGTCAACGGAGCATACTATATTATGTATTTACGGTTATACGTAGCGGGTATCTACTGCATTACGAGCAACAATAACGGTTCCCGGCAAATGTATTCGTGACACAATGACAAATCACCGACACGTATTTTATGCATACACGTGGCGCCGGCCGTACGCATCATTAATAAATTTACTCGAGAAATTAACCAAAACAAATGCTTCTGTACCCACGGATGTATTATTATAAAATTATCATTTCACGGCAAATTATAACAATATATTATTATATTATGATGTTCCGAAGTTAAATGCAATTTACTCGATGCGTATTGTATCGATGTGATACACTGCAATATTATATTGTTATCGGAGAATGGTGGTGGTATAGTAAACTCTCGGGGATTGAGAAAAATAACAATGACAACCTTTTCCGTAGTTATCAATTACCGTAGTCGCCGGAATCGTCCATGATGGCGAAATTTTACTTATTTTCTCGTAACGCTTAGAGATGTGAAATGTATCGGTACAATGCACGTAAATTGCGGTCAATCGGTACGCCAAGGTAATCTAAATAAATGTTAATACGCTCGTAAAAATAATATTAATAAAATTAGAATTTTGAGATCAAGAGATCTTTGAATATTTGTCGATATCGCAGGCCCCATATCCAAAAGAGAAAAATAAATAATAATAAAATGTACATTGTGTACAGCTACATAAAATTTCAACGGTAAATAGATTATGAGAAAATGATTCCCTGTTGGTTTAATCTGTGACTGTTTTACGATATTTATTTGTACAATAATAATTATGCGGTTATTTAATTATATTTTTTTACTCCAAATTAAGTTTGTGAGGGCCCCGTTGAAAGGAACCACCAATCATGGTAACCAGACAAACTTTGATTTCGACTGTGATACGAATTTACGAGACCGTACAATGACGACAAACTTTGGCGGGAAAACTTGGTTTGAAACCACTTGAACATATTATTATTATTATTATTATTATTATTATTATCAAAACCGACGGAAAAATCATTAAATGTGCCTCTTTTTTGGTAATAAAAATTTCAAATTTTTAACCGGATAGCATCGTTATTGGCGTTTACACAACCATTAGTAGTAGTAGTAGTAGTAGTAGTAGTAGTAGTATTATAAAATATCATATAATATAAATAATAACGTGTACCGCGTTACGGATAAAGCGGAGCCCTTTGTGTACTATTAGCCAATGCTATAAGTGATGTATGATGGTACTTGACATTGCTTTTGTGATATTATTGATAAAATACCATGATATACTAACAAAAGCAAATAGATATACACATACACATACACACACCCATACACATACACATACACACACGTACGCACACGCATGTTTATGATGCAAATATGTGTATTGTATACACGAAATATTATAAATTAAAATATGTTTTGCTGTTCGATGCGTTTGAATAATAACAATATGATTGACATTGGACACTTGTCACTCATTCAAAAAAATATAAAAATATGCTAAAGCCCCATTATATACACATCAACTGTGTACGGACTTTTTTTCGCTTTTCCACTAAACACGAGGTTTTAAATATTGTTCATAAAAATAAAAGATTTTTTTAACCTTCTCTTTGTATGAAATCTTGGGTTTGATCAAATGGTACCTATGAAATCCGTATGTAAACATAGAATTTTTTCGGATGATACCGTATTGGCTCCCGCTGGACGTTAATGAGTCCGTATCGGCTCCGGGTCGTTATTCCTTGCCGTCCGTTGAATGGTCGTATTGCATTCGGTTTCGATAACGAATTTTTTGATAGCTAGTTAATCGCATTTATACAGTTATATGAAATAACAAAATATTATCTGATGTTAGTTCACGTTTTATTGCAAAGTGTAGCGTGTCTAAGCATATTTTCAGTTATAAAATTATAAAAATATTACAGTTACTATAAAAATTGCAAAGTGTAGTGCGTTTTTCTGTTTATTTTATTCATTTTTTGTCATGGATCTACATGCTTAGCAAAGCTGGTAAACAATTACCTGTGATTGACGAATACAAATTCGGATTCCATAAAAATTTGTCAGAAGATATTGCGTGGTGGATGTGTACGAAACGTGGGTGTACTGCTTTTATAAAATTCTTGAATAAAGTGATAGTGGAACAAAATCTTGATCATGCTCTATGTGAACGCTCTACAAAAATTATTAGTCGTGAAATAGCGAACAGTGGAATGTCGGATGTTGTGACTTCTGATGATATGAATAGGTTTCGGAAAAATATAAGTGCAGCCAAATTGAGAACATTTGCCAAGTTACCTACAACCGTCCTCGAGCTTCATGAGTGAACATTTTTAATTTCATGGAAATTTTGAAGCAGATATAGGCTGACACGTATATAAAGCTCCGTAGTCATAAAATTAGGAAAAAAACTAACAACCAGCAAAAGATTTGTAGTGTTATTCAGAAATTTATTGATGAATTTAAAGAAGGAAAAATTACCAGAGCGGAATAAGTAAAAAAAAGTTTCCTTCAAGTTCAAACCACAAGTTTTTAACTTTTAACTATTGAATTTTACATTATTAATAAAACTCAAAAAAAATTAAGTCAACACAATTATTTATTTTTTAACATAATTTAAACACAATTTTTTATTTTACGCCAACAACATTTTTAACCAGGCCTACAGAGAATTTCTTCTCATCGTAGCCAATGGGAAGGAAAATATTGATTGGAAGTCGATACGTCCATACCACTGACATAGGGCCGGAACCGATACGGCCACCTTCAAATGAAAGTAGGGGCCGAAACGGACAAACGGGAGCCGATGCGGATACTTCCATTTTTTCTACTTCTATTTTTTTAATCGGTAACATTTCGACCGAATCTGTCTATAAACATAAATTCAATCAAAACTTTTCGATATTATTATCGATTGGCGTAGGTACGTATAATGCTATAAAGAATGCGTATCGATAAATTAAATCGAGTAAATCCATATGTATTATAATTAACATTTTTTAGAGCCTAGTTATGATTGATTAGCTTTAGTGCACCTTAACTACAATTTGTTGTAATAATATAGTTTTTTTTTTTTTCATTATCTAAGGCAATATTTTTATGTTAATTTTATGATAATGAATATAAAGTATCCAGTTATTACAATTAATATACGATATTAATTATTTGATTGTTATTTTGGTTGTCATAGTGACTTATAACATTTCCTGGGTACTTAATATCCATCATAAAATCCACATAAAATATTACCTTGGTAACCATTTTAAATAGCACAATCTGTTTTTACACTTTTGACTTAACATTTTTTATTGATTCTCCCCTCCTACTAGTTTAAGAGTTATGTTATATAACCTATAGTCTTCCTCGTTAAATAGACTATTCAACACAAAAAAAAAAAAAAAATGAAATAAATTCGAACCAATAGATCCTGAGATTAACGCGTTCAACCAAACAAATAAAAAAACAGAAACTCTTCAGATTTATAATATTAGTGTAAATTTCGAGTACACATATTTTCAATTTGAGAAGGTTTATCAAATATTATATTTCAAAAAGTATTGCGTAAGTTGGTTGCGGTAATATGGAGGCGTTAAATTGGTTACTTAGGTAATATCGTCGTGCGTCATTTAGGCATATACAATTTTAATTTATATCAAATAATGAAATATTATATTATTTAATGAATAATGTATAAATAAATATTAAATAGTGTTAAGAAATAAAATAAAAAGACGGCTTCTAATTCAAATATGCACGGACACTCAGCATACGGCATTATAGCTTATAAGTACAAAATATCGAATTAAACGTTTTATACCATCGCACAATTTTAAATAATGTCATGATATTAATTTTTCTTATCGTGACTATACGATAATAGTAGTAGTTATTTATCAGTCTTATTTATATTAATATATATTGATATTTCGATATATGTACATACAATAATTGACTATACATTTACCAGTATAATTGTATTAAACTGATATCTGAAGTATGTGCATTTAGAATATATAGTACATTATACATTTATAACTACTTATAGTATTATTTCACATTTATTACACACATGATGCCAAAATTATTGCGCTCAAATTACATGGAACCAGTTAAAAAATAAATTATATGGTGAGTTTTACAGAGTTAAAAATTAAAAACTTTTATGCAAATAATTAAGTATCACCCAAACTCGATAAAAAAAAAAAAAAATAAAAAAATTAACTTAACCTACCTGTAAACATTTCTATTTTTTCGGACTCCTTTCCGGAACGAGCCATTTCGTATTCCCCTCCGGAGATTCACCAAGTGATATTTCACCTTGTTACACCTAATTGTAGCGAATAAAAAATAATATATACCATTAGTTATTCAGACCATCCAACGTACATTTTTCGCAAAAATCAAAACGATGGGAGGGACGGAAGCGAAAGAGTTTAAAATATTATATACGTCATTATTCGGTAGACTATACTAGTTAAAATTTCAAGTCTGAACCCCGACCGTCACTCGTAAATAGCACAATACAGCAACAACGGGAATGGCATACGGGCTGAAGTTATTTCCGAAAACCGTCACGACATTTGCAAACTGTGGTATAACCTACTTCAGGGAGAATAAAATGTATCACCACCGGTCGATATTCGACGACAGGTGCGAGCATGTCGGGGGTTGTATATTATCCGTGTGTTTTTGGTACGCGTTTGTCGTTTGCTCGTGGAAAAGATAGTATCGCGATGATAATAGCACTGTATTTATACTGGCACGCCGTCAATAACGCGGGGATATAGTTTGAATAATAATATTCTAAAACTCGCAACGAGCGATCAACTCGAGTGTAGGTACTTATACAACTTGGGGAAACCCGTCAAAAGCAGACCGATAATTGTACGGATATCAGTCTGAAATGGAAATCGTATTCGGTCTAGCCACGGATACCACGCACTAGATCCTGCAGCCCGAATGAAATGGAATGTATAATATACCTAGGTCGGTCCGATCAGGTGATTTCATGCCTCGAATATCAATTGCGACTTTGGTGCAGGATCATCGGGTAGGCTACGTGCACCGGCTAAATCACCCTTATTGTCCAAACCGAAAATTCATAAGAACTGAGGTGTATATTCTCATATTATATATTTTAATCGCTATCATACCATATTCGAATAAGATTTTTATTTTTTAAATATAACATATAAGATACACCGAAGGCTTGTACAACTGTACGTAGGTAATATTTTAAAACCAATTTCACACTCGATACGACTGCAATGAGTTGGTTTGTATAGCATCTTCCCCCACCAATATGATACTATATATAAATATATATATATATATATATGTGTGTGTGTGTGTGTGTGTGTGTGTGTGTGTGTGTGTCATAACGTTTATTCGTAATATTAGCTATTACCTATCTAAACCAGGGGTGGCGAACCTAAGGAATAATACAATAAAATTCTGAATACCAGAAATTCACTTCCAGACACATATGTGCACTCAAAATGTAGCTCAATCCATACTTTTTTATCCACATCAAACTTATTTTATTTTCCATAATGAGTTTAATTAAATTGCAGGAAAAAAAAATTAAGGATATTGTTTAATAAACAATTCTTAAAAAATAAAAACGATAGTTTAATAAAATGTATCATATTATTATGTAGATAAAAACATACCAGAAACTTATATTCATCCCTAGAACATTTTTTCTTGGGAACAGTTACTTCAGTGGAAAAAGGTTACACTTGATCCGAAAAAGGTTTTTTTCTCTAACATATTATTATACATAGGTAGTCCAGCGGTTCTTTGCCTTTTGTAGATGACGGACCCCTGATGAAAGATTTTTAGAAATCGCGGACCCTCTACCAATTTTTTTTGGAATAGTTTTTTTTTACAAAACATCTCATGTTATCATAACCAAAATTATAATAATTATTTTATATTACAAATTACATATTAAGTTGACATAACAATACTTACAAATTTATAATTTTTATTTTACTTTAAATTAATTATTTTTATTATACTAATTAATTTTTTATAAAATGTAAAATAAATTATTTTATTTTTAATATTCTTAAAATGTAATTTTTATTTATTTAATATGATTACTGGTGTCGCTTTTGAGATACATGTTTTTGAACATTGGGCTCAATACTGGAAAGCTTTATGGACTGCCGTGGATCCCCGACATGTGTTTAACATTTTTTTTTAAATATACGTACTATAATATTGACGCAAATATCCACATGTTTACTGTACAAATACACCCCGACAAATCACGGTCTATATAATATTATGTATATATGTATACGCATGCTGTTGAACAGATAGACTTCTTGCCTGCGTCAAGTTTAAAAACCGTTGTCGACTCAGCGCTTTACGCGTTTATGATATTCCAACGTCTCGCCTTCGCCTACTTTATGATAATATAATTAATGGTGTTAGGCATTTCAAAACTATACGGCATACCCGAAACTTTCAAACACCGTTTGAACTCGAGCGAGAATCATGTTGTTAACTAAATGGGTTGCTCTTAAAAGTTGAAAGATTCGGATAATGTAGTTGGATTAAAAATGATCAGCTATATGTCACGTCACCTCCCCCGTGTCGTTTTACAATATAATTGGTTCTACGCTTGTATGTTATAACATTATTAAATCTATTTCAACTCGCTTGTGATTTATTTTTTATTCAATCAGTTATTAGGGCTTTACGTTCTTAGTTTTCGATTTTTATTTACTCGATATAAGAAAAATAAACCATTTCATAAAAATATATTAGATTTGAACAATATATATGGTATAGGACCGTAATACATATAGCTACAGCACGTAGTTACAGGTTATACAATTAATTATTAAATCATCAAACCATGGGACTCGATTTGGTCTTTTGGACATTATAATATATTTTCGCTTAAAATAAAATTGGACTTTTTGGAAAAATTATTTTTTTATTTTTTTTTCTATCCATAATAACATAACAGGCATATACTCTAGCGTTGAATCTTTTTTATCGACGATTTTATTAATTTTAAAAATATTCGTGGCTCGTCTAAACAATGCAGTACCAATAATGGTAAGTTTATTAAAAAAAAAAAAAAAAACGTTATTTTTAATACCTATGCTTACTGAAATTATTTTTATTTTATTTTTTTATCGATTAATATTCCGTTATTAATTTTGGTTTAGTAAGGTAATTTAAATTATAAATCACAGAGATTAATTATAAGTACGTATAACAGAACAAAGAAAAAGACAAAACTCGTTAAGCTTTCGACTTTGTAACATTCTAATTATTTATTTTGTTTATTTTTAAATTTTGAACGGAATGATGAATGTATTGATTTTACATTGATGTGTTTTCTTTTTTTATGTCCGTCATTCCGTCATGGAGCAGTAAAAATGCTTCGATTTCCTTACACAGTAATCATTTTCAATATTATCGGGAAACCGGGAAAACACAACAAAATAACTGAAAAACAGGCGTTTTTACGCAAAACCACTTATATTATAAGCACTTAACTTATATTTTTTTGTAGTATTTAAAGCATTTTATTAGTAAATATCATAGGCGACAAAAGTACAAGTAAGCAAATTAAAATGTGTTAAAAAATATTTACCAAAAATCAAAAAATATTAAATTACTGTATAAAATATAATTATAATTTAAAATGTATAATATAATAAATTATAACCTCGATTATCCGAACCTCCGTTATACGAACTCTCTATTATCCAAACTACAATTAGCGTATCCAAATGTTCTGTTAACCGAACGTGAAAACTCGTATCCGCGTCCGGTTTATCGAAATTATCATAACTCTTGCTTTTGGATTATTATTAGTCCGTACTTTACGTACGTGAATCATTCGACAATTTTTTCAAAAAAATATAATAAACATTAGATGTTTCTATGTATGTTTGTATGTAATGTATTTCTAATAATATAATGTATTTCTGATAACGTAATGTATATAATTCTAATGAAATATTAATTATAATAATAAATATTTATTTATAAAAATAATAAATAATTAATACATAATTATGAAATTTTTTTTTTTTAAATTTCCAATATCCGTACTTTTGCGTATCCGAACTAGGTGCGGTTCCAATTAGTTCGGATAATCGAGGTTCTAAATGAAAAAAAATTGAATTACTATATATTAAACAATAAAAGCTATACCATTTTAAAAATAAAAATACAGACGAAATCGCTTTTCGGTTTTCCTAAAAGGTATAAAATATGTCCCTTACAGCAAATAGCCTTTTAACCGAGTATATGAATATACCTCACTGTTGAATCCTTCATCTATAATATCACAAGTTCTTTGACCACCATGTTTAGCTGTTCATTATACGTATAACTTTAGTGGTTTTATGTTTCAAATTTCTTTAGCTATTTGTAATCTTTAGAAAATTACACATCGACAGCCTACAATTGTTGGAGATGCGTTTCATATTATCTCAGTAGATCAAAGGAAAAACGTGCTTAATCCTTTTCGTAATAAAAGAAAGCTGTAGTGTTACATCTCCGTCGGTTGAAACGGTAGACTGATAGGATATTGTTGAAGGAGAATTTAGGAATATTGTTTACAGTTTATATGAGAGTTTGCGGGTTATGTGACATGATTTGTTTGCATTTGATTTTAGGTATTTTAAGCTCATATTTGCATAATGTTATTTACTATAAATACTCGTATGTCTGCAAATTGGGGCGAGAAAGTGAATAAAAAACCGTATTATTACTGTAACACTCATTTTAGACCACTATTGATATAAAAATAAAAAATACACTTTTTTGACATTACCATATTTTTGCTTAGATTTGGTAATAGTTATTTGTGGTTTGAAACGTTGCAATGCATTTTTAATTTTAATAAAAAAAAAAACTTAAATAATATGACTTTTTATGAGAAACAATAATTCTTTTATTCCTTATGTTTATGTATATATTACATGATATTACCTACTTAAAAGTTAAAAGTATCCATTGCTACGTTGAAATTTTTCTTAAACACTCTTTAGTCCACGATGAATATAGATTAAATGATTAGGTACTTATATTTTTACGAACAACTGCCAAGTGGTGTTTTAGTTTAAGGTAAGTTGCACATTACATTTTAGATTAAAATATAGGACATAGTGAACTTGTTAATTGGGGGGAACTTACGTAAGATCTGAATTTAAACTATCTTTTAAGCATTTTTAGTGAAAGTTACAATTTTAAATTTTCTTAGTGTATAATATGACTATATTTTTTTAGATACGTTTGAACATCTTGATCATAAATGAAATTCGTAATATCAACAATGCATGTAGATTTCTAAGTCTGAACGATGAACAAAACAAATTAATGAAAATCTTAGGTCTATTTAGACTTCATGCTTGATAGAGAATAAAGATACTGGGATGATTAAATGATATTGGTTCTTTTAAACTTAAAATCGATAATGCACAAATGTCCTTACTGAAAAGAAAAGCTTAAAAAATTATGAGAATTATATAAATATAAATTATATTGAATGCTGAACCATAAACATTATTATTTCATTAATTAGATGTATTTTTCTCTGGGGAGGAGGGGGAGGTCCTAACACAACTGTTGATGTGCATACATATACATTCTCGTATTGCGTGGATTCCATAAATCCACATTATCAAATGTTACCTTGGAATGCCATCTTGATGAGAGGATTTTCACACATAATCGTTTACGCGTCCTACGGCCATTTTCATCCAAAGTTTGAAAAATGTACAAAAGCGCGTCAACACAACGTTTATAGCCGAAAACCATCTCTATTGAAAATGCTTTGAAATATTCTACTCACTTTCTTTGTACATGTGTTCTGCAAAACTTTCACTTAAACATTATTAATGAACGTACACGAATAAGCCGCCGTAAGCGTATTATTTCTGCTACGTTACTCGTGTGTAAGAGAGATAAAATGATATTATGATGTTTGTGCACGGAAAGCGGTCGGTGCAGCAATTTCCTCATTGTAGTCGAAAGCAATTGTTTTCTCCGGCGTTTTAAATTGTGCATTATTATAACACGGAACGATACGGATGGAATAATTATTATCCATAACAAATTATTTTTATGAAACTACAACCTCTGAAAAACATAGGCCCGAGGTATACATTTATGTGATGGGGGAATACGTGTAGGTATTAAATAAAATCACTTTACCGAACGATTACAATACTTGGTTGAAGTTTTAGTTGAAATTATACGTTCGTCAATTATAGGCTTGACGACTAGACATAATCTGTTGAAATATTTTGCAGTCAATTTGCTTAATACTTACCAAAGTTAAGATATGAGTTTTCGAAGTTAATCCACCCAATTCAAACCAGAAAACCATGCGAACAAAAAGTGTACATTAATCTACTCGACTCAATTGTTATTTGTTATTATCATTATAAGTTATGCGATATTATGCGATTCTAATATCCTAGAATTTTGGTTCACGAGTGAAAATACATATAGCTAAATACCTATAAAGATCTACTGAATATGCGAGTAGTGAAAATAGATGATTTTTGAAACGTTAAAAAATAGTAAAATTTAGTATTAACATTTTGTTTGGCGATTAAACATAATATAAATTTAATGGTTGTTCTTAGGCTCTTCGTTAAATTCGCTAAAAATTCATTGTATTCTATTGAAGCGTTTATGACGTGTTTAACACCGTTCCGATGCGGGGATGATTGAACTCACTATCTAAACGTCCGAATAATTGCGCTCTGGGCAGAAAAAGATAATACTGGTCGATGGTAACATTATTTAGTTGATATATATTTTTTCTATTGTCTGTACTTCTATAGTCTATAATGTCACGCACACTATACGCTAATGATTACTAATCTTAAATTTATCTCACGTGCCATGATCCGAATACCACAATCTGTTTTTGATCAGATCGTAATTCAACGAAAATATAGGTATAATCTATTGGCGGATATTCGTGGGGAGAGCTCGGGGGGACTAATCCCTCCCTAAATCGTGGCCAGTTCCCCCAGAAATTGTTGCCAAATTTTAAAAATATAGTTGAGTGTAATGGCAATTTTCTCAATAAGAACATGTTTAATATAAAATTTGTAATAAAAACTTTTTTTAACATATTTATACAGTAGATGCCGCTTATAAAACTCACTGATATAAGTTTCAGTCGCTTATGGGGCTTAAAATTGTCCGAGGCAGTCCAAACATATCCAAATAGTAGTTTCAATTTATGCCTTTTATTATTATAAGTTCAACAACTCTTATCGCATTTCAAATTTACAACAATTAACGTTATTATTGTTGTCGTTATATATTATCAATAATGTAGGTATTATACACGGCTGTAGATAGTATAGTTGCGCATCGACCTACGAAAAAGTGGCAATCGAAAGTTCTTATCAAATGTACGAAAAATTAACGAAAAAGTCACGTTTTGGCGCCATCTAGGTCATGCTATGCTGTGATTTCATTTCATTTTAGAAATTTAAAAAAAGTGTTATGTGGTAAAATTCTTCTCGACATCCGCGAAAAGCGCTACTAATACTTAACTTTTTTGAATCTGAGATAAGAACTTCCGTATGCCACCATTGAACATAATGTATATACTATATAGTATAGGCCGATGTACAACCATACTATCTACAGCAGCCGTGGTATTATAATATTATATTGTACGATACGCGTATTAACACTATTAGTCGCTTATCGTCCGTTATCAGGATTATCGGGTTATACCTTGATTTCTAATCTTATTTTTATTTTTTTTTTTTTTTTATAGATTTCACGTTACAGCCACGAATCGATGGAAAGACCATCGGTGGAAATGGACGAAATCGTACGCATCAGGTAAACACGAAAACGGTAAACCCATAACGGTGCTAACTCATTGTACATGCATTGTGCGAATAATTTAAATATTGTATTGTCTAACCCCTGTTACCCGCGGTATCTGCAGTTTGCGCAGAGGTGACGATTGCCGAGTGTCGCTGAAGCGCGAGAACAAGACCGCACAAACACTGTCGATCGTGGTGGGCGGCTTCATAGCCTGTTGGCTGTTCTTTTTCATCGTTTACCTGATCACACCGTTCGTTCCTAAAACAACAATACTACCGGACATGTTGAAGTGGCTCACGTGGTTGGGTTAGTCTATTATTATTATTATTATTATTATTATTTCTGTTATTATTACTAATTACTCTGTTATTATTGCCATCGCGTCGCCGTTTTTTTTTCTTACTATTTCTGTTACAAACGATTAAAATTAAGCGTAGTATATATATATATATATATATATATATATATGTATATATAATATTACGTCAGTATGTATCTGCTCGTGTAAAATGGTATACCAAGAACCATTGGCGTATTTTTAAATTCTTTCTGGGGGGAGGGAATCTTAAAAAACCTAAGTAAGTTTACTGTATTGTGATTAATACCTCTGATTTAAGAATTAAAAATTAAATAATTCAAATTCAAAAAAGAACATTTGCATCTTGTTATTAGTTTCATTTATAAATATTAATAAAAAATTATGTGTTAAATGTTTTTAATATAACGAAAAATGTAGAAGTCTTTTTTCACCAAGTAACGTTCAAGTATTAAGCCGCATCAAGAAACTGTTAGATTAAACAATCTTATATGTAGCGACTAGTGCATGATCCAATAACGGTAACGGTACACATATTATAGCATAAACATATAGATAATAAACCCCCAAAACGATATCTACGTGTACCGTTAGTTTATTGATATCGGCCAAGTTAAAACGTTCAAAACGTTTTTCACTTCAGTCTCATTTTTTCTGTTTGTGTGCATCGACATCATGAGCGGATAAAGAATATCCGTTCCGGGGTTCGTATGGACGAGGTGCAGGGCACGCGTCGATGTCGGGTAAGTGACAATTTAATTAAATTAATGATAAGTTTTACCTTGGCCGGTATAATATAAATATTTCCATATTCTTTATTTTTCATATGCTAATAAGCAAATCAACATTTAGTAATATTATGATAATTGTCATCCGATCGCCACAGGCATCGGACGCTCCTCGAATGAGGTTATTAAATATATATGTGTATATTATTTAAAATATTTTATGTAATTGACATAATTTGTGGTAATTGTCCACCGATTTCCATAGGCATCGGTGGCCCCTCGATGAGGTTATGAAACATAAATGTATATATTAATAGTTATTAAAAAAAACCCTATGTGCTTCAGCTATGGGTTGGCGACCCTCCGTTTAGGTCCGTCACGTGACTCTCCACCGGAACTTGGAAGACCAAAGAGGGTGCGAGAGGTCACAACCACTTCATCAATAAATAAGTACTTCTTCTTAATATTCAAGTATTCTAAGTGATTTTGTGACTGGATATTTTAAAAACAATTTTTTCATTTTTTTTTTGCACTGGGATTTTGTATGTATGATTATTATATTATTTTCTAAGCCCGGGGTAAGTCAAATACGAGGTTCCCCGGTATTTGACATTCTCCCAAAAAAATAAAATAAGCCATTTCCAACTGCTCCAAGTATAATTATTGGTGTGCCGGAGATTGGATGATTAAAATTTTCCGCTGTCTTAAAAATTATCTCACATGATTGATATTATATTATATGGATGCCTTACGATGCACGATAAAAAAAAATCTAAAAAACTAAATTATAATGAACGTATAAGTTTAGAACATTTTAATTAGGTAACTGTTTTTAAACTATAATCGGTAAATACATCTGTGATGGGATGTTTCGGGTACAACACACTGCGGTGTTCCATCTCATAAATATAATATAATATTTATGCATACAACTATATAGATATGTTTGAACTTCCTTATTTTTTTACAGTTTTCCCTCAATGAAATGTCCCCCGTCTTAAGAATGATAAAGCCAAACCCCCGGAATCTAGAATTTGAATTTTTAACAAATCCATAAAAATCTTACATACTCACTGTGTAGGCTGTAACGTCGGATCTATATTTATTTTGAAATGACACGATCCCAGACATTTGAATGGGTCGTTTTCATTCGGCTGAATTAAACGAAAACTTATATATACGAGTATATATATAATCCATCGTTCGGGCGAGTTTTAAATAATACAATTTTATTTATAAAACATATTATATTGCCTTTTTCTAAATAGAAAATCTCAAATCCAAAGAAGATTTGATTATATACTAAGTATAGTGTGTAATTTCCTCCCTCCCCCCATTTTTAGTGAATTTTAAAAGTATCGGTTAATTACAACTGTGGTTCCGTTAAAAATGTTTCACGGATACAGTTTTTAAGGGCGTCGATTGTACTAGTTAGAATATTATGTTTTACTATACTGTTCACTTTTTCTAAGACAGCTCTATAATATACGATTTGTCTAATAGTATTATTGTATTTAATGTGTCAGTACTTTCATTGTTTAGAGTTTACACTGATATATAGTGACATCAGTATTTTATTCATACGACACATTCTGTTAAACAGCTCTACATTAAAAAAGCCTTTTAATCCCTATAAATACTCCAACAAATTAGAAGTACGTTTTCATCCAAAGCGATACAGTATGTATACGCGTGAACCTCGAAAACCATATTCCCGACCGAACCGAGGGTGAATAATCAATGTACTCGTGAATCGTGGGTATCTCGCGAAAGCAGCATTTTCGTGTAATATGTGTATAATATCGATAAACGAGTGTATTCTCATAATCCGGGATGACCAAAAATCGTATCGACGGCGGCGACGCTGCGAGTGGTTGTTACTTATATTAATGATTCGGTTTGAAGTCGATGCGCGTTACCTGCACGCTCCAAGGGTCTTGGCGTGAGACCACGGATGCCGTATGTGCGCCAAGCATGTTTTTCGTTGTACTCCGATCGTTCACGGTAATCATGAATATTCATAAGCAGCTGCAACAAGACGTTGAGATGTTTACGATCACACGTGGTATGCGCGGCCCTCTACGCGTAAAAAATACATATCAACACACTGGAACGGACCGAATCGAAATGCAGAGAAATGTACAGTAAAAAAATGTCCTATGCATAATACATGCGGATAGTTTGCGGATAGTTTGCAGAAACCAGGCCACATTGCCGATAGCGCTCCACAGCAGAATAATAATATACTTACGGTACCACGCGGCGATCAACATCAGTCGATTGCCATGAGAATTTTTCTCATTTCCCCCCCATTGTTACAATGCAATAGCATCATATTATTGTGCAGCAGGTTACACTAAATAATTATTATTCTCATAGGCCATGAGAATAACATATTTTAATAATTGTAATAACAATAACAATAATAATATTTATTGATGCCACATTATAATATTATAAACATTTTATAAAATAGATATTATAAAATAAATAGAAATTCATTGATCTTTGGTTCTCTTTTCAAAAGTAAAGCTTGTACAGGAAAGAGAGAGTTGTGATACAAAGTTGTTAATAGTTATAAGAAAATAAAAAAACATATATTAAAGAATAAATAAGAACAATATAAATAAAGATAATAAAATATTTCAAACTATTAGAACAAAATTATGTTGGATGGTTATATCTTATAGGTATAAGCATAATTACATAATAAGTTAAGTCCATTAGGTGTCTTATTTTTAATAATATAATATGTCCATTAAAATTTTTCAATTATATAATTGACCCGTGGCCAAACCACAGGCACATCATACATCATAATGCCAAAAAAACACTGACTAATATATAAATTAATGATTTAAGAATAAATAATAAAATGCATCAACATTTAATTTTCTTTTCTTTTCAAGTAAAACTAAAGGTCGTGTTCAAAATAGATATCTGAGATGATTACTACGGTTTTATCAAATGTATTTATTCGTATAGTCTCGATTTTAAACCACAATATAAGTAATATTTCGGATTATCGTGGATTAATAAATTATAATATTCGTAATATAAAATTATTTTAATTTATTTATTTTATTTTAATGTTTTTTACCCTACAATACTTTTTAAATGGACTAAAGTTATTAGTTGAAAAATATGCATTGAAAGAGTGAATTTCTCTATAGAATCCTTATTTTATATCAAAATAGAGACGACAAAAAAGTCATATAAGAAATGGCACTCTCAAATGTACGAATTGACTAGGTATTAATTATCTTCAGATTGGATTTCAGTTTAGTTCAATTCTTTGAATTGAGGATTTTATGATCATCTACTTGTGGAATTTTTTGACTTTGGTATTAAATTACTAGTAAACATTTTGTTAAATCTAGCACAATTTATAAACAGCCATGAGATGTATTTGTGTAGCAGAGCAAAATCTATGCCACCGCTGAAATTTATACGGTAAACACACTTTAGGACTGACGTTGGAGGAATCGCACGAGTTGTGTTTATTATTTGGAAGTCATTTCTACCGATGTCAAAATTATTGATTTTACAGAATAACCATCACAACTATTGCCTTATTATACACGTTTTTTATTAGTTTGTTGTAAGATTTTCGCAATACGATTTCACACCAAACGCACACACTGTATTATAGTGATTGGATAATAAAATATTTTAATCCCGAGACGGCTCGGCATGGCGCACAGATCAAATCTGTTTCACTTTAATCCAGTTAATCGTTTAACATTTCCTCGGTATTACGGAAAAACCGAAAAATAAAGTTACCATCCAGCTTTGCTTATCAGGTATTTGTATTGTTCTTTCGCTATAATCATAGTTGTTTTGTGTTTTCACAACTTTGCGCGAAGCTGATCCTAAGCCATTTACAATGTTATAACTCGTACAGATTTAACCTATAGTGGTGGTTATACTTTATATTATATGTCCTATACGTTTTATAGTTCAAGCACAATACTTACATATCTGGTTTCGCTTATTCAATGATTATTAATGACATTTTTATCTATAAACAAGAATTTTTTTTTATGTATTTACATAAAATTTATAATTATATGTCTTAAGTTTTTCGAGTTTCGATAAAATTCAAAGACAGTGAACACTAATTTTTTTTTACTCCAAATCGTTGTTTTTCAAGTATAATGAACTAAAGAATGTCATTATTCATAATAATAGTATATTCTCAACCGTAATTAAAATACCATGAATAGTACAATGACTATAACCGCAAGCAAACACTTGGCTCTAACTCTGGTAAATCACTAAATATGTTTTTTTTTTTTTTTTCAATTAGAAATCGTCACCACCGTTGTATACATCGGTAACCACGACAACAGTGGAAAAAATACCTATTTTAATTCTGAAAAGCAAAATTAACGTTGTAGATAAGTATAATAATAACCGACCCTATAGTTGCAACGTACATATATTTTTCCAATTCACGATATAGAAATTGAACATAAAATAATTTTAGCTCATAATTTGTGAACATTAATGCAGTCGGTCCGAAAGCGTGTTACACGAAATCGCAAATCAAGAATAAAAAACTACAATAAATCACCAAGTTCTCATTGACACTTGATATATTACATTATTATTGATAATTTGTTTTATGGGCACTATATTGTTATTATTATTATCAAAAATTGTTTCCCCATGCGCTGTGTTATACTCGCACTCAGGAGACGACGAAAATTTATTGCTCACCTGACTACACTATAGTATATACACCCCGCACTGCACTAGACTTATGCGAAAAACTTGTTCTTAAAAACTTCAAACCGCAATAATTCTGTAGACCGAATATACACGACTTCTTCACTGCTGAACCAAAAGGAAAATACACGAGCACACACTCACGTATATATATATATATATATATATATATATGTTACGGTCCAGGTGGATAAATGGTCATTGTAAACACTGACCGGACAAAGTTTACAATGCCCGAGTTATTCAAGCCAAGTAGATAATTATTCACATAAACCAGACATTGTATACAACGGCCAGTACTACAGGTGCCAGGTGAACAATTATTATGATGAATATATTATATTATAATGAACATTATATAATTAATTATACATTTTATTTAATATTTAAGAGATTTGATTTGTAAACAAAATGGAGAATATTTTATTAATTATATTCAATTTTATTAAATAAACAATTTATTTTTACAAGTATTACCATTATGGCATTTGGTGTTACATAAAATTCCAGCTGCTTTGCATTTGCATCTCCTTGTCTCATATTTTTGACCACAATTGTAACTGTCATAGCCTTGGCCTCCTAGATTTGAAAACAACCTAGCTATTTCTCTCAGTGACAACTGAATATCGGGTACTTCATCAACACTTACAAAATTCTCCTTGCAAATGGTAAATTGATTTCTACTGTAATAATGTTGCAGTTTACCTTTGGTTGTGCCTAATCTATAATTTCCGTCTTCCACTATAAAAAAATGTAATTTAGAAATAAAAATATTAAGTAATAATTAATTATAATGAAAATGTTATTGATTACAATACCTGACATAATTATTGCTAAAATTGATCGTAAGCCGTTTCGAGCTCTATCTAGGTCTGGTATTTTTATTTTGACCGATTCTCCAATGTTTCCTTCACAAAACCTTCTTTCAGAGATAGATTTCATTTTATTTGCTTGAATTTCTGAATTATGTACACATTCCTTTCTTTTTGTGAGAATAGAAAGTTTTCTAGAATTTAAAGGATCCTCAGAATTGTAATTTTCTACATCTTCTTCATTTTCTACTGTAATCACTTCATTGTTTTTGTTTTTTTCTTTATTTTCTTCCTCTTCAATAGTGTTTAAGGCTTTTTCTAAATCTTCTTCCGTTTTTAATTTTGCTACTACATGCATTGGGAGTATACAATTATTTGATCCAATTTTAGCCCTAGAGTCAAACATAGCTCCGTATGGTGTAGATTTAATGCTGTGATGATAAGCTCGATTTTTCATAAATTGTATATATTTTATGCCTTCGCTCAGTTTTATTAGCTTTTTTTGTCTTGCAACCACGTTCCTAACATATTTTCGACATCTTGGTTGGCACGTTCTACAGAACCTTGGCTTTGTGAATGGCGGGGCTTACCATGTAATATTTTCAAGTCTTTCTATATGCTACATAATTCTTCTACTACCTTGTTTGCTTGTTTGCAAATTCCCTACCGTTATCACTTTGTAATATAGCTGGAGCACCAAAAGTTGTAAATAAATCCAGTAAAACATACGCAACTTCCTCTGCGCATTTATGAGTTAAAGGACGTAAGTTTATAAATTTAGTTAAATGGTCTTGTTAGACTAAAATAAACTTATAATTACCATCAGACTGTGCCTGCATGTCAATTGTCTATTTGACATCGTGAATTAATTTCTTTTGATATTATATGTTTGACTACTAACCTTTTTTTAATTGTACTTTCCATTTTTTGGCATGACTCGCACAAGTTCAGGTATAACATAATTGCCTCCCTTGTTTTATTTTTATACTTTTTATTTAACTCATGTTCCATTCTACTACGACCTCTGTGCCCGATTGATAAATGAGTTTCATGGAGAATATTAAAAAGTTTTTCGTTATGCACGTAATATTTAATTTAGTTACCTTCATTTATTGGGACAACAAGTCTTTCCACATTACAGACTTTCATTGTATCATACTTCTTAATCAATTTATAATAATTTGGAATTTTCATTTTTTTCGATATTAGTTCTTTTAAATGTAATATAAGTTCATCATATTTAAGTTTACTTAAATACGTACTGTTAGGTTTTTTAAACTTTAAAATATTATTTAAACTGTTAATAAATGTATTTTCCATTTTAAAAACAACACGTATAAAATATACTTCACAATTATAATACAGCACTAAACTGCACACGTAAACGGCAGTATGTGTACCTACTGTCGGCTTTGATGAATATGACTTCATAGCGTCCCGAGATAATAATAATTTCGATTATCCACCAATTCCCGATTATCTACTAATGACATTACTCATTAGTCATTACTGATAAAAGTTATCGTAACCCGTAGGACACAGTGCCTAAGAAAAATTATAAAATATAATACTTTAAAATAATCACATTGCCCACACCACTTTCAGCATTGTATACAATGACTAGTCTATATGGAAATTGAATATGCATTATTTACTTTGCCCAAATATCTTAGACATTGTATACAATGTCCGGGCATTGTATAACAATAACTGATTTGTCCACCTGGACCGTAACATAGTCACATATATATGTATTTTAATCGCGAATTCGCGACACGCCCGTAGAATACGAAGACTTTATAACGTTATAAGTAGGTATCGTAATTAGTTTTATTTTCCGACGGATTTATATTGTAAACATGGTTTTAATTCATTTAACTACGTTTATCATTTTCATTATTATTGTCGTGTTTACGGTTCGAAACAGGCGCACATCTGAGATAGCCGAGACCACCCCATCATCAGAGCGCTATAATACATTATTATAATTATACAATATACTATTCGTTCCGACGAATATAGATTTTGCAATGAAACTTGAACGCGATACCCGCCACGACGATGATGTTTTGGAAAAGTTATAATACAATAATATTCAAATTTCTGACGTTCTTGTCCCCCAAACAAATACGCGTAAATCATGTGTTTCAATAACGTCCGAAAACAATACGACTTCTACGCATGTTGTAAAATGAACATCGTGACTCGAACAGCAAAGTAATAATTGTTAAAGACTAATGAGCACTGGATAATCACTATAATCTGTAGTATAATCGGTAATTGAATTAGAAAAATTAAGAGGAAAATTGTAGTGGGACATTATGACTTGTATAAAAAAAAATTTGCTAGGTATTTTTTAATGTCTCCAAAAAAAAATTGAGGTAATTAAAGTAGGAGTAGGTTACAATTTATTAAAAAAAAATCGAAATATTGTCTTTCTTTCTTCTCGCCCACCCACTTGATACAATAGTGGGGACCAATCACGGGCAGTATTATCATTTATTAACCCACCTATTTTTTTTTAAAAATAAAAAATATAACAATTCACAATAACTAACCAAAAATGCTTATTAATAATTTATATTTATATTAATTTATAAAAATCAAGATTTAATAAATTATTATATTTATAACTGTGTGAGTAATTATTAATAAGATCAATATATTACGCAATTTAATATGCTTAAAATTTCTATAATAGTGGTATAGCTGTTGGTAATAAATTATAATATTCTATTATGTTAAGGAAAAAATTTTAAATTTCGATGGGCAGACAATTTTTCATTTTCTGTACAACCTTTGATGAAAAATTGTTGATCAATACCGGGCTATAACATTATGTATTATTATAAGACTGGCTGTAGAGGCGTACTTCTATTCATTTTTTAGTTAACCCCCCATCACGTATAGCTGCACACGACGTTTGAACAGTAGACAGACGTTCATTTTTTTATCGTCACTATATATCCGATGCGTGATTGTTCTCGGAATGTTGGACGTGCAACACTGAAACGCAAGTGACGAATATTTCACGTGTCCGGTGTTATGTCGGACGATTAGTTTAAGTACATCGGTTTTAAAGCCGGACACGATTCGTTTAGGTATTATTAATATTTTCAATTAAAACGGACGTCTGAAAAATGTTGCGAGTTAAAAAAAAATAATTATATATTATTACAACGTAAAAAATAATACACCTGATTCGTTTTTTACACCACGCCTCACCCCGCTCTGCCCCACCCTGTTTATTCGGTCACGTGTATTGTGCGAGTATATTTTTCAAAATAAAATAACCGCCTTAGCGTTCGCAACAAATCACGTTATTATATTTTGTATACGTAGTACGTAAACGTAATACATATTTATTACATGCGGCACTGAGCAAGCACGACTAATACGAAAAAATGAAAACTTTTTGTGTTTACTAATAAACGACAGGAAGATAAAATAATAACAACACATAATATCTGAATGAAAAATAATATGTAAGGTAGATATTATCAAGCAGTATATTATTTTTATTATTATAGTTTTATATTACGTATATTTTTTTTTAAAATGCAACACACTTATTATTATATTATTTTAGAGGCATATGATTCGATGTAACAACAGCAAAGGAACCATAATTATTAAAAAAAAACATCAGTTTGTTTAGAAAATATTAAACGAGCATAAAAATCCAATAAAAATTGAGAAATATGCACTTTTTTTCTAAAACTGACAAAATATGCAAAAAATGCATTTTTAATTTTTGTATTTAAACTTGTCATTGTATAGAACGGATGGTCTGCTATAAATTGAGAACATACAGAAAAATATGCAACTCCTACAACTTCCGAGCCCTAGTTATAAATATTATGCCCGTTCCCATCACGCACACGGGGGTAAGGGAGATTTTCAATTATGCTTTTTGTGAAAAACCGTCATTACCTATTATTCCTTTCGTACGATACATATATACTATAACGTGCATAACGGGAAAACGTAATCGTTCACGTCTTTCCAAACAATAGGATTAAAATTAATCACAATTATACTAGTACTTATTTCACAAAAAACATAACATCTACTACGCACTACATATGGCTTAAAATGTTTAGATAGTTGCTATAACACACCAATATTCGTAGATTTTGGAAAACGATTTCATTTTCAAAATAAATTATTTTATTAACCTTTATGGCAATATATTCCTCCACTCCGACATTGTTAAGCGACTAACTAGTGCGGTGAAAATCAAAACCTATAGAATGTTTTCGTACTTACTTATTTTGAGAATATAATATCATATGTATATGGTTTCGTTAAAACTTAAAACCATAACTCTTTCGGGGAAATCTTCCACTCCCCGTTCTTATCGTCTTTAAAGTCACTGCTCTAAATTTCGTAATACTGCCGTAGTGTGAGCATTGCTAGGGGGCAACGCAATAATTCAAAACCGTGTATGAATTTCAATAAGGACCCACGTGCCAACTGAATATTACGTTCTGGTTCCAACAACCATTGTGAAAAAAACAGTAAGAATAAGAATTGAAACAGCAAAAGTTCTTTTTAAGCTGTCAAATTTAAATCGATTTGAACATTAATATTATTGAAAAAGTAACTTGTTCATTTCAATTATTACAAAGTATCAATATTTACAATGTCGTTGTTTTACTCGAGTTAATGGAACAAAATATTTCACTCAGAAAATACCTAATCACGATTCGTTTTACTGCACCACACTAGTTCATCAGCTCTGCCGATAACTATAAGTATAAATAAATTCTTTGTAAAGGTCACTCAGTTCATATGTTGTTAGTCTTCCCCAGTTTCTTTTTGCCGTTCTACTATTCAAGTCAATATTAATTTACATATATTGTAAATATTCAATAAAAAAAAAATTATTATTTTGATATTTATTTATTTATTTATTAGGTTTTTTTTAAAAAAAAAATCTAATAAATGAATAAATAATAATTATATGAGTGGAACGTAAATAAAAAATATTTTCAAAGAGAAAAATCAGCCTACACAATCTATACAATCTACCCAGTCTATACAAGGGAGCACATATTCCATTATCCATATTTCTTCTCTAAGTACTGATAGACCGAGTGTCATGCAGGGGTAGTTCATTAATATATATTCATATGACATCATATGTATGAATAAATGTATATATTATGTTGAATACGGAAATTCAAATCGTCCTTTATTATTATTATCATTACCTGGTATTTGTTCATGACCGTGGCACCGTGCGCGCGTGTGGTGATCACTTGATGGTGCAAAATATGGAATAATACGGATCCTGTTCGCATATTAAAATAGTCGTTTTGATCGTAAGACAGTTTCTACTCAAACTTCTTAAAACGTAAAATTACGTTCAGTGACATAGTTATTACAATATTATTCACCGTGGGGGATAAAATAGCATTTGTCCAGTGAAGTGTGCAAGAGTTCGACGGAAACAACGGAATACTGCTCTGAAATATTATTGGTTCCTGGTGTTATAATATTATACTCATGAAAAAATATTTAAAAAAATAGTAATAATCGAAATATAAAAAAGGTTTACTAATGCTAAAATTACTTTCTGAATCGACTACAAATATCGTGATTTGTAATTTAAATTTAAATTGAAAGTTTTATTCTAGTCCTATGCATGATAAGTAGTAATATAAATGAATAAAATAACACAGATTTATTTTGATTATGTATTTGTCAAACGTAATATATAATCTTTATCTTTAAAAGAATATTGGTTAGAAGTAAAAAAATATAAGGAAAAACATTTTGTCATAAAAAATAAGCTATTAACTGATGATACATTCATTAGTTAAAATATAATTTTATTAAATCATATAGAAGATAGATTTCAATAGAAATTTTCATTATTATTATTGAATATTAGAGGTTAAATTTTGGATGAGAGTAATTTTGTGAAATGTTTTATAGAATGACTTGGCTTTACTTGAATTTTTTCGTTTTAGATCTAAATGTAGTGTATAATTTAATACGTGGGGCATTTGCTAGTTTTCTGTGGACAATATTTATGAATATTTGAATTTTATTAATGCTCGAATTTTACGCACTAACCCATAGTTGAAGTCTAAACCTTTGATCAATTGTAAGACTAAAATATTTTACTGTGAAATAATACGGTCAAAATTATTTAATTATATGAATGACTTTCACGATCCTCTTGTGACTCATGCTGAATGGTGAATGTTTTTGAACAAAGGCAAGTAACTGAATGAATGATACGTGTTCGATGAGACAAACCGGTGAGTTGTGGTTGCCTTTGCTTCTTTCTACTGACAATAATGTAATATTGTTTTTATTATTATTTTGCCTAAATTATGTGCACTAATAGCACTTATTATCTATGAAAGTAGATAAATAGTTTTGCTATAATTCAATATTTATAAAAATAGTTTAAAATATCAATAAATGTTTAAAAAAAAAAAAAAAAATGTAGTAATATACGATCAATGATTCAAAGTTCTCAGATAATCACTGAACTTGTCAAAAAAAAAAATAACGGGATGGATTTTAATATTATTTATTAAAACATTATAACCTTTAATAATCTTAAAAAAAACTATAAAGGGCAATTATCGACAAATTACCAGTCTAGAAGGTATCTATTGGGTCTAAAAATTATGGGCTATGAGATATTTACCGCGAATTCTATGACCGGAAGATTTATTATGGAGGGAAAAAAATGTAAAAATATTGTTGTATAACCTATGCATTATTATTTTGTTTCACTTAAAATGTAATAAGAATGTGTACTGGCTTAAAAACAATTTAAAGTTACTTTTCATGAGAGACAAACGTAATAACGGTTTGGTGTAATACGATGCTTTGTGGAATTTCATTATTGAACAGTATGATGTAATATATAAATGTATTATGCAAGTATCAAAGATTTGAAATTTAAACCAAAAGGTCAAAAGAATATTGGTTTTGATATCTAATGTATTACATATTTTCATTCATACATGAACAACATAAAAGCGACACGATTTATAATGTTATTTCAGTATATAAATAAGGGATCATGTTGTGAATTTTTATCCGTTTAAATAAATAACAAATCGAAACTAGAAGGACAGCAAGTAATATGAAAAAATGGAGATTAAAAGGGAATGGTAAATGCGAATGTGGTGAAAAGCAGGATGCAGATTATCTGTTCGCATGCCCACTACTACCGATTAAGTGCAGAAAGAAAGATTTTTTGACTCATGAAATTTCAGACAAGGCAATACAAATTGCGGTTTATTAGAAAGGGAATATTAGGAGTATGAAGACTAATACGACAAGAAGAAGATCCGTTTAAATATTTTGCTGCATATTTCTAGACAACAATATATTGAAGCTTAAGGATGTATTATTATTTATATCGAAATAAATCATCACCGTTATTGTATCGTACGACTTATCTGTCACAAGTATTTACTTCATTACCGCTGGAGTCACAGGCATTTCCTAAGTAGTAGAAGTCATAGTGACTGACATCACTGTAGATCCTAATTCATATTGCCATGCACGCGTAACGTATTATTTTTTTATATCGAAGCCACTGTTAAGAGGGAGCTGTTTTGGATTTAGCTTAGTGACTGCGAGCGCATACATACACCGAGTTCTATACAATATACGTAAAGTTGGCTTCACAAATATTATTAGAGTGAGGGTGTTGATATAAGGGGGTGCATGTACGATGCACGGGAGATAATAATTTGTTGAACGCAATGCGATGCGCAGCCTGCGGTTTACAGTGTACGTGCATTTTTATCTTTAAACGTTATACCATCCCTAGTTCTCATAAAAATTCGTGCTAAACATTTTTTCCGAGTACAATGGTTGTCAGATAATTATCAATGTATATTATTTAATGAGGGGATTATAAACGATAAACATTCATGTCTATGTGAAGGAGACTCGTCCGCGATAATGTTCACTTTTTACAATTTAAAAGATGAGAAGTAAATATAAACTTGGTGAAACGTAACTGAATACAATTTATTTTTTTTATCATAGAAAATATTATTAAAAAATAATTCAAATGATGTACCTATATCTAGCTAGTAGTGCACACTTTTCATTTATATCCGTATAGCGTACGAACACTTCCAATTTTGGACTACACACTTAGTGCCGGGGCTCACTAAAAAAATAGGAGCTGCATATAATACTACTATATTTTGTAATTTATTTATTATTTTTAATGACCCTTGTTTAAAATATTAATAATAATAATAGTTTATTAACGGAATAATATTCCAATTTACAATAATTTACAATACTATTACAGAGATAAACTTCGGTTACAGTATTTTTTTTTTCCAAAATAATATGTATATAATATATAATATACTTATATTATCAGTAATTTATACATAATAATAATAATAATAATAATAATAATAATAATAATAATAATAATAATAATAATAATAATAATAATAAACATTAAATTACATTAATATCATACATTATGATGTTTAAGTTTATAAACTAAAAATAAAATAAAATGAAATAAAAATGAGGTATATATATATTATGCTTGTATAAAACTATAGTAGATTTTAATTTATTATGAGTTTCTTAAAACATTAGCCATAAAAATATTTAAGAAGTTAGAAAAAAAATCAAATTTTTTATGGAATTACCTGTAGACATTAAAATATTGGATGGAGAATTTCGCATATAATTTGTAGTTGAATGGTGTAAAATAAATTCGAGGATCGATAGTTCATTGAATTTATTTTAAAATTTATATTGTGCAGTAATTCTGGACAATCAATCATATTATTAATATTATTTAATAATTTAAATAAAAATGTTCATTTAATTTGCATAAATCGTTGTTCTAGTGATCGTGTATTGAAAAAACGGGTTGTAACATTATAATCAGAGTAAGGTGCTCTATAAACAAAACATTGGTAACATAAAAATCAGATAAAATTATTTTGAATTTCGTTTACGTCTTGGATTTGTGTTTATTAATATGTATATATATATATATATTTTTTTTTTCCTTACCAATGTCATGTTTTGTTATTGTAATTATTTATGTTGTCTATACGCCCAGCGGGGGAATTAATCGTTTTTGTTTTTTATATTTGTATGCTCTACCCGCATTAGGTTGGATAAACTCGGCCATCAATCCATTCATATACGCGTTCGTCAGCCCAGACTTTCGCATGGCCTTCTGGCGGCTGACATGCAGCTACTGCACCGGTCACAAGCCCAACCCAAACACGCCGCACAACCGATTCGTCATCAGGTACAGCCACTATTCGCGGAACCAGGTGTAACCGGCAAAGCAGAGGACCTGCAGCGGAGTGACGCGGCGGTACAAGCGTGTTGTCGTCGAATTTCATGCGGCGAAAAATGTCGTCTCGCACCAGACGACAGTATGCGTGTTTTGTAAATTATGATTTTGTGTGCAATGTGTGTGCGATTCGTGTTTGTTTGAATTATATTATGTATTAAAAAGATACGCGCGCGAGCTGTCACGCGAGGATGTATAAAAAACCTATTCGGCGCGAATCGAAAAGTTATAAGCAACAACGTTATGCGTTTCAATCATTTTTTCAACGATAACGAACATCGTACGATGTCCAAAAATGTACACACGGTTTCGACGATAAGCATAACCACTATATTAGGTAAACTGTGTTCAAGAAAAAAAAAAAAAACAGAAATGCTTAACTTTGCCGTCGACCGATACATACGTAGGCGAAACTACGGGTCAGGCCAGTCAGGCCACGGCCTGACCTAATACTGACTAAAAAAAAGTATATATTATATATTTTAATAATTATTTAGGCGTTATAAATAATATATTTATACATTGTAAACGTATACATTTGTACGTTTTATATAATACTCAGACCCGTATTTAAAAATTTGGTGCGCCCGGGCATATAATTTATGCCCCCCCCCCAAAAAAAAAAAAAAAAACAATAAATAACAATAAAATAACACTTATTATTTCGTCCACAATCGAGATTCTTTAATATTAAAATATAACTTATAAATGAATATCGTTTAATACTTTTTTTTTTGATTAATATATTACAATATAATAAAAATATAATTTTAATAGATATATTTTTTATATTTTTCATTTGGCCTGACCAAATAAGAGTGTCTAGTTTCGCCTATGGATACATAGATGATTTTGTCTATATATTATTATATCTACAAATGTTTTTATCTATCACAACATTCGTTATTCGATTCGAAGCCTTCAATAGCATGGTGTACTGCATAATATTTAAGATTAAAATGTAAGTTCCACTGTTATTTTTACGCAATTTGTTTTTTGTACAAAAAATATTTTTGAAACTGTCTGTTTAAATGATGCACAGCTATACGACATGTGTGCCAAACACACACACAACACGTTGGCTAGAATTCAATGGTACACGAAAAAAATGGGTTAAAATATAGAAAACACCTTGAACCATTTATTTCGATAACTAATCTAAATGTTTGTTTTTGGCACGTGTAACATTTTAAATATTTAAATTGCAAAACTTAAACACGCGTGACTTGAAAAAGATTCGCCGGGCTTAAAATATATAAACACAAATCGTTTGCAGTGACAACTATTTTATCCAGTCCAACACGATTAGGTGTATGAACTCTAAAATAGAATCGAATTCGTCGTGTATTTAGCATTAAAAATGTGTACGACGTAAGTGACAACGGTAGTAGTCGGACCACACTACGGTATAAATATATAATTACGGGAGAGTTCGACCTGACAGATTTATTCATTCTCTCTAACAGTACATTTTTTTTTTTTTAATTCAATTACATCTTTTTTTCGCTGGAAGTCATATTATGAACGTTGTAGTTTTAAACAATTTCATAACCCCCGTTACATTAACATTTTGAACTTTTCATTGATTAATGTCTACGAAATGATAATTTATGCATAATTAAGTACTTAGTTAAATGTTAGTATTTTGCTGATGAACAGGTAATTTTAGTATTGACATAACATTGTAGGTACTTTTGTAAATTCACAATCCATCCACGAATTTAGGTTATGGGAGACGTTGTGACGAATTTAAATGTACATTGTTAAGTACATTGTCAACTGTTATACGATATCTTCGACCCAATATTTAAATAATATTATTAATAATTGAGAATTTGAAATCCTACATTTCTATGGGAATATTGATCTAACGATGTTAATTTGTGCAATGTACAATGTGTGTACGAAAAATGTGTATAAGGGAAGCATTTCGTCCATTACAGTACACGCTGGCCAGTTCAATATTATATCTAATACGTATTATTCGATATAATCCCATAAAAGCATACATTTCTCGAAACAATGTATACACCGTATATATATAATGGGTGTCCGTTTACTTAGAACTTCAACAAAAAGCCACAACCACATAATTACGGAGTACTGATATAACAATATTACTCCGCGTGGGTTAGAACTGGACCAACTGATGAATAGACGGATACACGTCTAGACATCACGTCTTGTTCAGCGTTTAGAATAATATTATTATATTCATTGACGTGCTCAGTGACGCATGATTCCAAATTAAAGAACAGTAGGAACAGGATTTTTTTTTATCATACCCACCCATCGATATCTTTTAAACTATCGCAGTCCGTGTGCTCCTTCCGAATATACCTATGAGTGAAAATTATTATTGTAATACTTATTTCATTTAAAACTATTACAATGAGCAACTATGGTTATGCCCAGATAAGCCCAAATAAGCCAATCGAGCATTGGAGAAAATCTTGAAGATACTCAATATTATGTACAATTTTTGATTGGTAGAAGAAAAAAATTATTTCCGATTCACATTGCTATTAGATTGGTGGTTCTCGTTGAACGACTGAGGAGAGCTAAACGATCTAACCCCCCGTGCCATGGTCATTATTAATATTGAAATATGTGCCACTATTTCAAATTGTGGGCTGGTAAAATAATATTTCTCAAAGAGCTAAGACTACCCAGTCTGGCTCACAGTCTATAATTTTACGTTAATATACTTAGTCATTAGTTATTACCAATATTTTATATACATTTTTTAACATATTAATTATGCCCTGACTTATTTTTAAATGTGCTAAACTTAGTGTTGACCTTAAACTGCAATACCGATGTGGTGATGTCTAATCCAATTTTTTTTTTTATTATTATTATTATTATTAATAATAATAGTTTAATACACTATAATATTACAGAGTATTAAATAAAAATAATAAAAAATTACCTATAGCTTTAAGCTAAGCTTGTGGTGTAGTTCGTTATTGGGAGGACTTTATGAATATATATATATATATATATATATAATTTATTTTTCATCCTTACAACTCGCCATTTCACTCGTGCTAAAACTATTTACAAAACTTCCAATGTACTTCTAATTTGTTTTCGATATCCAATCAATAGCTAAACCGTAAGATAAACATTTGATATACAATTCCATTTTTGTTTATTTTGTACTCAAATCTTATTAATGTTAAATATTACCGAAACGGAAACGACAATATTAACTGTGTATACTGCAAATAATATATTTAATCTATTTTGAAAACAATTTTATACGAAAATGTAATCCGCTAGGAAATAATGCGTATTAACTTGTGTATAATCAAGTTATTATTCGGCTGGACTGACCGCAACATATGGTTTAAATGAATTTAATATTTTGTGCATTTAATTTGATTCCATAAGTATTTGAACTTAATTAACTTGACTTTTACAAATCAACAAAAGAAGCAACACTCACTTCTACAGCTCTAGACATCACGTGTAATTATTTTTGGAGAAACTATATCGTAAAATTAGTGATATTGTCAGAAAATATTTACCAATAGGCAATAGTATATGGTGGCGATTCAATTACGAGTGATTTTCATATTGGCATAATACCAATATTATTATACTCGAGTGTTTTTTCTTACAAATACTATTATTTGTTCTAATCCATGATTCCTAAATCAGTGTATTTAATACTGTTGTTATTAATAAAAAGTACTGATGATGTGAAATACTATATTTATTCTTTCTTTATACTTCTTCATAAAAAATTAAGTTAAAAAATAAAATTGTCTACATTTTTTAAGTAAATTAATTGAAACTAAAAGTAAAAATAAAATATGCATACACCGAATACAACATTAGGTCTGAAATGTGAAGTGTAAGCGTTTAGATTTGAAAATACTTTCAATATAATTATATAATATCTTGAATACATTTTATAGTATGGGTTTGTCATTTCGTCGATGACATCTAACTTGGATCCTTTTATTATTATTATTTTTTTTTTTATCACATTTAAATGCGTCAGTGTTTATTTTTATAGTGGATATACATAGTGACTCGTTGATGTAGAATTTATAACATTCATGGCTGAGTGAGTTTATTATTTTTTATAACTCATTAAAATATGTCAAAGACAAGTTTAAAACTTTTTAGTAAACTCCGTAAAATTAAAATTTGATATTAATAAAAATTTACTCGACTACAGTTAAGAAATTACATTTTTTATTTGTATAATATAAAATGTAGTGTATTAGTTTCGTTAATATTATATTTTATTATGTTTAAACTCAAAACAGTATGTATTGAAAACATGTGATATGAATATTATTATTATTGTTAAATAATAAGCAACTGAATTCGGCCTATCGGTCTACACGAACCGTAGGAATATGAAAACAAAATATGTAAAATCATGACTGATGTTCGAGTATAACATAATGTACCAAAGTGTTTATTGTTGTTTATTACGCTGTAAATGCTATACAGATGCGTAGTAATAAAAATAATTCAATTTGATTCTACTTAAGCGAAGAAAAACACTAACGGTACTCCGTGTTATTTCATACAGTTATTTATATAAATTATGGACGTTAGAGTGTAGAGAGCAAATTTTAAAGTACAGAGCATAGTTATATAATATAGAAAATAATAAACTATACTTAGTCCGATTAGGTTAAGTTTTGCTTAATTTATGATACACTCCCGAGTAACATTTTTGGAAGATAAAAGCACGTAAGGAAAACAAAAGAAGTAACAAGCATAGCAACAGGTCAAAAATAATCATATACAAGTTAATGTCCAACCTTGTATGTATGTATATAGAGATGTGTATAAAGACCTATGATAACTATTGACTGTTTTTTACTTTTTTTTCAATATTGAATAGATAACACAATAATACACTTTCTATTTTCTTAAGTATTTATCTCATAATCAGTGTACAAACACTTTTGGGTTCTTTGTATCAAAAAAACTTATCAATATAAATTATTCACAGAAAATTCTAAAATAAAAAATTAACATTTAAACCCCTAACCTATTGAATACGATTTTTGTGATTAAATGAATTTTTGTTGAAAGAAAAGTTTAATATAAACAAAATTAATAATACACCGACCAGCTTGAACGGGGTTAATTGAATGTGTACTGAAATTATAATTGAAATATCATGTTCTGTCGTCTGTTGATGTAATCTACATAATATTTATTTGTACATCGGTGTACATTATATTATAAACAATTTGAGTATTTTGTTTTAATTGTCTATTTTATTAAACATTTATGATCTCGGATCTCCTGTAACGTACTTGAATACTAGCTATATTTCATTCGATGTATACACAAAAATGTATGTTTTTACATATTTAATTTTCGATGTTTTTGTAAATATAAATATTAAGTATTATATTATTACGATGTCTTATTGACTATCTAAGCATTATTCTGTTAATACTGATATTCGAATGCTATTTACTAAATTTTTGTTTCGTTTCGATTTATTTAAATATGATAAATATGTACATAATATGTACTTGTTGTGATAATTAATTATTATATGGATAATATTAATACTGTTGTTAAATATGTATCTGATATATCTTGGTTACGGTTGATAATAATTATTTTATATAAAAGATAAAATAACTTTTCTGCGTGACTATCCAAGAAGTTAATTAACCCAAAAGTAGGATTTTTATGTAAATATTATATTATCGTAAATACTTAGTGAATGCCGTTTTGTCAATGGTGAAAAAAAAATCCCCGAAGTTGTTAAATGTTTTTTACACAGAATTTTCATACATATTTTAATAATACATCAATAATTACATAATTTTGATATTGCAGTAAAATAATCATTTTAGGTCTTGGATGACTTAACGGAGGCATGAACAGCAGCTGCTGATGCGACGAGCAAAATGTAAAAGCTAAATAACTGCATTGTAAACGAGTCGCCTTGAAATACAGCCGGTTGGCAATTCAACCTACTCGTGGCAACCACAAATTGCTCGTTTTTCAGATTCAGTGCATGTGACGACTGTATTAATTTATAACAATTATTATTATTATTATCGTGTGCAGACATTTATAAATTATTACATGGTAATATAAAAATAGAGACCAGAATAATATTAAGTTCATAATATCGATAAATCATAAATATCGTACAATTGTTAGACCGTATGAAATATTTGGGTTCAAAACATAATATGAGATCGGTACGTTTTCACGAAATTGGTCACGAGCTCGCACGCAGGAAAGGTCCGTTGAACGCTGAACGGGTTGTTATCGGGGGAACAAAAAACAGAAAAATCTTTTTTTAATAATCAAGGGCACTGCTGTCCCTCGTACAGTTCGCATGACGGTGAACCATTCAACATTGCTTTTTCACTAGCATGTATTCATGTGGGCTATAACAACGAGAAAGCACTATAGTGTTGTAGAACATATTAAAGTCTCGCAGGCACTATTGCTTTTTCAATTTGAAACAAAAACATCCAAAATTTATATTCTTAAAGGTATTTGGATACTTGTGACGTAACACGCACAATTTAATTTATGTCAACGAATAAAAACGTTGGAATCGAAAGTTTTGAGAATATTCGGTGTGTACTATGTGTTTGTGCAACCAATTTAACTATAACTTTGTGACTTACGGTGCTTTGGTAATTGTTGAACATTCAGGTTAAAACTTAGGAAAGCTAAAATTATTTTCCCAATGTAATCTGTCGTACACCCAACACACTAATTTTACGTAACATTTTTTGATTTCAAAACAAAGTTAATAAAACGGTTAAACGTTAAAACACAACAAACGTAATACGGGCATATCTGAAATGTTGGCAATGTGAGACCAATCAATATTTTTTTGAAATTATTGTACTTTTGTCCCTCGTTTTATAATATCCATTTTAACATGATTATAATTATATTATTAGTGTGCTGTTAATTACAACACAAACTGGAACACACTCATTATCTAAAACTTAAAAGCATATATTATCTCTCTTTAAACAATATAGTTTTAAATCAAAATAGGTTGACAGTGGAAGGTATAATTCATGACTTGGGAATGGTAATAATGATTATGTGCGTTGAAAATCAAGCGTCCCACATGTAATGATGTGACTAGTAAACGAGAATATATCCACTCTTTAAATTCTCAAATGTAAGAGTACTAAAATGTAATTCTAAAATATCTATTGTCTAGTATAATATTTTTTTCAAAACTGTACTTTGAGCAGCAATTTACGGTATAGGTCACTAATGTATACAGTATAGGTAGTGGTGTGATGTGAAACCATACCGATGATTATTATGAGCGATTTGATTTTAAGCAAATACTGTGCAAGTACAATATTATAGTATAACATCAATGAATTATTATGTCATAAACTATCTTATTATTTACATCCTAGTTTAATAAATAATTATCCATCTTTAGTTATTAGGTATATAAACTATTTTATCATTCAATATGTCTATCTTGTATGTAAGATAGGTAGGTTATAACATACTGATAAACATAATATGTAATTTAAATATCACACTTCTTCAATATCCTTATAAGTAATATTAATTTGCTTTACAGTAACATACATAATATAAAAAAAGAGAAAAAAGTACATTCTTTATTGTATTAAAAGAGAGAAAAAAAACGTTTGCCCAAATAAAAAAAATGAAAACACTTATTATAGCATGTTATTAAGATTATAAGGGTTTTTTCGATAGAGATTTCAAAGGCACATAACAAGTTCACAATACTCTAGGTAGGTAGTGGGTAGTGGGATCTTGGGTATTTAAATCATTGTAATATGTATATGGATTATAGTTGATACAGCGTCGTCTCACATCAAAATGTATAGAAAAAACTTCTTTGAAAATAACTTATACCATTGTCAAATATCGTTAGTACGTTGTTGCCGGTTGCGGAACACGTAATATAAGTCATACCGTTAACGTATTTCACCCGGACACGAAATCATGTTTTTAAGGTGACTTGATCGGAAAAAGCGAATACGTGGTAAGTCTCAAGTGGACCCTCCGTCACCTGCTTTGAATTCCCGTGCCATCGAAAGATAGGGGAAATATTGAAATGCTCATTTTGCAAGCCGCAAGCATCGCCTAAGGGATTACACATGACGATATTATAACGACGTACGATGTTGTGTTTTTTTTTTTTTGTACGTTAGGCAAACGTTTTATGATATTTACAATACAGACTTGTTCGGTGAGTAAAATGGCAACACATGGCCGTGTGTACGCTTTGTTATAAATATTGTTATAGTATTGTGAAACGACGATGCGGGAGAAACGCTAGGGAAAAAATATCGCAGTGATTACGAGGTAATGTTCTGTTTGAACACGCTGGATTGAGGTGTGGACTGTACTTCGTTGTTGGTGATCGGCAACGTGGCGTGCTTGCCGTCCGTGGCGTAACATTGTTTTTCGCCGATGGATATGGCTTTCACCCTGAAAGCGCATCGTGTGCACCAAGTCGTCACTGGTCGTCCCTTCCTTGCACCATAGGTCTGTAACGTATAAAATAACACGATGTAAGTAGTGTCGAAATCGCAATACAGTGCAGTGAAATCTGTACATAACGGACAGCTATGCACGGGACATTCAAAAGCGTCCGATACAGACATATGTCCCATAAGTTATTATAAGAAAAATATAATATTATATAGGTAGGTTATTGTAAGTATATTTTAAAAATGCAAATTACATAGTTATGTTTTACACGTACAATACGTGGTTTTCGGCTAAGTCGAGTTCATGCCGTTGTTGTAACTACGGTCATCAACGCAAACGATGTACATTAACATAAATGTTTCTATAATATTTACCTCGGGAAAAGTTCGATGCACAACGAAATAATCGTAGTGATAGGTACTGTCATTTTCTAAGACTTAGTTGACATGTTGGTGCGATTTACACGTGGAATATTTCTTATATTTTGTAAAAATACACCCCAAAAAACGAAAATCGTGTGTTTTGTTTTATATGACTTAAGTTTATGTACATAACCCTTAGGACCTTAGACCTTTACAACTGTACCCTAAACCTTATCGACCATATTACTATATTGAATGTTAAACTTCGTTAGTGCTGTTATACTTTAGAGATCGTTCGCGGATCAAAGGTCTGCACTTCTGCCCAGGTCCCTTTGTTTCTCGCCTCACACAATTCCATACTCATCCTGAAACCATACCAATTATTATTATGAGGGATTTGATTGCAGCACACACTGTGCATGCACAATATTATCGTATAACATCCATGAATTATTATGTTATAGACCAGCGTTTCTTAAACTGTGTTCCGTGTAATCATGGAATTCCGGGGACATCACTACAGGGTTCCACGAAATTTTAATGCTTTTTTTCAAGAAAATTACTTTAAAAAATCTAACTTATGATTAGTATTGGTTAAAGGGGGGATATGTTTAAATATTAAAATCAGATAACAATATATATATCTAGTCTAGTCTATACCGCCTACTTCTATAATTTATTTCGTATTTATCGGTACACACATTATTATTGTATGAAATTAGTATTTTTGTTATTTTTATTTTAACACAAATAAAAAATAATATAATATGGGTTTCACGATAAAAGTAAACATCAAAAAGGGTTCCATATACAAAAAAGTTTAAGAAACGCTATTTCTATACTATAGACTATATTTTTATTCTCATCCTAGTTTAATAAATAATAACTCTTCTTTAGCTTTAGGTTTATAAACTATTTCATAATTCTATCTTGTATTGCATTAAACTTAAGAAACTCAATTGTATACTGCACTTGATCGTCTTGAGCCCTCATGGGCGTTTACACAATAAATTAATACATAAATAAAAAGCAGGGATGAATGACGTAATAAAACGTAACGAGTACAGTTGTTTTTATGATCAATAATATAATATTATTCTCTACATTTTGAAACAAAATGTCACCATTTAAAATCAAAAAGAATGGCGTTATTAAAGTTATTTTTAAAATAAACGGTTCTTTTTCGTCCATGCGTTTCAAACGTAATGTAAGACTATTTTTACAACAATATCAAATGATTATCAGAATAACGAGTAACATTATAATAATATATATATCTATGTATATCTATAGGAAAACGAGATAATTACAAAACATTTAATTCACACAAAATGAAACGTGGTACAAATTAAATCATAATAATATCGTTCTGATTATTCTATAAACTACATGTTATTATAAGTTTACGCACTACATCGATAATAATAAATATTAATATTATATTTCTACATAAAACCGGTATACAACTACCATTTTGAATATGTAAGGTACATTAAAAAATACTGAAAAACATAATATGTAATTTAAATATCACACTTTATAAATATCCTTATACTACTAATTCGTTTTACAGTAAAATACATATTATTATTAAAAAAAAAAAAATACAATTTTTATTGTATTAAAAGAGAGAGAAAAAAAACGTTAACCGAAATAAAAAAAAAGTGAAAACGCTTAGTAAATAACAATATCTATGTATGATATTACGTTAATAAGGGTTTTCACAATAGCGTTTTGAGGTGCACATAAAAAGTTCATAATATATTAGGTGGGTGGTGAGTGCGGGGAGTAGTGGGATCTTAGCGTATTTGAATTATTATATTATATACTATAGTTTTTAGCTGATATAGCATCGTCCCGGATAAAAATGTAAAAAAAAACTTCGTTAGAGACAACTATTATCGAAAAGTATTACGTTGCGGCCGGTTGGGGAACACATAAAATATATCATGCCGTACTGTTGTATAATACTCGAACGTGAAATCATTATGTTATTAATGCGATGGCGCAGCAACTTGATCGGGAAATGCAAACAAGCGGTAAGTCCGCGCAAGGACCCTTCACCATCTGCCCATCATTCCAGTGCCGCCGGATGATGGGCGGAAAAAGTATTTAAAAGTTCGTTTCGCAAACCGCAGGCATCTTAAAGGATTAAACACGACGATATTATAATGACGTACGAAGTTGTGGCTTTTCGGGCGAGTCGTGTGTGCAATAATTCGGAAACAATTATTTATTTATTAAGTTTTTTTTTTTTTTTTCAAAATACGCGTTAGGTATACGTTTTATAATATTTACAATACAAGTTTTGTTCGATAAGTAAAATGGTAGCGCACGTCCGTATACTCAGGGGTACGCTATATTATTATTATACAGTATTATTAAGTGTCGCAGTGGATTACGAGGAAAAGTTCTGTTTGATGGTGAACACGCTGGAAAGAGGCGTGGACTGCACTTCGTTGGTGATCGGCAACGTGGTGGGACCGGTGTGCTTGCCGTCCGTGGCGTAACACTGCTTCTCGCCGGTGCACATGGCTTTCACCTTCAGGCTCATCGGGTGCAGCAGGTCGTCACTAGTCATCTCTTCCTTGCACCACAGGTCTGTAACGTACAAAAAAACACGATGTAAGTAGAGTTTTGACATCATAACGCAGTACAGTGAAACGTTTTTACAGAACGGATATGGCACGGCCGCACGGGACGTTCAAAAGTTTCCGTTTCGGACACGATTCCATCGAAAATAATGAAAAATATATCGTGTAGTTATTATCAGAAAAATACGTTATACAGGTGTTATTATTGTAAGTATTGTATTTGAGAAATGCAAATTACATTCCTATTACGTACAATGCCGGTTTTCGGCTAAGTCGAGTTCGTGCCGTTGTTGTAACTATACGATCATCAACGTAAAAGATGTACATAAACGTAAATGTTCGATAACGTTTCCCCGGGGAATATTTCGATGTACAACGAATTCGTGGGGCAACACTGTCGTATTATAAATAGGCCCATTGAACATGTTGATGCGATTTACACGTGCAATATTTCTTAAATTTTATAAAAATAAATCCCGAAAAGGAAATCGTGTGTCGTATGTCGTATCTACGTTCTACACGGACGAAATCGTTAACCGTTAAGTTATTTCATATGACATTAGTACATCGGGACTTGATAAGTACAGTGATGAAAGGGTATGTTGCACAACTTGCAAAACTATCAACATATTTATTTTGACCAACAATTATGTTTTTGTTGAGAAACGAGTGTATAGAAATATTTAGAAGAACCAACGCTCAGTTCTAGTCTATAACCGATTCAGATACTGTCTTGTAAAACGTTTAGTGTGATAAGATTACAGTAAAAAATGTGAGCGTCAAACACGGCCATTACCACGCTATTGATTCAATATTATCGTTTTCTTCGGAATTCATAAAACACTATCACCAACAGTCAGTAATATACTTATCATGAGTACACCGAACAATAGGTATTTACAAAGATGTGTTAATATGTACATTATTTTATCGGCAGCACGAAATTATAAGAACAAGAAAATGATAAGCGAAATATAAAAAATCATCATGTAACGAAAGGTTTTGAAATAGGTCACGCTCGTAGTTAAGAATTCCGCATGTACCTATATTTACAACGATGCCAGATAATATACGGTGGTATTTAAAAACTTTTAACTTTTTTTTAAAAAATTTTTTAGAACGAAAATCGGAAACATGGAGAAAAAACAAAAGTAAATCGTAAGGTAACTCCGATTTACGAACGGGCGAAAGCGTGCGCCTGTACTATTACGATGCGCCTACATGTGAGAAGTATTATTATCTCTATACGAGGAGAATGCTCGGTATACAGTGGCGTTCCTTCCTTAGAAATTTGGCGTACAAGTGCTTTGAGCGACGATAACGTGTCTTGCTCGCTGCGTTGTAAGTAAGAACAAGTATATCAATTTTACTATAGTAGTTAATAACTGTTCAAATATTCAACTCTATTTCGAGACGTTACCCAACAGTAACGATGTGTCAAATTTTCGATGGCGTTCTTGTCGATGTGATTTTGTAAAAACATGTAAACTATAATATTATTCATATTATATGACCATGCGTTTTGGATTAGTCGGTGAACTGAGCGTAGTTTGAAGTCAGATTTTCGACGACTTCATACACCGAATTCGAATGCGAAATTACGAGATATGTTTTGAGCAGCACGATGTGATCTTATAACATGAGACCTTTGAAAGTTAGAATCACACCTTTCATTCGAATACTTTTAAAGTATATACCCTTGGGTATTATAATAAATTGTCTTTATGTTTTTTTTTTTCTCACTCACTAAATTTAATATACAATTTAATATTTATGTAATAATGCTGCACCTCTTACCAAAATAAAAAATATTTTTACTGAAATAAATAACAAAATTTGTTTTCTTATAATATAATGATATATATTGAAATTACACATTTGTAATATTATTATTAATTGGAATTATATTCCTAAGTTCTGTAGCCTGTGAGCGTTTACGGAAAACACACGAATGAATCATTGATTAAACGTTGGAAAATATATTTTTCAAACAACGTTTACTGCGGTATTATGTATATTAAATAATTAATGAAAGATTTAAATTGAAATACAAACTTTTGAACGGGCTGATTTTATTATTGAAGTGACTAAGCCCCTTCAAATCCCCCCTCACCAGGGGCGTCATTTTAACTTTTCAATAGGGATGCAAACATTTGAATCAGGTCAATTGTTCCCTTTACCAGGCCATTTATATATTTTGTTTATTTAGCGGAACTTAAAAAAATTTCCGATCGCTTCGCTCACTTATATCCCCACATTTTAATATTCAAATACTCATTAATACTTTTTTTCAAACATATTTGACTAATTTCAGATAAATAAAAAAAGATATATTTAATAATGTTTGTATTAAACAATAACATAAAAAGAAATACAAAAACTAATTATGTACTTAAACTAAGTAAATAGGTATAACAGTAAAAGTACTGAAAGTTATTAAAAAAGTGGATATCTCCTATTCTTCATTTTCTCAAAATCATCCACAGCTTTATTTAAATCTATTTTATTGGCCTCGTTCTTTTCAATGTTTATTATCATGAGATCACTGAGTCGCTCGTCACCCATAGAAGTGCGTATATAAGATTTTACATTTTTCATAGAAGAAAAAAAGCGTTCATTAGATTTTGTAGATATTGGAAGAGTTTTAATGATATGCATTAGTTTTAAATTTTCTGAAAATGAACTAGGAAGTTCAATGAGAACATCTACAATCATTTCTAAGTTCGGTCTTAAAATATATTTATGTTCAAGCAAAGCTTTAGCAGATGAAAATTCTGATTTGACTTTTGTTTTATTAATTTCAAAATATTTATAATGATCTATGAAGAACTCTAAGGATGGACACTTTGGATTGAAATAATATAAGCTTGTATAGTCGAAAATCAGAAATATCTTAAATAATTCTTGGTTTTTCTCAGAAAAGCGAGTTTCTAATTGTTGTACAAATCTGAAATTGTTAACAAGCGTAAAATTAAAGCCATACATTCAAAGCTTATAGACTAGTTATTACAAAATATATAAATATTTAAAAAATGTATGAACTACCTAATTATTAAATAAATAAAAGAAATATATATAATTTAAAGTATTAATTTCTTATGAAAAACTCGCACCATTACAGCGCGTTTGCATCTTACATTTTATCGACGACGCGACGCGCGACGGCACAATTATAAAATTTTATACGGTCCAACCAAACATTTAAAAAATAGGGCTGCCAATGTATAGTCTGAATCCCCCAAATTACGCCCCTGCCCCCCCACCATCTAAATTTGCGCCTATGGCCTACGTGAACGCACGATCGACTCTTCGAGTAGCAGCGTTTCGAATAGGACGTGTGTATACTGTGCACAGTTTGTGAACCATTAGACCGGGGAAAACGCACGTGATAAGCTATCGACAACAGATTGCGGCAGTACGCGCGCGTATTCAGTTCGCTCAATAGTTTACGCGGTGCAACATTGTCGCCCGGTCCACACGTGGGTTCCGTCCGGAGATGACCAGCGCGAGGTACGCTCACACATTTTATCATATATCATTAATTATTATTGTTATTATTGATATAATTTTTTTTTTTGTACACAACATTTCGGATTAACGTACGCGCGTGCGACGGTAATTGTATTGGGTTATTATTACGACATGTTATAAAGTATCGATTGTCCACAGTAGTCTGGACTACTGTAGATAGTAGTGCATATAAATTATTTTGTCGAGGGATGTTTAACAAAGATAATTTTTAGAACAATCGTCTGAAAGTTAACACTTTTATAGAAATCGGAAGCAGCCTGTTTTCGAGTTAGAGCCATACGAGTTTCTTGTTTGTCATCTTGTTTCTACTATAAAAATTATGTCAAATAACACGTCCGGAAAAGTATGAAGAACCGTATAGAGTAGGTACTCGTCTCACTATCGTCGAAAATGCCACTTCCTCACTATTACACCAGACCAATGCTTCTCAAACTTTTTACAATGTACCCTTAATTTAATGTGAAATTTTTAGTAAGGTCTAAAGGTGTAGACATTTTTAAAATAGTAATCGTTATAAGAATATATCATGATAATTCATCGAAACTTTTTATTTTCTCTCAAAATTTTTGTACACGAATAATTCACGCCCCTCTCACTTCATTATACACAAGCGCCCCATGTCCCCTAGTTTTCGAAGCACTTCCATAAACAATCGATAATTGGTATATTCGGATAAGACCTTGCGCATTAACTGCATACGATCAGCTAATATTTTCCGCTTAATTACATATTTTTATGATTGGAAATTCAAGCAATAAGATTTGGTACTACGATAAAATATCTCCAACGTAATATCTAAAATATCTCCTGAATAAATCTACCGTTTGTTAAAAAATAGAAATAATCGAATATGTTTCAATTAAGATAATTTTTATCGAACGTATTTCGACGGACCACCAGACATTACTCAATGACTGTAACAAAACGTACATTTTACAATGCATTTCACGTAGGCACTTAGTCAAAGTTTATCGATGTAGATCATGTTGATACATATGTATGTAATCTTTTTGACCCATTTTTCTTAATATGCCATTTCAGTGGAAATTCTGTATTCGTATTTGACTGGAAAACAGATTTACGATTCAGAGGATTTATTAATTTACAAGTTTTTCCAAAACAATAGAATACATTTTTCAAACTGAATTTACACAGACACACTTTTAGACATTGACAATTAAAGCAAAGATTATAAAACGCGTATATTTAAAGTAGTTTAATGATGTTTATGCGTTGTACATAATCTTCTTTTGTCGTAAGTACCGAGACCGACATTTTTAATCATGGCTATCTTACAGCACTTTTTTTTCTCCGCACAAAATATTCTTAAATATAAGAGTTTATTTTATCTATCATGTATAAATGTTCTGAAACTATTACGAAATGCGACCAAAACAATGTAAAATATATTTTATTATTCGTTTTCAATATAATATACAATATACATATTATATTACCTATATTATAAATATATATATATATATTTTTAATCTTTACCCAAAAAGCTTTTGCGGTGAAGCATTCAATCTGGCAATAAATATTATATTTAAACAATAGTATGAAATACAAACATTTGAAGTTTAATGACAATAAACGATAAGTTTTGATAAAGGCATTATAAAACGAAATACAATTAGAATAATTGAACTTTGAGTGCACCATCAGGTATGTATAATGCAATTAATAATTAAATTATACGATATAAAATATAACAAATACGTGACGGTTCAATAAACAATGACATAATGTGAAAGAAATATAACAACTAGTGATTGTGAGTTTTTGGTGTAAACATTTAGTGGGGATGTTGGAGAAATTATAAAGAAATGTTGTATTAATTTAAGATCAGGTGGTGAAGTATGGACATGTGATACTTTTTAATTTGAATCAGAACTAAAAATGTATCGTTTTGATGAATAGATGAGACGGCAAATGTCGAAGTGTTATGACTCATCGTATTTTTGCTGTTGGCTTTATATTATATTCTTTTGAATTTAATTTCGATAACATTATTTAATGAGTTACATTTGTATAATATTATTTGAAATAAAACATTAATCATTAAATTGTCCAAGGATATATTATTAAAAATAAATTATACTGTGGTTTTTATTTTTCCTTATTCAACATAACACAATTACATAAAGTATAGATTCCAAAAATCTAAAATATAATGATTAAAATTAGAAGTTATAAATATCAAAATATTTTTTTTTTTAAAAATCAATAATTATAGTACTTTAAATTTATTATAATCATAATCAATGAACAGATGAGAAATTTAAGTTCGATTTTTTTAGTATCTGTTTATTTTTTAACATTATAAAACGTCGTTAATTTATACTGATAGAGAAATAAATTACTTGGTCTTTTTTTTAGCACCGTTATTTTGATGTGTGTAGTATTATATAATTAAATAGATTGCATTATAAGAGATATTTATAGTTTTAAAATGATGTATTGAACAATTATAATTAATGAACATTTTATAATAATTTTAAAATAGTAAATTTTTTTTTTTTTTTAAATCAAAATTTCTTTATTAAATATGAATACTACAGTACGATGATTATGTTGTACAAATTAATAACAAATTAGGGGGGATATAATGAATACAGATTAAACAAATAACTTTTGATGTACTTATTACAATAGTCAGTTGGCAGCACTGTGTAAAGAAATATAAAAATATTATGACTAATTACTATTTAGTGAAATTCTAATATGCAGAGGAAATGCTTTTATGTTTATAAAATTACTAATTATATATTGTATTTAACGTTAAAAAAATAGATAAATTAACGCTTGTTACATTAAATAAGCTTAAATACCTGATTTAATATCGTTTAACGGAATTTCATGATAGTCATTCATAATAGATTGTGAGTCATAAAAGATATGGTATGGTATGAAGTGTATTATAATCTCGATCAGTCTTGTTTAGGAATAATTAAACGAATGAAGAAAGCATTTTTATTCAAATTTGTACACACGAATTTGTTTACGTTACGTTTTATGTAAAATTTATTGTAATTCCTAGTTAAGGTTTTATTGTTCTTCTAAAAACATTAATAATTTTTTTTCCATTACATAAAACAGCATCTATACAGACTGTAAAATTATTTTTAAAAAAAATCACTCCCTGTGGATGAATCGTTTTTGACCAGTATTACTAATTTGAATTTCGTTATTTTTATACAAAATCACTTATATAATATTACATATTTAGTATAACTTATAAGTTCTCGGTAAATATTACGTTATTTTTAACTGACGTCGATTTCGTACTTATTTGCAAGTTTTTCAAAATTATAAACCTATAAAAGTCTTGAAAATTATCTAAAATTGTAAGCTTAATAGTTAATACTATAGTGAACAATATTAAATTTAATGATAATATTCTTGCTATCGACACAGATTATTTGAATTCATATAATCTGTGCTATTGAGAATTAATTATTGTTAGTTAATTGTGATACCTAAAAATATTTCATATTATGTATAATGTATATAGTTTGCTGTGAAATAACCGATATCCAATAGTTATATATTCACATAATTATTCGTATTACGATTATGATTGTTATTTAAAATAATAATTTTTAACGATGTTTTATACAGTTTTCAGTTTTTTTAGAATACCTATTGAATTTAAGCACACAAAATGTAGTTGTATAATTAATCAACTATCAGAATCATTACAATGGAAAATATTATATTCTACATAGTTTACGGACTATGTTATTAATCTTTGAACTATGTACCAATAATAGTTGTTTCGCAACGGAATGAAATCGAATTCAAATTTCATAAATTGTAGATCACAGTTTTTTAATAATACGGTTACATAAATCTAATACATATTCTGTTTTGTTTGTTTGAATTCAACTTCTCGTCATGAATACACGATATTACGAACGGAAATGAAAATGCCATATACTATATATTCGTTATTCGTATACATAATAGGCAATAGTTCAGTTTCAGATAATGTATACACTTATAGTGTATACTATATAATGCAATCGTAATAGTTATATTATAAATAATTTTATAAAACTCGCGAATACTGAACTACCTTATCGTTTATAAAAAAAAAATGTTAATCGCGAGAGCAGAATATAATCCCAAATTATAAATCATATCTACTGTATTATGCAATCATATTATAACGAGTCTTTATAAAATGCTGGTGTTAAAATATTTAATACCGTATGTCCGTATTTGAATAAAAGATGATACATCATTGTATTGATTTTATTTGCACACACTCAACAAATCTATACTTATAAACTGCATCGTCCAGGAACAGACAGCTACCTACGATTTATCAGTGGGCCAATATCACTCCGCAAGTTGTAACTCCCGTAACGGCCACACGCGTACCTACTTATTAGTTTTTAGTAAATATTACTTTTTATTTTGTTTTCTCCCATACAATACCCATTATTATCGCTATTCGAAATGCGTTAAGGCAAACGTAATTAACAAACTTAATGGTAATTAATTATATTCCATTAACTCAAAATTTAATTTTTTTTAGTTACCACTGCTTTATTCGTTACGCATATCAAATTAGTAAGCCATTGGTTTAGTGTGCCCTTAAATACAAAATTATCTGAAAATTTTATTTTGCTAATTATTATTTAGATTTTTAGTATTTTTATTTTTTCGATAATTAGAATAATTTGTGTAATTCGTGCGATTATTAGATAGAGTATGAACTTATTATTGGTTAGAGCATCGATAGTTAATTATTATTTATTCTTTACAATTTTAGTGGTTCGTAAAATTGAACCTTCTGTATGAGGTGACTAATTTTTTTGGAATGGTAGTTATCGCAGAAATACCTTACCGAAAAAAAATGATCAAATTACTTTCTCATTTGTTATTTTTGTAGTGGTTTTTTTTTCTGATAAAATGATCGAGCGTTTGTATACTCGTATATAATAAACAAAAAGTGCGATACTGAATTACTAATTACTATCAAGCATTATTCCTTGAAATTTGCATATGCAACTACAAACTAGTCTCAAAAAATTTAATTTTTTTTTTCAAAATGAACAATCCCAACAATATAACGTACAAATTCTAAAAGAATTTAACTTTGAGTAATTTTTTACTACTCAGAATTTAAAAAAAAAAATTGTCATTAGGTACCGTCCAATCATAAACAATTATCAATAATTTATAGAATAAAACCAATAATTGTTAAAGGTTAATACTTCTAATTAGTTTTATTAATTTCACTTACATAAGAAAACCTATTTATTTGGAGAAATCTCAACATTGAAAAAATTAAGAAAGGATCAGTGCTACTTATACCTCACTCTACACTAATATTCCTCAATATTCTATATAACTTTTAAGCTATAAATAATTTCATATTGAAGTTATAGACAATAAACTGAAATTAAAAGCATGCCTAATTATAATAACATTACTAACACATATCATTGAGCAATTCGATGGTTTGATTAACAAACAAAAGATTAAAATTGTGATAAGAAAGAAAATAATATAATTATTATTAATGATACCACAAACATTTTTATAATTATTTTTCATTTATTGTTTTTCACTTTTTAACAAAAACGATTTATCTAAATAATTGTTTGCCAAACACATTGAACATTAAAATAGTCTAGATAAATCACGTAGGCTGATAACTAAATATATATATAAATAAAAATGTATCAACACATTAACAGCACAACGAAAAAAATTTGTTCAAAAAGTTTGGTATTCATTTCTTTAATTGACATGTTATATAAGTAGAATTATAATTATAAGATAAGGTTTTTCTATTTTTATTTTAGTTGTAACTATAGTGGTTTCTGTGGAATAAATAATATTTTTGAAGTATGCAAAATAGAAAGCTGTAAAGCAATATTTTTTTAAAAATAATTTACTGCTTTTTAATTTTTGAAAATCACTTAAAGATAGACGGACCACCGATGTATTACCTAAACATACCGACATCCACCGTTTTTATAATTTAAAATGGACTGTAAAAAAGTAGTTTTAAGAAAACCTTTATTATATATTATTTTTATACTAACTTATATATATAATAAAGCCAATAGATAAGGCAATTTCGGATTCATCATTGAGACATCATTTTTACTGAACTGTTATCAAATATAATTACAGATTTTTTTTATTTATTGCAAAGTTACAAGGGTTATTTTTTCGATTAATTATATTTCCAATTATTTATTTTTTCAAAACAATCATACCAAGTATCAACTAAGTAATAATTGTAGTCATTTACAATTTAAAACAATAAAATAAAGTTTAATATGTCTACAGAAATATGTCCTACACTAAGCCAGAATTAAAATAATAAAAATAAATGTTTGAATTTGATGAAAACCATAATACTTTTAAGTTTAATATGAAACATCACATTTAATTGAAACACAACACATCACATATTTTAATGATGATGATGACGCAAAAATGTTAACTGATTATTTCATTAGATATAAATTTAAAAAAATAACGGGTGGGCCTCGCTTTGCTGTACAGTTGCGGGTGGAGTGCACTTCGTTTATAGAATATGTCATTATTACAATGGATTTGTTAAATTTAAATGCAATGATAGATATCATTGTATACGAATAATAATTCTGAATGGAGTTAATATGGTTGTTTAAAATGGGTATATAATAATGTAGTATTTTATATTTAAATTGAAATATATAGAATAGTATGCAAATTCGTAAAAATTTAAATTTCAAACGGTCATAAAACTTTTTCCTTTTGATCCGGTAAAAATTTTTTTAAAGATTTTTGAACAGTGGCTTATGAATAATCTAGTGTTAAAATTTTAAACCTTAGTTATAAACAGGAAAAATTTTATGAATTGTTATCTACAAAATAACTTGCAAATTATCATGATTTTGACACATTTTATACAAATTTGAGCTTTATGGGCTTATAAAAAAATTTGAGTGAAACGATCTCCAATATTTTTTAGTTACGATAAGCTAAAGTTACTATAAACCTTGTATTAAATTTTCAAGAGTTTTTGACCAGCCAATTAAATTTTATAGATGTTTAAAAATTTTTTTTTACAAAAATCAAAAATTTAAATTGTCCATAGATATGTCAAAATATGTCAGATTTGGTGTGGTATTATTTCAATAAAACCGATAATTACCAATACAGATGTGAATATTAACTAATTAATATGTAAATAACAAATAGGTTATAGTGCAAGTTAATTAATGGTTTTGTTTGACCGATGAAACCATGTACGTGTTGTAAATTGTAATGTCACTTCGTACCGTAATTATTGTAATTAAGTCTTAATTCGTTTTTATTTTTCATATATTTCAAACAACAGCTTTTTTTGTACATGTACTAGGATTTACAGTATTATTATGATTATTGTTATTTTTTCAAAAATATAATTAAATTATATGTATTTTTTAAATATATGAAAACAAACATTGTTTCGTAACCACTGAAAAGGCTGCTGTACAATCGTATACTAATTTTATTTTCATTAAATACATTTTATTTACAATCTATACAGATGAGTCTAAGAAATAAATGCGATGAAAATATAAAAAGGAAAATTATTTGGTTAGCTTGTTAAGCGAGAGAAACCGTTCTGCATGAGTAGTTCCTATTGGATTTATGCATACATTAGTGGGAGAACTGTTTTATTTATTTTTTTTTTTTTTTAAAGCGCATCTTGGCCAGACCTTATTTCTTACATTAAAATTCATTGCATTTATTGCATACAATCTTTATCACCTGCAACTGATTTTAGAACTAAGTGAGTTTTTGTTTTATTGATAATCTACAATAATTAAGATGTTTTTGAATTATTAAACTATTAATTCATACATATATATATATATATGGATTTTGCGAAATTTGCAATCCCCATGGTTGAATTAGAAAACAAGCCGAGAATTAACAAACCGTACTAGAGATAACAGATAGATATTAAATATGGGCTAGGTCGCTAGGGGCTCAACAGTTGATTATTTCGTTTATTAGTGACATTCTAATTATGTCAAGAATATAACAAATGTAGATTTTATTGCTTGTGGCCAAATACATATTTAAAAAAATCTTATTATCAGTTACCAAAAAGAATTACCTATTTAATAACCTATGTATCTACTTTTTATATTCTAACGAAGGTAATCCGCTGTGTAGGCATTCTAAGTTATTTGACAATATTCATTGTGGTGTCTAAAACTGTTTATAGTTCAAAGCTATCTACTTCAATTACAAATAATTTCAAAATCATTCAAATCAAGTGGAATAAACCACGTTGAACGTCTAGATACGAGTATTTTTTTTAGTTTTTTTTTTTATCGCTTACACAAAATTCTAAACTAATAAAATTGTAATATATAATATATTTACTTAAATTAAGTGGTTACTGCTTGGTAATTATTGTACAATCAATCTAAATATGGTTAATGTAACGTTCAAGAATTAAAATTCATAAATTCAAGCTTTATCTATTTTTCAAATATTATTTTCAAACTATTACGATAAAGTATTTAAAAAATAAAAACTGTATGCAAATAAATATGCTTTTTTTATAAATAAAATGGTAAAATTCTAGAAAAATGGGATAACATTTTTAGTCAAAAAAATAAATATACTTATTTTTTTTAGCATTAAAAAACTCGTTTTTAGTTCATTGTTTTTAATTTTTGTATTTTTACTTTAAAATATTGTAAAATTATAAATATATTAAAGGAGTATACTTAATCAAATATATAAATTTATATCAAAATACTAACTTTATAATAATACTTTAGTGAAATAAACTAAGCTTTTGTTTCATTTCTCATTAAAATATATGAAGTCTATACCTTCATCATTTTAGAAAAATCCAGGATATAAAATATAATGTATTATAATGTTATTATAATAATTCAAGAAAAACTATCTAAATTGTTAAATTCTATTTCTTTTTTCTATTGCATGCAATTATTATTTGAATGTAATGATTCTTTTGATTGTGGTATTTGTATACTATTTACAATTATTTTAAATTTATATTACCAAATATTAAATCAAGTAAAAATTTAGTAAATCATACACATAGGTACCAAAATGATATTTAATCTTAAACATTAGAAGAAAAAAAAATAAAAAATTAGGGCTAATTTATTTTAGATTACTTTTGAAATAATTAAGTAGGGACAACTAAATTTGTTTTTGCATTAACATATTTTTTTTCCATTTATTTATTATAATTACTTATCTTTATACTATAATATACTACCTATAATATAGGTCCTATATGGTATATAAATATGTAAATAGGAATTTGTTTCCTTCACCCTAAATTATTAGTAACCAAAGCTGATGAAATATGAATAATAATGACAACCGATTGCTTGACAATAGTTTCTTAAAAAAACAATAAAATTGAGAAAGAACATACTATAATAAATAACTAGATCAGTAGGATAGTAAAAAGAAAAATACAATAGAAAAAAATTAATCGTAGGATAAGTGTTCATCTCCAGAGGACTTAAACATTCTTACTCATCGGAATTTATACAGTTATCTGAATAAATATTGATCTTACATTGATCTTAAACAAAAACATCATTTGGTTCTATAAAAAGACGCATTCTTGTAAAAAAAAAAAATAATTTAAATGGTGTTTATTAAAAAAAAAAAAGTATCATAGTATAGTAATAAATCAACGAATGAAAACAAAAATACATGGTGATCTTAAATACTACGGTATTGGTTCATAACCAAGTGGATGATATTCTATGTCATCACCGATCTGGGGGCCTGAAATAATATTGGTGAAACAAGTTATATTTTAAACATAATGGCGGAACCCGTGATATTTTCATTGCACCCGGACGTCATGAGACACTGCATCACGCTAATAATGAACGAGCACAAACAATCAAAACGAATAAAAATCACAACAACAAAAACAACATCAGCATAGACACACTATGGGTTTTCTTAACAGTAATCTGCAGCAGTAGTCTATAGTGTTTTTATTTTTTTTTATTTTTTTCATTCCGTGATATACGTAATATATAGTCACAAATTTCGAAATCAGTCAAAATATGCATAGTGCGTACTTAACATATTCTGAATATTCGACGAATAGACGACATTATAATTAAAAAAAATAAATAAAAAAACTGAGACGGGTGTATTTTTGGTTCATCACTTATCTTATTACCAGCAATATAGCGGCAGCGGTGTATTATTTAGACATAATATAGTATAGACAGATTATCATTCAACCCTTTACGATCATTCGTATCGTGGCACGCTAGAGATCTCGCTACTACTTTAAAATGTTGACATTATATATAATATACCTATAATATTATATTAGTATATTTTATATACTAATAATATAGTTACAATACATTGTATTATTATTAATCCGTTTCACGCGTTACTTTATGCGTTATTAATGCAAAAACTTTTGTTTGTTTCAGACATGGTTTAATGATTAATAGTATCAAAGACAAGAAAATCGTGTACTACAACAATCAAGCAATATGTTAATGTTAAATAAAATAAATCAGTATAAAATTATTATAACGTGTACACTTGTTTTGAAAAATAAAAAAATATATATATTTTGTATAAGACATCGATTTGTATGTATATTATGTTATATATTATATACATATGCATATACATAAGTATATTTATGTATATTTGGTACATCATATATGTGTATAAAATATTAAGTATAAGAATAAAAATGTTATAAACGATTCGTTGTTACCGACTACGTTACAATGATATTATTATGTGTAACGGCCATGGACATTATTGCCAATACAATATAATATATATTTAAGTACATTTCAATTGATCTGAATGTAAGTATTGGTATCTTTTTGATCTTTACCTGTCACGTAGCTGACTATGACACCGACGAACACCGTCACGAATGTTCCCATCAACGAGTAGTACATGTATGTTACCGAGTACAATGCGGTCAGTATATCTCTGAAAGAAACATTAATGATTATAAAAGTGTAAACATTAAATATTTAGTTTATATTTTCTACACAAATTTTCAATGCTAAAAACACTAAATGCGCATTATATCGGTTTAAATATGAAATCAGACGTGTGGTTGTGAATTATTTCGAAATCTAGTAGTTGGGCACATTTACACTCAGACGTAAAAACTTGCCCCCCGTTTACGGATATAACATCCTATTTCCTACGCTTATCATCAACTTTGGTTTTTTTTTTTTATAGATCATGTAATAAAAATAGTTGAGATATAAAAACAAAGTAGTTGGTTTTATAATTAGTAATGTTTGGTGGTTAGTTTTCACGAATTTCTGTTTTTGATCAGATTACGTTAAACAAGGGTAAATATCAACGCGTAGTGGTGTATAATCGTTCAAATGACGAGGAAACCAAATATTCTTCGTAATCGAGGATTTTACAATTTATGTGACAGCTTTATTTTTGGAAACATACGTCCAGTATACCATAAAACCACCCCTAGCACTTGCATAAAATTTATTTCAATATTTTGAGCGTAATGGTTTCTCATCGCGTTTTTTACGTACTCCGTGGTGGTCGATTGGGCACTGGGAGCTGATAGGATACTGGGAATGACTGGGTCCATGTGCGTTTTGTTCAAAGAACTCATCTTGTACAGCTCGTACTGTTGTTCGAAAAACGGCTCGATGTGTGAGGAGAACGATGTATTCGTGCAGCCGTCAGTGGACACCGGTAAATATTTGATTTCTTTGGAGATCGACAGTGATCCTATTACCAAGAACAGAGTGAAAAAATGACTTGCAATCATTCCGGTGGCAGCTCCCTGGTGAACAGAAAAAAAAAACGTTATTGATCAATGCATTAATGATTAGCCGGAGAAATGTATCGAACGTTAATAAATATAAAAATGAGCCACCAATGGAGCTGGAAAGTTGGGACACTTGTCTTCCCCGCTGGAAAAATGGTATGAACTTTTAATTCCACAAATATCGTTAGTTAATACAATTATATCAAATTAGTATAAAAAATAAAAATACACTGTTTAAATTTTTGCCATACAGTAAATATCAATACGTAAAATGAGTTCAAATGTGTACAGACTAAAAGTATGTATAGATACTCTATTGAGGAGTTATTTCAAACATGTGACCCACAACTGATTATTTGCGGTCGTTGGTGACCGCTAGCTCATTGGACAAGATTAAGTTGAAAAATTTATATTAATTTTGCGATGTTATTAAAAACATATTATTTTTTATTTTTATTCATTAATTAAAATGTATATATTTATATATTATACATGAATTAATATTGTGAATTAATAGTTGTAAAAAATTTGTATAAAATGTTATTTTTTCAATACGTTTTCTTAGTAGTCTCATATCCAATATTTTTGTCCGGATGATACTATTTTATTTTAACATGCCTATAGGGAAAATATGCATAATACGCCCAACCAGAAAGAATATAATATACCGTCTACCACGGTGAGTCTCAAATAAAAATTTATTGTCATGATCGCCTTTCTTTTTCGCTACAATCCAACGGAGGGGACGAGATCGACCGAATAATCTAGAAACGGTACCGCATAAACAACAACGGATACAGTTTTGCACAACTGCAAGTGTTGTTTTAACAACGAGTTCCATTGTTAAGCTATATACTACTATAATATATGCACAATACCTCGAGAAAACGAATATCGCTAAATTTCTATTGTAGTAATAAATAATAAGTATACCTAAATTATTTTCCGCGCATTGTTGCCGTTACGTTATATTGTTCGAGTTCACATTTTATACTATAGTTTGATCCCTCGATCATTGTCAAGGGCACGAGATTTATAACAATATTATGCAGAAAAATATTATAATACAACGTTTCTACAAAGTCATCCATACACCATACCATATTCGAGGGTCAAAGCCTAGACCATCATCGCAGTCTTTGTCATAGCTACAATAGATATTGTCTCGTGTTTCATTACTTTGTACAACTTAATGATAACATGTCAATTGAATAAGATTTTTACGAACGCATAATTATTATACACACACTGTAATAGGTACGCATATATTGAAACAAGTAGAACTTAAAAACGGATGTTCAACAGACTCCACTGGGAATATCTACGTACAATGTTGACGTGATACACTGATACCTAGTATATCGCCTATTCGTTTGATGTCATGCGTTTATACGATGTTATTATTTTAATAAGTCGAAACTATTGGTTATAACAGTAATATTGTACTAGTTTTTGAAAAGAAATTGCCTGAAAAATATTCATAAATTAAAACATGTTTACTGATCACGTAAATTCAGTCGTATCATACGATAACAATACAGTGTCCAATGTACTATTATGATTGTTATTTTCTATTTATCCGGGACAAGTCATACCATTGGATGTTCGATGATTTTTTACCATGGTTTTTTGATTGTGGGGTGTTCGTTTTTGTAGTGCACATTGAACAAAGTGGGGTATCTGGGCTCAAAAAAAAAAAAAAAAAATTAAAAAAAAAAATCTTCAGTAGATAATTATAGACACAGCTTTCATACCCCGCTAGGCCACGACACCATACCTATTATATTTATTTGATTTGTATTGTATGTGTAATACAATTATGTTAAATTGAAATAATTGGGAGATTATGTTCATTACTGGTAAAATTTTTAAGTATTCGGTTGTACTATTGTTGGCTTGTCAATAACGTCTGAAATTATTATTATTAAAACGTTGCGGATCGAAACTAAACCATCCCATAAACAGTTAAAAACAAAAATGTAACTGTTATGTGATTTTAGTCATGGAAATGGTTTCCGATCAAACGATTTTTCAGTAGATAATATTAGATAATAGTAGATATTATTATAGGTACACGGAATAATAAGTTTTGATATTGTACAAAAATATACGTCAACGATGCGTGCGCGTACTCACCTTCCAATTTGTTGACGGAAAAAACATTGCCAAGATGAAAACGCCCAAAAGAGGTCCACTAGTAGCGGACGTCATGAGTTGCGAAGCATCGATAACGCCGGAAGAATGGGCAACAATAAACGCGATGCCCATGACTATAATACCAGAAATCACGCCTGCAAACCAGTAAACTCGTTAAAAGCATAAGCATAATATTAACAATTAACTTTATTCGATTAAAGCTGTTTGAAGTTTTTAAATAAAATAACAAGTCATTATGTAGATAGCTTTCTCTGTGAATACGAAACAAGTGCGATCACGTCGATACATCATTTAAATCTCTTACGATTATCATGAGTCTCAGATAGATTAATAAAAACTTACATATTGTAGTTTCGAATTGATTAAACTACTTAGATTGCAGATTACTACATCGTTTATAAAAAAGACGTTTTGAAAATAATAATATCAACACTGTTTCGATTCCCACACCTTTGCAGCAGTTATACTATTCGAAAGCAGTTAGTAAGGAAATGTAATCATTTTTAATCACTGTAATAATCGATTGACCAGCAATAAATTTGATTGTTTTAAAAAAACCATATTCAAGTAGCGTTTATTTAAATATGGTACATTACAATTGTTACGATGTTTAGTTGTGTTGTGTATACTTACTTATGATTTTAATGCACCACAATTGATTTTTTTCACTGGTTTCCTTGAAAATAGGTATTTGAGAGACGAAATCTTCCCAGGTCACCGTTGAAAGCGAGTTCAAGTTCGATACCAGTATACTGTGAAATGGACATAAAAACATTTTGGTCATCAAAACGATCGGCGTGCAGGGAAAATAAATATTATAATAAAATTATCGATATGCTAATAATGTCGCCGTGCATTGTCGTTGACTTGCCTCAGACCGCTGTTGAACAGACTGGCCAACACGAGTCCCATGAATCCGGGCAAGAAGAAGAATTTGTCGCCGATATAGAACGGCACGATCTCGTCGATCTCCGATATGTATCCGAGCGCTCGAGGATCGCAGTCCGCGTACACGGTGTATATCACCATGCCGACGATCCACGACAGGCTGAAGAGGCATATCATCATCGGTATGGTCAGCCACAGAGCCCTAGGCAAACGTTACGAATTTGGAGAAATGCCCTAACCAAACATAAACATATACGGCTGTCGTTTTGGATGTAAAAACGGTAAGCGGTCAATTACTTTTCGACTTGTTTCTGCGAGTCCATGCTGAAATAGCGCTGCACAAAGTTCTGCTGGCAGCCAAACATCGATAGCGACATGAACAGCTGACCGAGCGTGGCGGATATGGTTGACACACGGATCGTGGGGTCCATGTCGAAGCTATAATATTATTACCGTGTGAAAAATTATTATTATTTATTTTTTTTTTTTTATTGTTCAATCGGGTTCGAATTGTGCGCGTATGCCATTGCTATACACGAATACGTACTCGAAAAAGTCCAGCCTGTGCCGTTCCTTGGTCACGTTTAACACGTTCAAAGGGCCTTTGGCTATGAAGAATCCGTGCACGATGATCACAACACTGCATCCGATCATCACCAAACTTTGCACGGCGTCCGCGAGGATGGCTGATCGTAATCCTCCCTAGACGAGGGAGAGACAGAGAGAGAAAAGATGTAAAAGATTATGTCTTGTCAATACACTGAAATATATGACGAATCATATGAATGTAAAACACGAATCATCCATGCATTGGTTTGTATTGAGTATAAATATTTTTGTTCGTGTTCGGTTTTCAAAAGTAAAATATGAATAGAATTACTGCCCCATGTGTTTCGTTCGCGTACCCAAGGTGCAATAACCGTTGGATATTATGAGTATTATTTATTCAAATATCAAAGGGATGATTTAATATCATGTCGCATTCGGAAATTGATTCGAATCGTTATTTTTAATATTGTTATCATAGCCTATTACTAGTTTTTTTTTCTGTTCTGACCATGACACAATATTCTTTATAACTTTACCAACTATACTGTACTCATTCGTATAGCTGCGTTCATCATTCATATAATAATAAATTTATAAAACTGTAAATCAGCAAAAAGTTCATGTTTCGACGAAATCAATCCCTTTTTCCTATGGTAAAATATGTCAAAACTTGTAAATAAGAATGCGGAACACGCATCAAACACATGATGTATACTTGTTATTAGTTATTATTATTATATCACGTGTCTCGTTTAAGTATTATTATTATCTTACCAGTATGTTAAAAACGATGGCAATTGATGTGATCAGTACTATCGAAATCGAATACGGTATACCCATCACGGTCTTCAATGCGACGCATGGCGTGAAGACCGTAACTCCCAAGTTGAGCAGGGTTCTTATGCAGTACGTAGCAGACGCGAGCCGCCTTACCAGTCTTGATTTGAATCGCATGTCTAAGTACTGAAAAATAACGGTCACATATTAAACATAATAATATACCCATGTGGTCGGAAATTCCACCATTCAACAAAACTCGCTTAAAACTCATTTTAAACTTACTTATGTATCGAGATATAAACTCGATACATAAAGAATTTTTTTTATGAAACTATGAAATTTTCATAAAAAAACGATATTACTTAACGGATTAATTTTATACTATTGTTTTACAATGCAAATTTCAAACAATTTTTGACATTTATCCAGTATTTACAATATACTTGTAACTTGGGTAAAAAAAAAATATAATTATTTATTTATTTATTTATTTATTGATTCATTTTAAATAAAATAAAATAATTTTAATAAAATAAATAATAATATAATAATATATAATTGTTGTGGTATATACATCGAAATTAATTTTAAGGTACTATTATTATATTATTAATGGTTTTGGTTGTATTATTTATCGCTGTACAATATTAATTTGTTACGTAAGTATATTATTATTTAAAGTCAATATCGTATATGTATCATCACTATCATTACATAGTAAAAAGTGAAAAAATGGTTTTGAATAATAACGTTAAATAGTTTACAAAATTTAAAAATCAAGATATTTTACACTTAAATGTAAAACGTTTTTAAATTTATATTAGGTGTAAAACAATTGACTTCAAAGATTTTTTTTTTTTTGTTCTACATAATATTTTGAATACATCAATCCATATTAAAAAATACATAATGCTAATTATTATAGTTAGTATATTTTATTGCTTTTACTTGTTAAATTTAGTCATAATAGATTTAATATTAATATAATTTCTAAAACTCACTTGATAAACTGAAGTGATTCCTAAGTTAAAATAAACCGGTAGGAAAAAGTACAAGACTAAAGGAAAAGCTAGGGACATTCCGTATACGGTTTCCCACATCCCGCTTCCTCTGTAATAAAACTCGGACGGATACCCTGTAAAAACAATATATTTTATGAGTTAACATATTAACCTTTACATTTTTTTAAAATGTTGATAATTTATTTATGCTAAAATAGAGATAAGACTATTTGCGTTAGTCGTTTATTTCTCAGGTAATTACATAAATACAGCATCCAATATAAAATTTACATCAATAAATTGGATGAATAATAAGGTCAAGTTTAAAAAGTATCTACTACCCATAAATATACCATTAGTTATCAATAATATAGATATGCTTTAATATCACATTGACCATATTATAATATAATCCAATATTGAATATAGTTATCAATGTTTAAAATTGAAATCATTGTAATTATTAATTATATTGTGTAACAATAGGTTGATCAAATTTCGAGTCATAAAGTGACGATAATAATACCACTTTAATGATCATTTTTTTTTCTTTTGTGTAAACACTTAATAGCAATTTTGCTATTTTTACAAATATTTATCTATATATTCAATATGTTATTATTTTAATGCAATAATTAAACTCGACGGGAAATCAATGTGATCAGAATTATAATATGACCTTTTGCGTATAAATACGAATAAGATTACTATTTTCTTCACATTCAGTTAAAAATTCTAAAATGTTCAATTAAATGTAAATTTAAGTTTCAAATTTATTTTTCTTTACATTTCCACTTAAAAAACCTTCTTCCCGGACTTAGTATACAAAAATCGCTTACTTCCGTTCGCGGATGTTTCATATTCGGGGGGGGGGGGGGTGACACAAATTATATGTTGCCAACAGTACTCGTTTACATAAGAGACCACTCCTCGTTAACAATTATTTCTGCGTCTAATTGAAATCCAAGACGGCTATATATGCATTAAATATGTAAAAGGATCTCGCTGTCAAAATTAAATATACATTCAGTCTACAGTAGCATGGAAATTAATCATTAAACAAACAATGTTAATATGGTTTTTTTTTTTTGGTCCTGGAGAGATTTTTCCCCCTTCTTTTATCCCGTAATTAAACAGCCAGTTTAGGGAAACAACACGAAAGCGATAGACTAAACGAGCAGAACAACTGTAATACCGTTTGTAGTGTTTATACTGTTTAGATGTTTAGAATATGTAGGTTCACCATCCTCTATAATTACTTTCAGAATTTTTTAAGCGTTTGTACAAATAATTTCGTAATCTTTTTTGTACCGAACATCTATGACAAATACATAGTAATAATTAAAATTTATAATAAAAGGCAAATTCTTCTCTGGGAATGAATCTATGTAGTATTATTATAGTAGCACTAGTGCAAAACGCAACTCATTTTATATCTTATCAGTACATTGTCATCATTTTTCAATAACCTATTTAGTGGCGAATAGTTAGCATATATTATTGTCAATACTATGTTATACTATCACATATTTAAATAGAACACTGTGAGAATATTGATAAAAATACTTTTTAAAAATACCATTTCAGATTCTGTGTGAAACGAGGAATATATTTTATACAAGTAAAAAGTATGCATTTAATATTTATTATTATTTTTATTACTTATTAATTTATTTTTAAGAAGATTATAATAATACTTTAAGCATAATTTTTCGTTATTGTTACTTATATGCAATTAGATTTAATAATTGTTGTTACTAACTGAATTATTTGAAAGAATTCAAATTATACCTTAGTAAAATGCGTCTACAACGTGCAATACCTACATAAGCATATGACTATAAATAGTTATTACTTAAATACAATTTTACCAAGTACTTTGGTTTAGAAACTTATGATAATAATGTACTTTCATTTAAATTAGAACATTCATATTAGAAACAACATATTTACCAAGGAAGACTTTAACACCCAGAAATCCACGTGTGATGGACAGAAGCATCTGTCCCATCGATACCGAACCTTTGGACGCAAATACATAATCCGCTTTTGTTTGTTCCTTGGGGCCGGATATCTTGCTGTATATTAATACCGCAAATGACAGACCAATGAGCAGTAGAAAAACTGCATAATCAAATATAATACTTTGCATAGTTTATGACAAATTTCCTGTAAAAAAAAAAGTTATATACAATTATATTATTGGTTTTATTGCAGTTATATGTTTTAAATTGTTTTTAGTAACCGCGGTATTTTAAGATTTATCGCATTTATCGTATTCATTAGTTATAATCAATATTGTCGTCGACATAATATTTTAATTTTTAGAAAAATAATTGTCAAGAAGAAAATGTTATTATTCACTCAAAGTGAATAATGGTCATAGTCATAATGATGACCTTGACATCGAGACATATAATCTTTGTAAATAAAAATAAAAATATATATTAATAAAGTTTTGAGAATCATCTGAAAACATTGAAATAACTTCTAATATGATAATAATTCGAATTTTAACTCCCGTGTATTTTTATCTTTTATTTATAAAACAAAATATAAAAATAATTATAATTATCCTACAGTATAACAAGAAAAATGTTTAGTAAAAGTTGCATGTACGTAGAATTTTTTATCTATTATTAAATTTTAATTGTTTCAAGTGTTTCAATACACTGAATGATGACACAATAATGTGTCAAATTCTACAAACAGACTAATCTAAAATTACATTAGTTTTAGTGATTTAATATATGTAATATCTAATGATTAGACATTAAAAATATCGTATTTTAATTATCTGGTTCGTTTCTTATTAGTTCTGGGTTCTGAAAAAATATCTTGGGGCTACATAAAATCTAAATTTGCTAAAAAATCATCTATATATTCCATACAAATAATATAATATTATTTTTCTAAATACGATGTGAACTTATATAGTTGTAAAAACCCATTAGGTTCTATAAGGGTATTTTTATAAATAATTATCTTTTATATATACGTGATTTGAAAAAAAATCATCTTGGCCTGTATACAAGACACAGCGTATATTATGAACAAAGATAGATTTTTATTTACAATTTTTGTATTTATATAATATTATATATTTTGTATTTGATATTTTATACTTGGAAAGTGATCAAAGGTTTCGTATGGATTGCATTTCATCATATTAATTAATTTTTGTTTATTTATTGTTAAAAAAAAAAAAAAATTATAAATATAAATATTGACATAAGTATATTATTAATATATACGTAAGCTACGATAATATGCTCACTGCTAGTGTCTTTTTAATAAATTTGAAACGTTTCATATTTTTATTAAACAAACACTAGCTCGTATGCTGCATTTCCATTTAATCGATGCGTATATATATGCATAATATTTACTCGCAAAATGCCTGACTGCAAAAGACGTCTCGCGCCTACCTAGACACGAAAATAAACTATAAATTTTCTTACCAATCTGCAATATAATTTCGAACTAAAAACAATATTCAAAAAATTTAAAACCAGAGCATCATTTATTATTTTCGTTTAATTTACGCGTCAAAACTGCAGCGCAGGAAAACTATAAGTAAAATACGATTATAAATCGAAATCGGTGGAAATATTTTTTTCGTAAAAAAAGTGAACCGAAACTGAATATAAGAAATGAAAATTTCTTGTCCCGTCGTGTTCATTTATTTCAAAGTCAATCTGAAGTGTAAATGACTGCAGTCATACATGTTTTTACTATAAAACACTTACGCACGAATTACACGCATTATAATTTTATAATTTAAGAGTATATTAAACGCGCATGAATTATGTATGTTGTCCATACAATATGACATATTGTTTATAGAGCAGTACTTCTTAAACTGGGGGCTGCCAGTCTATTACTGGAGAACTGTCAAAAATTTGTATGTATTAATTTTATATTTCCAATTTGTAAACACATTATATTAGAAAAAATTCATAAGATCATTTTCGATTACCTGTAAACGTTGAATATTCGGTCGGTTATTAAACAATAATAAAATAATTATTACACCGAAGAAGTTAAATACTATCGATAATGATAATAATCTCAATATGTCATTTTAAACTTAAGTGGTACTGGTTTATACAAAACAAACCGGAGTTCCCCATTTGCGCCAAAATAAAAAAGGTATATTTTTTCCAACAGCCCATTTGCGCCAAATTTACCTGCGTAAACATTTTAAATTAACGACTTGGTTAATTCTTATATTTTAAAGATGTATTTAAAACGTATGTCTGTAACTGTAACGTATAATAAAGTTATTTTTATAAGTCTATAGAGTTTAAAGATTTGTATATTATTGCATTAAAAGATAAACAAACAAGTTTTATATCAGTTTTATTATGTTGTACGACCTTTAAACGATCTAAATTTCACTACTTCTAAAAACAAAGATTTTTTATTTATTAATGACGAATTATCTAATATAATTATATTTACTTGCTACGAAAATTTGAAATCTATAGACTCATAAAAATCAATTTATTATACGTTACAGGCATACCTTTCAAATAAGTCTTTAAAATACAAGAATTAACCAAGTCGTTAATTTAAATTTTAAAATGTTTACGCAAGTAAATTAGGAGCAAATGGGCTGTTGGAAAAAACATACCTTTTGGCGCAAATGGGTTGTACCCAATATGAATTAATTTTTTTTGGTGGAAATGGGCGATGCCCAAACAAATGAACAATCTCTGTGATGTATTTCAGAAAAAAATCTAGAAGCAAACATGCCCATTGTTGTTTCCAATATCACACCGGAAATTGATTTATTATGCAAAAATATGTCAGCCCCCACCCTTCCCTGTCACATTAATATTAAAAAATGTATGATTTAAGTTTTGTGTCATTTTGCCTAGTTATAACGAATTCATGTATTTATGCATACATATCTAAAATTTAAAATTATTATATATTTTTTCAGAGGTATTAATAATGTATATATATATATAATTATACTATGAATATTTATTGAATCTGCGTTTTTAATATGCGTACAACAATTTAATTTACGTATATAGCTAAAAAATTTGTTATTATTTTATTAATTTTGATAGTAAAATAAAATACACTCCTTAAGCCTTATGAGGCCACAACAAGTTTACATAAAATCAAGTGGGCCACATGATAAAAAAGTTTAAGAAGATCTGCTATAGAGGGTCTGGGAATCTTAATTTATATTTACATTACAGAAATAATAATTAACGTTTGATTTCGTTCAATTAACGTTTAATACTTTTCAACAATGCTGGTTATAGCCAGTTATTATCAGTGGCATATATCAAATGTGATATAAAGGTGTTGCTTAAGCAAAATCGTATAGGTTCCCTTGAGGCCAGGTCAAAGGCCTCGGAAATTCAGTATGTTACTAGGACTTTGTTATAAATCGTATAGTGTATAATAACAATAATAACTATAACGATTCGCTTAGGTAATATCTCATTTATGGATGAATGGGTCTAATGTGAAATGTAAAACAACACCAGCATTTTTTTAAGGTACACTGGTTGATTTACCATGATAATATTATGTCTTTAGATAGTCATTTGAGCTCGTATGAGCGCGCTGAATCAATCCCGGTGCATCCCATTACACACGGCTTTGAACGCCAATTAGAAATCTGTGTTGGATCAGACGTGTAAAACGGCGGCAAAGCGTGTACTGATATTAAATAAAAGCATGGTTATTTCCCGTGTTATAATAATATTGTAATGCGTGACTTGGTGAAACGGTATAGGAATTCATAATTTTTGTTTCAAAAACGAGCGTATTAGCAGAATACACAACCTGCTTTCGGTTATAAACAATAGTCATTTCTATATGAAAATGTTGAAGAGTACATACAACACAATGGACCAGGTGAGATATTGAGATCAGATATGTTTTTTCTTCTCCTCTGTATAGATAGTTTTCGGACAAGACCTTGGGGTGGTGGCCGATAGGTGCGTGATGAAACGTAACTATAGTGTAAGTATTAATAAATTATGGAAACTGGTTAAAATCGTGCTAAAATAAAATTATTATTTACAACGATTTAGTGTTTTGAATTTTTGAAAAAGCAATTTGTCTGTAGTCGTAAGATGTTTTGTTATACAATTTTAGCATACGACACTACAATGTATTGAAAATGTATTATATTATTACAAAATATTGAAATCAGGTATAATAACTTTTGAAATAAAAAAACAACTAAATGTGTCACATGTGAACTTAAATAATAAAAATAACATACTAACATTATTTCGACTGTTTAATTACTGTTCGACTGTTATACAAGTATAAACATACTTTAATTTTCGGATTTTTCTTATTTCACGAATATAATTTGTGATTGTTAGCTCTCTTTAATAATTGTGTTTTTGCAAATTTATCCAAATAATAGGTAGTCTATACTATATCATTGAAAATTCAAATTAACTCAAGAAAATAAAATATCCACAAAACTAAAAATCGGTACAATAAACAAACTTATACATCACCAAGTATAATTTTAAGATTATAACCTCCTGGAGGGCTGTGGTAAAAGCGTAATTAAATTTACTCGACCAGAAATATGGTGTAAAAAATTATTAATTTAAGGCGCAAACGATTAAAGCACATTTAAATGCTCAATACGAACAAGATGAATGAACATGAACCGTAGTTCGGTTCGAAGAACAATATTATTATGTCGCTTCAATGGAAGCTTATAAATTATTTATATTTTACCGTGAAACAAATAATTTGTATTTAAACTTATAATAATTAAGTTGACTAGAAAATATGTTATACGATGTAGTTCAATCGATGAACCGCTTATTTGTTGTTGTAAGACAATGTTTTAATCTCGTTAATAATAATTTAACGTCGGTCACAAAAACAACTACCAAGCGTATTATTATTAACTTTTGTGATAATAGTATACACGATTGAATATTACGAAACCAAGTACCTATACAGATAGATGGATGTTGTAGCTTCTTAAATCTGACTATTCCTCAGACGCACATTTTTTTTTACGAAAAGTGATTGTTGTATACGTCGTCGCCAGTTGCATATTGCGTAGACGATCGGTGATCACATTTATAGACGTCAGCAATAATTGCTGTAACGGGTACTCGACTAAAAACCTATTGAAAACGAAAAACCCATACGCATATGGATATGGACGTACATGGACTAGCCACCGTAATAACACGCGTCTATATTACGTGTGCCGGAGGTGTATTGGAAATAATTACATATTTTATTATAATTGCATATTTATTATACGTGTCCATCGAAATGTTCTAAAAATGTTTTAATACTTCTGTTTGTTTTGAAACGGGGATCGTGCTACGATTATCATTACGTAAGCCCAAACGTGCGTTAATTATTGAGTTCCCGGCAATCCAAGTATATCAGGTATATATCAGTACGTAAACACACCGCTTTTTCAATAATCCATTGAACCCGAGTAATTATATTTAACACGGAAACGGAAAAGGAATACACTATTTCGACATATTTTGATCGAGACGTACGTCGACACTAATATTAGTTATCCATATCATGCATATGTAGAATGATTGCTTTTGTTGGAGGACGAAAACCAATGCATGGAGTTCTGTATTATCATGCTGATGTGCGAGGTGACTTTCGCAATCATGCGAAAATCGTCGGCAAAGGAAAACAATCCAGCAGGACGGTCGGAGAAATTATTAATTTTTATCAATCGCGGCGTGTATAGCTGATAAAATAATGTATCCATCTAATTTGTCATGCTCACCGCGGTAATGAATCGTATAGTGTTCGTTTCTCGACGTCTCCAACACAGCTAAACAGCGTTGTTTCAATATCGTCACGAAAACGTCTCGAATTAGACTTGATTTATTTTTTTCCCCTCTCCATTAATCTCAATAATCGTAATCACGTTCCGAACATAATGCGTAACATAGTCTCTACATTATGTGATGTATTTCAGCAGCATTGCTTTCAATCTGTTGTTGTTTAAACAATTTGCTATAATGTGGACTATGAAATGTGTCACATGCAAAAGTCAAAGGTATATTGAAATTAAACATGCGTTTTTTAACAAAATATTCAATAGTCGTCATAATGTTACAATGCTTTTTGCTTTTTTCTAATAGTCTTATCAAATCGTATTATATATTGTTATTATATAGGTATATTATACTGTTATGTGGTTTGTACAATATTTTAAGATCAAACTGAGCAGAAATTGTCAAGAACGTTATAAATATAATTATTATTATTACAGTGAACGATGAACATTCAAGTGTTCTTATACATGGTATAATTGGAACAGCCGATCTATCGATAAATCGACCGATATCAAACAAAGTACATTTATGCTTTTATTCTGTGTTACTCACATGCTGTGCACGTGTATTATACGATTACAAAAAATGTATCGTGTATTACACGATACTTACAACTTTACTAGATTATTTATATTTTATTTGGATGCGGTAACCGTTTACATGTGTGTAACACCGACGATAATAATGCAACTTGCGCAATTACGCAACGGATACATATTATAAATAATAATATTATGTACAATCTACATTGTGGCCCGTCGAATTGAATAATGAATAATAAAGAAATGAACTGGATGGAATCCAACATCTGTTTAAGCTAACGATTCAATATTTCTAGTTATTGTACATTTCAGTTGCTATTTGACAGTGTTATATTGTTATTTTTGTTGACATTTATTACCATAATACCTATATATCCAAGCGCGAGGGTGTTTAGTTGAACAGTTACCGATATATTGTTAATTTTATCGTATAGGTAGATTAACCTATATCGGTACCTTTCGCATGATTAATCTGTGTACCGATTGCAATAACAATATTTAAAGTGGATATTAAAATGATTACGATATAGCATATCAACCGTCTGAAGTACACGTGACAAAAATACCAACGAAGCTAATATTAAATTATTATTGCGTGAAGATCAATAAAATAAATTGGTTAAAATATTAGCTAATTATTGAAGGAATCTGTAAAAACGACAATACAATATTGAATATGCGATTGTAAAAATATTATGGTGTCTTATCGGCAAGCAATTTAACAAATGCGTTCGGAATAAAAAAAAACCTTGTTAACGATTAATTGAAGTTCTCCTTTTAAATAGATATTTTAACAAAATCAATTTACATAGTTAGGTGCATCAGTTATTATAAATACATTATAAATAATTAAAAGTTATAAGTTATGAAAAGAAAAAAAAAATTGTTAAAATTTGAAACGCTTATACGATTAAATAAATTATACATCATTTTACCTTTTTCTAACGAATTATTATAAATCCTCTTGATAAAAATAAGTAATGATCGCATATAAAACAATGACATTTTAAATTAAAAATTATACACAATTTGTGACAACTCATGTTTGTGTTTGTAAATTCATATTATATTATTATACACTATTATTATGTCCATCGTAATGGCTTGTGACTATCTCAGATATTGATTGATATTCGCATCCATTACAAACATATTGGTATTTTATAATACAAATATGTGGATATGACAACAAAAGTATCATTAGGTAACAAATTCATCGTGAGTTGAACATTACAAAAAAGAAAACTGTATGAATAATATCGCGATTGTTAGAATGTCTAACACATTTTAAGTCCTTGATTTGTATTTTTAGAATGTCCTATAAAAGTCTATGAATAATCGTAACAGTCAATAAGCTTTTTTTATGGCACAACTCCTTACCAAAAGAAAAAAAAAAAAATTCAATAAAATTAACTATTATAAACTTAATCACATAGTAAACAGAATACCAAAGAAATAAACTGTCATTCGTTGTATGCATAATTTCAATTTAATTACGAACTGTTGGAAAATTAATTTTTAGAGTTATGGGTAAGCTATGTAGAAATAGGTAATTGGACAGTGAAAAAAATATTATGGTTTATTTATTTCATAATAGGTACGTAAAATGATTTTCCCTTTGAAATGGTTTTTCTTTTTTTTTTCTTTATAAAACACGACATCTGAAATTATCATTTTATAATTCATCAAATGGTTTGTAAATTTATTATTTCCTTGATCTCGGGATATCAACGTTATCGTTTGTACACTAATATAAGGGATTACATTTATTTATTAAATCGATGGAAATTAAATTTAATTCGAGTTTAGATCATTTATTTGTATACAACAAACATATAATCATGACAATTTAAGAAACTCATAATTCTATAATATGATCCTTATACGGAAACTTTCTTTTTCACATGATTATCTCCGAATTATTCGTAATTATTCGTATTATTTGGAGATAATTATGTGAAAAAGAAGGTTTCCGTATACGGATCCTATCCGTATGAATTTCAGAATGCCCCCCCCTGACATGTATAAGTGGAGTGCCAACCAAAATAATTTTTTTGGCTTATACATGGAAACATGCAAAATCGATTTTTTTTCATTATGAAACACTGAATAAAAAATAAACTATTGATTAGTTTAAAAAACCAACGTTAACACTAATATCTTGTTTTGTTTAAGGCCCCCCCCAAAAAAAAAAGGCTCAAACAATAAAGTTAAGTTTAAAATATGTCGAAAATGCGGCTCCTATGTTCTGCTTATCAACACTCGAATTATTATTATAAATATATCACATTATATTATTCGACATATCTTGATTTGTTATGATACATCGATTTCCAGAGCGTTAAAACAATCGACTGTAATAAAATATAATACGAAAAATCTACTTAATCACAATAACACACGGTTCTGAGCATACACTTTATAATCGTAATCATAAAAGCACTGTTTCTTTTTTTTTCTTGAAGTTGATTAATAAATATATTATTTAGCCATATAATTTATTTATACAGAATATCTTCTGTTTGGGGAAGAATTTAAAACCTGTCCACTATTGTAACTTGTAATTGTAGAAACCATATTGCATTAAATTCGTCGTAAAGCTGCACCGACGGACGTAGTAGTTCATACAAGTATTTCAGGAATATCGAACGCAAATCTTCCTTTGTTGACGTACAAATCGGACACGGGCACTTTTCGTCTACACCACCATACCGATGTATTATATTATGTATGGTATATCGTGTAAATAGTATTTCCTAAGTCATAGGCTTGTCTTCGTTTTCGAATCGTTTGACGTGCAATGTTGAAAATTAGATGATATTTCATATATTTAATTAGCAAAATATTATATTATTATACACTGTTCGGCGATTACGCTATTGCCAGATTTATCACATTCCGTATGACGATGCAGTGTGACATTGTTGTGTAATCATCGGGCTAAGATCACGTATATGTATTCAGTAGACAGATATTTACTACGGATGTGCTATGATGTACAATCTATTGAATGAGCGTTTTAATGAGAAAATCGTCATCGTACTAATTCTTCTTTGCATTGTAAATTCGCATCGTCAGGTAGATTTTCTATGCATTTCCAATGAAAAATAACACTACCACGAACCGCGGTGGCGTTGTTAATGATTAAGATTTTCATACGCTTCCTTGGCGTCAAATTTGATATTTTGATGCAATTGGTTTTACGGGTAATTGTAGTTTTTAGTATTTATTTTTTACACTCTCGCAATGCAGAAATATCCATAAAGACATAAATTGAATGCAACCTATTTGATGCACTCGAGTATTTCACCGGGAAAAGTGGCGGGGACGAGTCCAACTAAAATATTATACTAGGTATTATTCTGTAATACTATATTATAATTATATTACTGTTATATGTTTACCTGGCCACGATGAGTCGTGTCTATAATGCGCATGGTAGCATGGCATTTATACCTAATGTATTAGTATTTATGGCAGGGGACAGAATAACGATCGGAAAACATTGCAATACATTACATTGATGCAATAATAATAAAAAAACGTATACTATCTGTGGAAATAATAATAATGTCGTATATTATACAGTACCTCTCAGCGTTGACGAATTTCAAGAGATCACCGCAAGTAACAACCGTTGTGCCCAACAACTGTACCTACGTCGTTTGTTCAGCGGCGGCGAAAAAATCCGTCATGTTCCGGAATACTACGGCAGCAATCGTGGATGATCGTCGATTATCCTACTATAATATTTATTATAGCGTGTTTCGTTTACCTCTCCGGGCGGACAAGATACGACGGCGTACGGGCGATGTGTTATTAATATTGTGTACGAAAATTATTGTTTAACATCAGCGGAAGAAAACGCCGAAACCGAATGTGAAAAAGTCGATTTAAAACGTGAAAAAGTCGAATCCGGACGGCACGTGTGACGGCGTCGTGCGCGTGTGTATGTGCCGCTGAAAATCGTAAAATAATAATCGTTGTGCGCGTATGTGACTTGTTGCTGTAGCTGATGCGATATGGTGGAGCGCGCGCGCGTGTTACGGATCGACTGCGACTGCAGCACACAATACGCGCAAGAGTGTGAACCTGCCGCCGAATGGTCGGCAGACGGACCAACGTAAACGCGCGTGTATAATGTAATGATTATAATATTATGATCAGTGATGGCTTCCAAAGAGGGAGAGCAATTAAATTATTTTTTTTTCTTTTTTGGAAAATTATACTTTTTCTGTTTGCATGCGAATGGACAAAACCGGTTGGCAATTAAAATTGGAACAAAGTTTTCATGAATAATAACATGGTCATGTTATACTGATGTATAAATACTGAATTATATACAGACTGTTTCGGGATGATGATTCGACAAATGCAATACATTTCGTTCTATCTATTATTTTTGTTTTTATTATTATTTTTTTAGATTCTGAATGGAGTGATGGAATCTATTGATTTTACAATGATGTGTGTTTTTTTTTTTTAATTTTTTTTTTATTTGATAAAAAAATTACGAAAAAACGGGAAATTTTACGCAAAATCACGTTCTTACAAAATACATTTTTTAAAATGTTCTAACTCCAAAACCAAAAAACGCAACAACTTGAAATTTTCACCAAATCTTTATATTGGCATTCACAAAAATAATACTGCGTTTTAATGAAATTGTACGGAACTACTTTTTTTTACTTTTGGAACTCAAAATTGAAAATTGAAAATATTATTTTACTATAAAAAAAAAAAATCAATGTAGCCATTTTGTAGGGTTTTAGAATAATTATTGTTAATAATCTATCTTTTTAAACTTTGGTCATTAATTTGTTATGATTTTTTAAATATTTATAATATTTGAATTTAATATTTAAAATTATCGTATTATTTTTATACGTTCTATCTAAATTAATGGTGATATAAAATATTATGCTGTACAATTTTTTGACATACAATATTATTGTTAATTGTTTTACTAACTTATAAAAATAGTAGGCAATTAATGGATAAACCTTTATAAGATTTTTCAACATATTTCTAAAACTCCCTGTCACAAAATAGCTATTTTTAATTTTTAATTTTTAAATTTGAAAATTCGGGTTCGGAAAGTAAAAAGAACTGTTTAATACATTTTTAACGTTGCGCAGTACAATATAATTTATCAAAAAAAAGTGAAAAATTATGAAAACAATAAAATTTATTGCATTCGTCGAATAATCCTGAAACACTGTGTATAATAAAATACACGTCATAAATGATCATCAACAAACAATCAAATATACTTTTAGTAAATACCATGGCTGTAGATTCTTGTTCTGTCGTGTACTATCTACAGTCGTTGTTAATACGTGTATGCAATTTTGCGCAGTTCGCATGCATATATATGTTATATATTTTTATATAATTATTATAATGTATATAAAACGGGAAGGCAGCGGCTGTATTCTGTTGATTATTGGAATATTTTTATTTCCTGTGCGTAGGTACTCGTACACACATTTTAACAATATATACGTTGAGCATTATATTGAGTTCGTTGAATAGATTTTTTTTCCTACTTTTCCACGAAACTATATTATACTACGCGACCGCAGCCGCCACTTCACATACCTTATCGGTTTACCGCGGGCCAACAAAAGCGGATAAAAATGTTACATGACTACATCTTAATGTTTGTTAGTTACCTATTGATTACCTACTCAACTGGTTGAAAGAGGTTTGCGATGCAGACGGTTTTTGATCTATCTATACGCTTTTCGAGATGTTGCCTCGTTGTTGCGATTGTTTGGCGATTGTTCGGCCCAGTCTAAATTTAGACTAGTAACTAATCATATATAGAAGTAAAGCACTTTTATCCGAAAGCTGTGTTTATGTTATTGCAAGCTTTTAATACAACAACATCGTTATGGGTGCACAAAACGCATCGAGAATATCTAGGCAAATGTTACACGCATCCTTTTAATCAATTCCAAAAGCACGCACCAGCAGGTAGATCGTTTCAATACATTTGTCACTTGCTGACACATCATTTTATCGATATACTTATTCGAGATGTAGTAAAAAAAAAATCGAAAACTGCGCTACTTCTGAAAACTCGACGTGCGATAAATTGCTGCAGTACAATAGTACTTACAAACGTAGATTCATGAACGAAAGGACAACGTAGCGAAAAAAAACCTAAACGAACGTTACAGGTACCTAGTATAGGTATTATTATTAAAACAATGCTCACAGACTGTTATTGGTTATGACTCATTGACTTACCTATGATGTTATCGCTTCCGATTGAATGTTTTCCCCGTATATGCTCCCAAGGTTAAGATCCCTTGCTACACCGCAGCAACACCAGAAAAAGGAAAGACGGTTGACGCATTCGATGACAATCGGAACGTGCAGGGTGACGACAAACGTAACGGAGAATTGACTCCAATAGTCGCTCTTTTCTAGACCATCAAATACCCCGATCATCTAGTCTTGGAAGCACAATATTATGTGTGTTTTTGTAAAATATGAAGAACGTAATACCGACGCCAGCAGTTGCCGCTGTTCACGTTTTTTTCGAACCGCAACCCGCGAACATTTAGATTAGTTAAAAATATTTCAACACCACGCGTTTTTGTTGTTTCTGCATGTGCCGTTTAAAACCGTACAGTAATAATAACTAATATGTAAAATTTGCGTTGGAAAAATTACATTTCAAGACGATTTTCCTTAGGTTGCGGGAAACAGAGAAAAAAACCTGAAGTAAATAACTTCACCGTTATAGTAGTATGATATTATTGTTACACATAAATTCTCCACGAATTTTCACCGCGTTGGAGATCCATTGGATAGTTTTTATTTTTTCCTTATTATTATGGCAATTTTACTTTTTTTTTCTCTCGTCACGTACCATATAAACGCGGTAGAACTTCTTGTAAACACTTGCATGCACCAACTACACACATGTGATTTCTGTCCCACCCGTCCGCCAGACAGCTCGATACAGTCATCCCTCCTATCCGCATATATAACGTATTCTATTCAACGTGCTCACATGTGTCTTGTACCAGCAGGCTGCAACACAGCTGGATGTTGTCCGACCAGAGGGTGACGAGGAAGAAGAGGATACTCGAGTATGTGTTTACCTCGCACCGTCCAACATTCTTTTCGTTTTTTTTTTCTCTCTCTCTCTCTTTTCTTAGTATAACAACGTGAAACGGTGACATTGGGTTATTTTTTTTATCTTCTTTTAAGACGCAATATCGCTATACATTCTATACTGTGTATACGGTTTGTTGTTGTTGTTATTGTTGTTGTTACTGTGCGCATTGGCGGTAATCCAAAAGAGAACGATAAAAAAAAAAATTGGAGGGAGGTTGTACGAAGAAAATATTTTTAGTCACATCAATAGGAAGGGAAACGTCGCCGCCACCGAAAACGCTACGCATGTGTTTATTTTTTCTTTGAAATTCATTTGCACCTGATTCGTACACCATATAATTATTTTTTTTTACGCTTATCGCTACGAAAGGAGAAAAAAAATCAACGAGATTAATAACTTTTCGATTACCATGTACGTTTGTATACATTTTTATTCAAATAAAACTACTACAACATTTAAGACAAATGTAATAATAATAGGTACACATCACAAATTGAATAAAAATTTAATTTGGTACATAATATACTGTTATCAGACACTACATAGTTAAAAATTAAATAATCTAATAATTTTTCATATTTTTTGTTAGAAAGCTTGGCTTTACTTTAAAACTACATTAAAATACCATTTAAAAAAATTCACTTGAGTTCAAAATTTATTCCTGATTAACACCCAATTGACGTCAGTTTTATTTAAACCTATTAGACTCTAATAGGTTTCATACTCTAATAATTATTAGACTATCGACGAATAATAACAAGGACTTGAAAATAAAATATAAAACACATTTTAGAAAATAACTGTACTGTTATATTATATATGATCATTAAAATAATCAGCAATATTTTTATGTAACTTTTCAGATAAATTGTTGTTACTTTTAATTATTAATTTATATATTTATATATATATATATAAATATATCAAAAAATTAGTACATTTTTTTTTTGTTCGAGTTAATATATAATGTATTAGTTAGATATTAATTTTTATTAGTTATTTCCTCCTGTAGACTGTTGTGTTTTATATAGTTATATATTTATATGGTCTTTATCTTATGGTATTTATTGGCTTATTGCCTAAATATTGTTTAAAATAAAACAGTTTAAGCGAAATAAAAAAATAATGAATACTGTATTATTTTTTTTAATATTAATAAATAACTTTTTACATTTTTATGTGGGTATGACTATCTAGTATTTGTTATCAATAAATATTAAATTAAGTGTATTTTATTTTAAAAAATATCAAATAAAATATTTCAATTAGTGATATACAAGTATATATATATATATATATATATAAATATATGTTCAGCTATAAGATTTATTATTAAGTAATATAACAAAGTCAAAAGTAATATCATATTTGTCAGACTTTACTTTTTGTGTGTCATCGATTACTATTCTTTAACTCTAAAAAAAATAAATATAAAAACCATACAGTTATAATATACTTGCATTAATATTAGAACGTTTATTTCAAATAATATGTACCTTTTAATCAAAGAATATGGAAATCCTTGTGGATGGGTTGAATAAAACTTTACAGTAGTTATTTTATTAAAATCTAATGGGTGTATTCTATTAGAGAAAAAAATTGTGATGATTAAAAAAAATTATTCATAGCTATGAATCATTTTGTTAATTAATTTTAATTTTGAATCGTTGCTTTAACATATTTTTATTAATGGAGGTCAGTTAAGAAATATTAATCTATTCATACGGATGAAATTCGATTGTAATAAATGAATTGTTTATTACAAAATCGAAGTTCAAGTTATCATAAAATTTAAACAAGAAAATATACTGTTGAGGTTTAAACGGTTAATATATAAAAACGTTGATGAACTAAATGATTTACGTTCACCATAAGTGCATTTGTAGTTTGTTCAAAAATGTAATAGAAACGAGACAAAAAAAGTATGTATTAATATTGTCTACGTTCGTAAAATGAAAAACGAAGTACGAATAATAATATATTGATATGTTACTCAAGTGTATTTTCTTATTTTAATCAGACTAAGATATTTTGAAACTTTATTAGTATCTACTATTTAAAATCCCTTAATAGTTATTAATTGATGCAATTAAAATAGTTGAATAAATCGTTTACAAGTCGATCTTTATTATTCGTAAAAAAATAAAACTGTATTATATTTATTTACTGTATAATAATATAGTCGAACGAAAAATTCACTATTTTTAATAAATTGTAAACATTGAAAACAGTAAACATGCATTAATAATCATTCGACCGTTATCACTGTTATCAGTATTACGAATACCCTCTCATTTAGCTATGAGCTTGTAAATTATTATTCCATTTAATATTAAAATATAATTTAATAAATTTCAGAAATCGACTGCAAACAACATTATATTGTTCGGAATAAATTTGATTGTATTGGCTGTTATAATAATAGTTTATAATAATATGTAAATAATATATAACTCTTATCGTATAATTTGTAACTAACATTTTACAATTAAGTCCATCGGTTATAATACAAATCATGAAAGAACATTGCAGTTTAAGCTCTATATGAATATTACAATCTACAGCACAGCGTCTGGCTTAATTATCCATACAACATCTGGTGTTCTACGAGACCTATATATAATCTCTTTTTCTCGCTTTTATATTCTTGTCATTACCTACCGCATGTTAGATAACTCATTCTCGACTAAATTTTCTACTCGTGCATAACATCCACCCTTGATGACATCAGACCCCAGTGAGATTGCTCGTTTTCGCAGGCCAATAACTACATTGGTCGACTGTTGAAGATGCATTCAATACAAACCGTCGGTTAGGTTTGACTTTTCAATTTTTTTTTTTTTTTTTACGTCTTTTTATGTTATTTCAACGTTATTATTCTGTACAAGCAAGTAAGTCTCTCTTCTTACCTCGTTTAATCGTGTTAAAACGCCATGTACACCCTTCGTTTCCTATCCGTCATCTTGACACGTCGAACCTTACGAATAACATGATGACCGCGGAAAGTGTAAGCATTCAAGTTCGTGTTAGGTACATTCGTTGATCTTGACAAAAATGAGCATCCTTTTCAATTCCGTACTAACCCGTTGAGTAGGTAAAGATTATATTTCTGCGTTATGTGTCGTTATTTCCAGGTACCTATTAAATATTACTCGTCCTACTATTATATGATTTCATACTAGATAGTTAATTGTTCGAAACAGAGAAATATAATAAAATTAATTTGTTTTTAAATTCTTAGAAAAAAACAAAAAAAAAAAAAGGTTAACGAATATATTTAAAATAAAATAAAAAAATTCTTGCAACGAACACGAATAAAACATGCATAAATTAGATAGATTTGAGAGAAATATACATTATTTCAGGTACTTACGTATAGCAATTTTTTTTAAAACATTTAACGGAACGAAGCCGCAAAGCGGTAAATACTACTTACGATGACGATTGTTAATGTATGAAATGATTAAATGATATATATTTTTGTTCAAATATATAAACCGTATTGTATTAACACAACAGAATTCAGTTGTTTTCGAAGAAAAAGTTCCACGTTACAGCCATTATTCATATAATAAATTATTACAAGTTATAATCTATTGTATTACTGTAGTAAAAACTCAGATAGGTATAAAATTTCAAGACCAAGGTTTTTTCTCAATAGCAAATACAAAAACAATAAATTTATTATTATTATTACTATTAATTTAAAAATATATAATATACATTATTACTAAACTATTTCCTGACGTACCATTAGTTTAAGCAACATATAACCCTACATTCGTTTTTCAAAAATAAATTTACCTAATGTTGTTTTATTATGTCAACTATGAACTCATTGAATTCAACTAAAAACTATATTAAAGGTAAAGGACTTTGTTTTTCTCTTAAATATTTTTCTATTTTATTTTATACCACTTATAGATAAATGGATAATACCGATAATGAAATCCATACATGTGCGTGGAAATTGCAATGAAAGTCACAATAAGCGTATGGACACAAAGAGCATTATTGCTGGTAATCTGATGTTCGGTTTGCGTTCATAGCATGGAAAACCGAGTGAATAATCGGTTTGGTTCATTTTTTTTTTGTGTTATTTAGCTAAGCTTTAATTAATATATCTAAGTGATAAAAATTAATCAAAAGTATTTATAATACGTGTATAATTAAAAAATATAAATTATGAGGCCTAAACAATAAGAAATGTTACGAGAAATACAGATTTAATTTTTTTCGAATTTATCAACCGAGCAGGTGCATTTTATTAAATTTAAAATTACTAAACGGCACATATAGTTTGCTCTTTTGAAATTTCAAAATCAAAAAAAGAACGGATGGGCCTCACTTTGCTGTACAGTTGGGGGGGGGGGTGGAGTGCACCTCGTTTATAGGATAGGTCATTATTACAATGGAGTTGTTAAATTTGAATGCAATGATAGATATTATTGTATACGAATAACGACTCTGAACGGAGTTAATATGTTTGCCTAAAATGTGTATATAATAATATAGTATTTTGTATTTAAATTGAGTTATAATGCAATTTCGTAAAAATTTAAATTTCAAACGGTCATAATATTTTTTCTTTTTAAGTCTCGTAGAAATTTTTTTTATATATTTTTGAGAATTAGCTTATGGACAACCTAGTGTTAAAATTTTGAACCTTAAGTATAAACAGAAAAAGTTTTATGAATTTTCAACTACAAAATAACTTGCAAATTATCGTGATTTTGACACATTTTATACAAATTTGAGCTTTATGGGCTTATAAAAAAAATTTGAATGAGACGATCTCCGATATTTTTTAATTAAAATTAGTTTAACTGAATATATACCTTGTATTAAGAGTTTTCGGTCAACCAATTACATTTTATAGATGTTTAAAAAAAAGTTTTTTATAAAAATCAAAAATTTAAATTGTCTATAAATAAGTCAAAATATGTCAACATACTTTGAAGACTTAACCATGTATAAAAACGCCAATATAAAGATTTGGTAAAAATTTCAAGTTGTTGCGGTTTTTGGTTTTTGATTTAGAGCATTTTAAAAAATGTATTTTGTAAAAACGTGATTTTGCGTAAAATTTCCCGATTTTTCATAATTTTTTTATCATTTATTACGAATTTTTAAAAAAGTATTGAAAAAGTTGGATTTTTGACTTGCCTAAGTACCATCTACATTCATTTTCCTTTCAGAATCGAAGCATTTTTACTACCAAAAAAGGTGTCCTCAGACACAAAAAAAAAAAAAAAAAATAAAAAAAAACAAACATCATTGTAAAACCCACAGATTCCATCACTCCGTTCAAAATCTAATACGACCCTTCGATGCGTAAACATCGTTCACTTGATTGGACGTAAAATCGATTTTGCTTGTGTTAAAAATGCAACGTGATGTAATAGACGTTATTATAGATGTATTGATACGCACGAAATAAGAAAATATAAATATCCTGAAAAATATGAAAGCGGTCTAGAAATGTGTAGAAACGGTTAATCCTATTATGCATAATCAGGTCACTTTTATTTTAAAATAACTAGAATTCTTCGGTGTGTAATTACGAACGGATTTAAATAGTTCTACCATAAGTATTATAACTGTTACTACGTAGCAATGAATGTGTATTTTTAAAAACTCATAAACGTTCGACTTCCTACGGGGGAAAAAATTAAAAAATCATTCGTAACTATGGCGGTCTTATAACACGCGTCGCGTGACACTAAAACTTGTCTGTAGGTTCGAGCTTCGAGCTATTAAGTCTCGACATTTCTATAACACAAACATTCGTAACGTACGCTCGCAAATATTGTTCGATGTTGATTTATTAATAAAAGATATATGAAATCGATCGACGGAAATGAAATATCTCCACAAATTCGAATGAATCGCGTTCGGTTAAAGCCGACACTATTGTCTTAATCTTTTGAATTGAAAACATATTATGTATTATGAACATAATTATATCGAGTGCCATTGTGCAACCATGTGTTTCATTATTACATCTAGTTACCTATACAGTTTGAATTTAATTTAATATTATAATACAACGTCGAGTCATTGAAACGGATAAAATACTAAATGATTTATATGATTTTTATTTTATTTTTTCCATTATGTTTCATATCCAAATAGTATTGGCACTGTAGATTAGGTACGATTTAATTGTTTGAATATTTTCAAATCATTCGGAGCAGGCTATAATATTTATATCACTGTCCGAAGGGTATATCTACCAATTTATTGTTTATGATTCAGTCATGAACACCGTTTACTTATTCTAATTCTATCCTTTAATAACTCATAAATAATAATAAATAATGATATATTATACTATAAATTATTTGTTCATTATCTTTGTAACTAAATAAAGTAAACAATTATACTGTTATATTCATATACAATTCAAATAATTTCTTTCTAGTCTAAAGTATATAATAAAATGATTAGAATAATAATTAAATCATTTATGTACGTAATTTGTTATAGTTCTATCTAAATAGTGAAAATAATATTAGTGTTGATAGTTAAAACAAGTGAACAATAAACAGAATATTGTATATTTAAATGATTGATAATAATCCATGAAAAATTAAATTATAATTTTATATAATATTATTAGAGAGTGAATATTTAAAAAAAATATTGATATAAATTATAAGATTTAATTGTCAATATTTGCATTCGAATACCTGTAGGTGTATTCAATATAAGCTACGGTGGCTTTTTTTACTAGTTTAATCAAGAGATTGGGAGGGATTTGTAAGCGACGGTACCTAAATATTATTCTGTTGTTATTGATGAAGCGATTTGCTGATTCAATTTCAACAGTAGCTAATGCCGGATTATATAATATTGTTACTGTAAACACAAACAAAAATTTCCGCTTTTTTATATAAATAAATTGTTTTACTTTACATTTCTCATAAGAATTGTTATTATTTTTGGGATCCATCAAATTATATCATAATATTAAAATCATAAGAACTATATCGGTAAAAGGTGCATGTAATAGGTATTTTTTTCAAATATTATAAACTAGTTGAATTACCCGGTTTCGCTTGTAGTAGTCGTCGCCAAGGCATAGTCCTTAAAGTAATGATACTACCTTACATTTTATAGAGCCTAGCTATGTTTGGTTATATTAAAGGTACCTTTAATATAACTTTGGTGTAATTTTATAGTTTTGTGTTTTTATTACTAGTTACCAACTACCAAGGTAATATTTTTGTATATTAGTTATTAGATTATTATTTTGGTTACTTATTGTGACTTGAAATAGGTATGTACTGTTTATCCAATATCTTAAAATGAACATAAAATATTACCTTAGTAACTAATAAGTAAAAAAAAATTACTTCTGACCCAGAGCCCAAACGGTCATCAACCCTTAAAAATGCGATTTTTAATATATCCTTTCTTATTGCACGATGAAAATATTAGAGGAACCACTATTCCAAATTTCAAGTTTGTACGTTGAAAATTTTTTTGAGGTACAGAGATCAGTGAGTGTGTGATATTTGGATTATATATAGGTATATATAGAGATAGAGATTAACTATTAGTAAGAAACAAATGTATGGTATTGATGACATACATACATATATACATGACATAATATGTACATAATAAAAACAAAACAAAAAAACAAAAATTTAATTAACTATGTTTCTCTATACGGGGTTAACCCTATATATTGTTATTGTGCATTGTTATTATGTAGTATTTAAAATGTTAAGTAACATATAAAAATAAAAACTTTTTGATTGGACCTAATGAATCCATTAACTTAAATTGGAAAAACGTATTCTATAATACTTCATTATGATACTAATATACAATTAGTATTAAGATTTAGTCACCATGAAATAACAAATGATTAAATGCTGTTGGGAATTATCCAACTATTTACGATGATTTGAGTCGATCTTTTAAAAGTTTAAAATTAATCATCCCGCTTAAGTTTAGACTCTAAACTATTACACTACTTATAGTAATTACAATAATCAGAAACCGCAATAAACTATTAATCCAATGCATTCTAACCTACATATTATTGATTTACTATTAAATTTCCAATGTTGTAGAGATAGTTCCTAATTTCAATAAATACTCAAAGAGCAAAATATTTAGAAATTGTTGTGCATTAAATAAAATTTTATCTCTTTATCTCACCATCCCTGGTGTGTGGTTATATATTTAAAAAAAATGTATCATAGTTTGAGTTTTTAATAAAAACTAATGAAATCGGATGTAACACTGTAAATCACTCATACCAAATATAAAAAATAATCAAATATTCATGGTGGTATACTCATATCATGATAATAGTGTTATTCTTATTTTATTGAAAAACTTGTGTATAGATATTTATTTAGATTGTCTAAAATTTTTTCTATTAATCATATAATGTATTCTACTAATTTATAATACAGTTTTTTTATTTTTTGCATAATTATGGTATGAATTTTTAAATAAATCTGGGCTTTATTAATTGCAATAATCAGAAACCACAATAAACTATTAATCGACCGATTCATTAGAACCTATAGTATTGATTTACTGTTAAATAACCATGCTGAGATAGTTCCTAATTTCAATTAATACTCAAAAGTATAAATTAAAAAATATTGTGCAATGGAAAAAACTTAAAATATAACAGTTAAATACAGATATTAATTTATGACAACTATTACTCTGCGACAGTTGAGTACATTTTCATTTTTATATTATCGTTGAAATTCAAAGTAAACATTCCGTAAATATATGATTTTAAGATTTTTAATTTCTGGGTACAAATATTGCTAAATAGCACCATTGTTTATTACAATACAAATGTAATACAATAGTACAATGATAATGAGTTTGCTTTAACATAATACATAATCACTTAATAGTAATTCAATAATTTATAAAAAATAAAATAAAATATTTTTGTTAAAATTTGGCGTTGGTAACATATTATATAATAACATCGAATTATTATATAAGTATATTTATTAATTTTTCAACCAAGTACATTGTTTTTAATAAAATATCAGTAATGAAATGATGTAACGATGAAGATTAAAATAATTATTCCAAGTGGTTATTTTCACACATAATATCGGTTATCATTATACCTACTCGCAGAACTATAATGATTACAATAATATTATATTGTTTGCTTTGCTTATCAATTTTTAACGTTAATGTAGATTATTACATGTGGTAGTATTCGTTTACGTCAGCTACACCATCGCAGTTCAGATTTTATAAATTCTATAATGTAATAATGTAAAATTCTGCAGCAGTAGGCACAAGTATGGCCCTAGAAAGAGAGAGAAAGAGAAAAACGGAGCGTTAAACACGTTCGACGATTTTACCCGAACGCCAAATAATAATAACACCATTTGCATATACAATATTATACATTATATTACATACTTCTTGTTGGGCATAGATACAGGTGCAGGTACTCATCGGTTTGCGAAACGTGTCTTTGGCAATTGTTGATAAGCGGTCCACTCAAAATATGAATAATGATGTCTGCAGTTTTCTTATACACAATTATGTACATAATATGCCGTTCAATTATGCCTTGCTTAATACGTTTGTACGAATAACTATCGTTGTGATTAAAATCGTGCAACGCGTTAACCTAATATGGATGAACGGATGACACCGATATGTGCTTTTACATGTTGCGGATGATGGGACATTTTTATTTTTATTTTTATTTGCCAATATCCCCATATAATATAATATGTTGTACTTATCATACTCGCGCTGCTCCGATTGCGCATGGAAAATAATTTTTAATATAAATTATCAATTAGACACCGGCACAGAGTTGTGCGTGCAAAATATTACACACATTTGAATAATTAATCAACTCTGTGTTAGAGATATTACCGGGTGAAGGTTGGTACAATAATCGACCGTGAAGATGTGATAGGACTGTGGGGCTATAGACAAAAAAAAAAAGGTCTCTAACCCAAGACGTACAAATATATAATATCGTACAGTCTTATCGGAACAAAAAGAACCGAAATAAATGTGTAGCCAATTAGTTTGATAATATGTAATTCTTAATCAAATCTCACGCTTCAAGTGTACTCGGCCCGTTATACCTTGTTCAGAATTGATCGATAACCAATATAGTTTATCAAAAAAATATGTGTTGTAAAATTTCTTAAAACTATGTAGACAATCTCCCTGGTCGATTATTCTTTCATAAATCATAAGTGCCATCAAATGTTATAATATAAAATATAATTTAGTCCCGATATTTTACCGAAGTCGAAGCATATTATACATATTAGTATTTTAGTATAGCTTATCACAATCCCAGGTAATAAAAGAAAACTCCTAATAAAAAAACTAAATAGTTAAAAGCATAACCCTATTGGACACATACAAATTAACCACTCTCCTGAAATCTGACCACCAGAACAACAGTCACTTGTTGCCACCTCCACTAAAAATACCCATGGTACAATAATATGGATCGACTGAACCTGTGTATTCGCTCCCATAGCCATGCATATGAATTTCGTTTTACATTAAATGATAATTATTATTAGTGATTACTGTCGTATATTTAAACGACGTGTATTTCTTGTCTATGTTTTGATACAGAACGTCTATACCTTGCATATAAGATTATAGTATTATAAAATCGCAAACAAACATTGCTGCGAGTAATAAATAATATTAATATATTGTTTTAACATTAACAAACTATCAAGTTATTAGTAGTTCGTGCTGTTTTTACGGCGAATGAAAAAGATTTTCGTTCCAGCTCGTTTTGCGAAAGAAAAATCGTAAAACATCAAGGACACGTGTGCTTCAAATTACATTTACACGCCACTTATACGGATCATTTAATATTGTGTGGAGCTATACTGCAATTCTATGGTAATGACTATCGCTGCAGTTGCGTAAAATCCGTTTCGAGATTACTGGGAAAGTGACGAAAAAGCTGCGACTGAACTTACGCACCATAGCATACAGTTTTCTAGAAATTGACATTGCCAACACACTTTTTATGAGAGGGGAAGTCGATCGCAAACATATATATCTTCAGTCGTGTAATAATTTGGCATCCGTCTCGTCCCGATTAAACCATCATCTCAAATAATCGCACAGCGACGAGTAGATCTAAGTACCCCACGGTTGGACCGAGACCAATAAATGGCCATTCGTTTATAAACGTGCCAACACACGTTTTTTAAACGATATATTATCGATGATTGGGCTTTCGCGTGTATATAAGCCGATCTATTTCAGCCGGTCGCATTTTTTAATAGGTAAACGTATTCCATTGTCAAGATCAAAAATGTTTTGCCCTTTTTACTCGCATTATATCCTCGTGGTGCATTTTTTTCCTATTTCTTTTGTGTTTTATATTTTCCAAAATTCCTTGTTTCACGGTGTATTGATTTCTATGCGTAGTACGCGTCAGACGAGTAATAAACTTGAACGCTCATGCCGCAACCGTTCGATTCACGCAAATCATCATTATTATTATTATTATTTTTATTATTATAGAATACTGTTCCATGGGATCAAGGAAAGCTAAAATCTGTCCTCGGAACATATCAGTCTGTATTAGATACCGATACACGAGTGTTATTTTAATAAATGTACAATACTAATGCACGCATATAGATTACAAGCCATGTTTTTTTCCGCTTAATTATATTTCATTAACCTTGAACTTTATATTTATACGACCTAGATATTATACTTCTATGCGAAAATAAGAAATGTGCAATTTAGTATAGCTACTTGCCTAGACACGAAATTTAACGTTATTAATATTTCACACTGTTATGGGACGGCAGTCATATATACAGTTCTATGAATATGCAATGAGGCTACGGATTTGGATTGTAGCGTTTTTTCTTTGTTTTTTTTTTTGTTTTTTTTTTTTTTTTTGTTCGTTTTTATTTGTTTATAATATACCAAAGCCGTTTTAATGATCCGATAAAATTTTAGAACGTATAATAACGGTAAACATAAATTATTCTTTAAGAACTATTTCAATATTATGCATAATTTGCACGGTTATATTTTTGATCAATTACTGATAATCACCGTAAGTGTTATTTTGACCATTCGGATGTTTAAAGGTTTAAAAGTTTCTATTGTCACGTGGCAGGCACAACAGTGTAACAAGGAAATTTTTATTAAAAAATGTCTACATTTTTTAAGTATCTAATAATATAAAAATAAAATATTACGTGCGAATATATTACATTATATATACGCATTATACATACCCTCGTGGCCCGTGGGTGTTTACATCTTTATATTCCCCACTCCAGTGGCCAATTCCTAGATACGCTACCGTCACGTGACAATGTTACTATCGTCAGTTATGTTATTATACATATAAAATGTTGTGGTCACATATGTACTGGCCACAGTCCTTATTTATCTGACCTAATTCACGGTATGCGCTTCAGCAACGCTATATTAAATATACATTGTGCTAGGTAGCCAGAAATGATTATTTTCGCTGCATGTGGACGGCGTAACTCTTCGAAGCCGGAACTGCGGTAATGGATAGCCGTTAGACGCGTTTAAAAACTCTAAAGCGTCAGCGGAGGTGTAGGCTTCGGTCTCGTTGGCTTCGACGCTATAGAGAAGTCGGTGTATCGGTTCGAAGATTTTTGAACGCAGCGACAAAATCATGCGATCGCGCCACTCGATAGAACGATTTATAAAGGATCCATGTTTAATTGGTGTCATATATATTGTATATATATATATATACAAGTTATATATATATTGATCGATACAAGTTCCGATCATCAGTTGGGAATGCAAAGAGAGTAGAATATGAATGCCCCATTTTGGGAGATCGCCCCATATTATGTTTGTAATATCGTAGAACATTTTCAAACGTCATAGATTTTAAAATGTTACTATAAAAAAATAATGATCATCACACAATTTGGGTTCAAAATATTTAATATTTAATGTAGTCATACCATGACATAAAATATAAATTAATTCATAATTTTACAAATTCAGTCAGAAAATATATGAAGATGACACCAAACCTGCATGTGTTGTCAACATCTTACAAACATATAGAATATAGTGATTTTGCATTCACTGGTACTAATTTTGCGTGGTCAGGTTTAAAATTATAATAATCTAATCTATTTGAATTTTAAGTTAAGAACATTATATTATGCTCTCCAAGAAGATTTTTTAAGAAATTTAAATTTTTAAGCAAGGTATGACAATTTTGAAATTTTAAATATTTTAATATTACAATTAAAAAAAACTCATAACTCATAATTGGCATTACGAAACGGGGAAAATTGTGACGAATAACGACGAACAACGAACGATATTGATCTCATACTGCACCTGTTATAGCACTTATATCTACTATGGCCACTTTAGGAACTTGAATAGGGGTACGAATACATTAGTTGAAATTTAAAAAATAACTTACCATTATATACATTTCAAATGCAGTGCGTCAAAATGTGCTATGCCTAATAAACATATTGTACATTTGAATAACGCAATCATCTTGCTCAACCTCATAATATTTTATAGGTATATTATTTTCCAACAGTGTTTTGATATTAATTTATTTTTTATTTTTCGCGAACATTGAACTGCAATATAGTTTTATTTTTCTAGAAAACTTGAAGTCTGAGGTGAGGAAAGTGTCTAAAAGCCTCTCAACTCTGATTATCCACTCATTTTTAATGCCACTAACAACGTGTAGACGATGTGCTCACAAAAACGGTTAAGTTATGACCGAGATTAATTAGTATAATGATTCTCAGACGAGACACGCATTATGCACGTTACGAGAATTTTCTTCATCGGAACTAAAAAAAAAAACATCCTGACGACGCCATCAAGGATGCTGAGGATCCTCTAATGTTTCTAATTTCCCTCTTTTCTCCCCAGTGTTTTGTTTGTGGCGCGAAAACTAAATGCGTATATATTGGTAAAAAGAAAAAAAAAAATGTATGAAATTCGTATGTGGGGGCACGTACATATCGAATTCAGCTGTTGAACATAGGTGTGGCCTTTGTGTGTGCGCATATTACGCTATAATATTTAAGTGCAGTTGTACGCGCATTTTCAAAAGACAAATGGCATCATAACCACACGGGATTTTCCTATAGGCTTGCTGCGATTAACGATATACGACAAAATTAAACGTCGACTTTTACAAGGTTATCGTGGCACATTTCAAGAGGTCGACACGCCTGTAGCTCTTGTGTCGAGAATTTATTATGAGTTTTGACATTCGTCTTTTCAACTACATTTCTTCTTACATTCCAATATTCATCTCATCTTTTTCGGGCACAACAGGTATACGTGTGATAACTAGGCCTTGGAAAATATCGCACTAGAAATCTTTGAGTGTGCATTGTATTATTATTTTAAAAGATGTTCAAAATGGCTCTTAAAAATTTCAATATGTTTTTTCCATAATTTCATTAAGAAAAAGTATTACAAGTATTTTTATTAAATGAATAACATATTAAGTTCATTTTTTTATTAAACTGATTTAAAAAAAAAAAAAACTACTGTTTTAGTGATAATGTTTTATACTCTTATTTATATTTATCGAAAAGCAATATAGATTAAGTACAATTGATAATATAAAATTAAATTCAAATTTAAACAAAAATGGAAAGTTTTGCACGGGTCCGTAATTCAGAAAACTTCCAGAGATCTTATCATAATTTAAAAACTTTCTATTCGAACAATGCTTTTATATTTTTAATAAAAATGTGTGTATCTTAAAAACATTCAATAAGATTTCAACATTTAAACATTGAAAATACTTAATATTGTATTTTAGATAAAATTTTTGTATGATATTATACAATGTTGAGGAGAGTTAACAAAATGACAATCAAACTGAAGAAGTCACATTAAACATTACATTCAACAATTTTAGATTTTATTCATACTTGCATCAAACCAATTTAAAGCTTATTTAGCAACAAATTCGAACAAAAAGAAAAAGTTGCAAATGCAACAACTTCCGAGCTCGTGTGATAAATATTGTGAAATGGTTATGCGATGAATTTGTAATAGTTTTTTCTTTATCGTTTTTATCTCGTAGTAGTCGTTTTTAACGGATTACAATATATTGTGGTGTCATTTATCGTTGAGCAGCACAGTGTATATATATAATGTTCAATAAGTGATTCCAGGTAAATACGAGTGTAAAAAGTACACAATGTGATTTGTTTCAATTATTGCGTCGTTAAAAATGTTTTTATTAGGTAAAACAACAAATTATTGTACGTGTTATTCGTCACAATAATGTTCAGCTGTATACCTAATGCAGAGAACATTTACTGAAACGAAGAAAAAAGTAAAAATATATTTTAGATTCTGAACGGAATGATGAATGTATTGATTTAATGATGTACATCATTTTTTTCCCCCTTTTTTGTATCCGTCATCACGTTTTGAAAAAGTAATAGTACTTCGATTTTCAATTTCATCAATTTTTCTGAAAAGAAAGTATATCTAGTTGGTATTTTATAGGGCCAAAAGTAAAAACATTATCGACCGTTTTCAAAGAGCTAGAGGAAAAATCCCCAGAAAGTAATGTAAAACGGGAATCATTACACAAAACCAGTTTTTGAAAAAATAAGTAATATTTTTTATTTTGCTCTAACTCAAAAAAGAAGAATTGTAAATACTTGAGACTTTTATCAAATATTCATGTCAGCATGGTCTCTACACGGTTAAATTTTTGATTTTACTGTGTATTTTTTTAAAATATTTATATCTATATATATATATATATGTATTATTATGTTGTACATAAATACAGTAGAGTCTCGATAATCCAGACGGCACTTAACTGTACCATCCCGTGCATATATAGTATAGTACCGCACGAACACTGATACCGTGTATACCGTTCACAATTTTTAATTTTTATGCAATTAAACAACGAACGGTGTAAAATTAAATAATTATTAACTAACGATGTGGATTAAGCCCCCGGTTTGTGTTCGATATTTAAAATGATCATAATGATATTTTGTATTTGTCACACGCGCATCTTAAGAATTTTGAAAACTGATTTAATTTCGTCGTTACGTTTACTTTAGATCGACTTCCTCTCAAATATTCACAAAATATAATTAAACAAATAGGAAAAAAAAATCAATATAGGTTAATTTTTGGATGAGTGTGAGAAAGTTGATCTAAAGAAGACTTTACAACGAGTTCAAATCAGTTTCCGAAATTCTTATCGCATGAATTGATCGATCAGTAAGGACGGTTCATTATAAATAGAAAACGTCTAAATTATTATGACATCACGTGTGTGATATAGATACAAACAGAAAATCATGCTTTATAATCCTGAGCTTAGCGACACTTCGGATCCAAATAATATATGAAATTATTTTGTAATCGATTCCGCTTCGATTTCCAAACGGAGTTTCCAGTTATTTCGGTTAATGTATTTTTAAACTCATTATTGGCACTACATGTAGTACGTTATAATATTATATTCGTTGTTTTATTTGAATAATTATGTAACAAACAATTATACATATTTATCATGATTCGCACACAGGAATCATTTTTTTGTTACGCCTATTTAGGTATTTAATATTTATTTAACATTATTATTGTCATACATAACAAATCGTGGCCTGTATATTTTCTGCTTCTTTTGCTGAATTTATTTCATTACAAACTTTTAAATCATTCTACATTTTTCCTACTCTAAATCTAAAAAAACAAAAAGTGTTTTTACGTTTTTATAATTATATCGCAGATTCGCAGGTGTATTCAACGTATTCACTTAAATGAATGAAGTATTGTGTACGTCGTACACCATACTATATGCAATATAACTGATTAAAGTGTTTAATACTCGATGGATGACAAAATATAATGTCGTCAGAATTTCTATTTATATTATACATTTTGACATTTCGCATTAAATACAATCGAAATAAAAACTATTTTTTATATACTAACAATATAATATTTAGTATAATATAATAAGCAATTCTTCTAGCTAAATTTGATTAAAATAACATTTTCGAACGACGAACAGAATAGGAAAGATGCTAGTAGTATCATTTGACTATTTACTTAACTTTTAATGAAAACTCTATTCAACTTTTTTCCTTTGAGACTGTCTTACTTCACAAGTCTATGTCAATAAATACCAAATAATTTATGAACTGAAAATCAACATAATAAACACTATCCAGAAAATTCAACCAGATATATGTGACAAAGTCATCGAAAATGGGACCATCCAAACACGTGCCACCAAACAAAACATCTGAACAACGTTATTTTTCATACGTAATACTTAGCACTTCATATTTAATACTTCATATTTAATGCCATACAGTATTTTTTTTAATAAAAAATTTTACATACAATTTGTTTTATTTACATCCAATAAACAAGGGCACTTATTGAAAGACCCTCCTATGTAATGTGATCTTAAATAAACCATTCAATGTTTGTATTATTTTAAATCGTACTGTGAAGAAATTAATAAAAAAAAATAAAACAATATCCATTTATTTAATTATATAATTATAATAATATAAAATTTGATTAATCTGACTTATTATCATTACTCTACTTTAAATGTTCTCTCGTAAAAATTCTCCTCATCAAACTCGTTATTCTATATTCCATATTATTCCTTACTCAATCGGCAATCCCTGTTTGATAAAATCTAAAATTAATAGATTATAGGCGATTGATATTAATTGACAATGAGGACTCTACTAAGGCTCTTTAATTATGGATTGATTATTATTTAATGGCTCTTTAATTATACCATATTATGTAAATGCAACAGTTATGGGTATATTAATTTGTTATACATCATTAAATTTGTAAAAATTGTCATATAATATAAGGGTCAAACACGCATATAATCATAAAATATATCGCCGGAATTTAAATTCCTAGAAATTCAATTCCTTATGAAAATAAATAAAAAAATACAATTTTAAAGTTAATCTGAAATTTAGGTACATCATTTATTGTTTCTCAATACGAAAAGGTTCGTCGAAAACGAGTTCGTCACAGTGTTACAACAAACAGTTCTCTGTGTCAACATTTTTATGACCAACGTAGCTCGATTACTGAGAACGAAAAGTTGGCTCGAGCGAATATATTTGATGTTTTACACAAGTTTTCGTATTCAAAAATATAATGGAACAATGTTTTATTCAGGGCTTTAAACCGGTTAAAACCAATGTTGTTATTAACCGGATTTATTGGAAAATGTATACGAATGAAAACAAAAACGGAACCACAATTAGATATTTTATAGAACGAAAATGAAAAAGTTAACCAGAAATGATTTTGTTTGTTCTCGAACAATAAATTATAGTTGAAACTATTAAGTTTGGTATAATAAATTGCTTAAAGTTAGAGAATATTAATATTTTAGTAACAATGCCATATATTTTTTATTTTGTAGTACATAATAATTACTATATAATATTGAGATTAAAACTTAAAAATGTGTATATATATATAGGTACTTATTTTATGAATGTCACAACCGTTGATTTTTCTATTTAATTATCTCTTAATTATGACATCAAATGGTCTAAAGTATAAAGTTATTAAAAAAAAAAACATATTTTCATAAGAATTAAGTTAACAAGTTTGTATTAATTTAATAGCCCGTTTTAAAAAACTATAAAATATAATATGATCAATATTAACCAGTTTGTAAAACAGAAAAAAATGATAGAAGAACTAAAACCATTAACAACAGAAAATCATTACGGTTTAAAGCCCTGGTTTTAATAGGGTCCCGCTATACGGCATACGTCATACGTATGCGATGGCCAATAGTATTATTTCACCAGCAAAATACGAAATACGACAGGATTGATCTTACGATCTGGAATATCAATAATAAACGACAGTCAACTACAAACGAACATTTGCGGCTACCATTCGGCGATAATTGAAAAGTGATAATACTTATCAGCGCAGGTGCCCTACAACCGGTTTCTTCAGTTTCCTTCGAAGACCAAGAAGCCGATGTTGAGGTCTGCGTTTCTTTACAATGTGTTCTATAGAAATATCTTATGACTGCCATAGTATCCAAATGCATATTAAATAGTGCTCTAAAAATGGAATGATGGCTGTATAACATAAGCACCAAAAATGCAAAAATGACATATCACTTGAGTCAAAATGTATAGGATATAAGCGCCAATCAAATATGTAACACATTTTATAATAGTAGGTATTCAAAAATGTTTAAAATTGTCAATAAACGATATTAATTATTAAAATATAATATACATAATTGAATATAATTTTAATAAATTGGTTGATTATTTTGATCCTAGTCTCTATTCCAGCAGAACATTTTTTAGATTCTGAACGGAGTTATGGAATCTATTGATTTTACAATGATGTGTTTTTTTTTTTTTGTGTTTGACGACAACTTTTTTTGCAGTAAAAATGCTTCGATTTGCTTATACAGCAAATTTTCTGAAAGAAAAGTGAATGTAGATGGTACTTGGGCAAGTCAAAAATCCAACTTTTTTAATACTTTTTACAAAAAACGAAAAAACGGGAAATTTTACGCAAAATCACGTTTTTACAAACTACATTTTTTTAAAATTCTCTAACTCAAAAACGAAAAACCGTAACAACTTGAAATTTTCACCAAATCTTTATATTGGCATTCTCTATACATGGTTAAGTTTTCAAAGTATTTTGACATATTTTGACTTATTTATAGACAATTTAAATTTTCGATTTTTGTAAATTTTTTTTTTAAAACACTTATAAAATATAATTGGCTGGCCGAAAACTCTTGAAAATGAATTAAAGAATTAAATATAAATAATAATAATTGTAACTAAAAAATATCAGAGATGGTTTCAAACAAATTTTTTTCATAAGCCCATAAAGTTCAAATTAGTATAAAATATGTTAAAATCGCGATAATTTGCAAGTTATTTTGTAGGTGAAAATTCATAACATTTTTTCTGTTTATACTTAAGATTCAAAATTTCAACACTTAATTATCCATAAGCTTACCTTCAAAAATATATAAAAAAAATTCTACCAGACTTAAGAAGAAAAATTTTATGACTGTTTTAAATTTAAATTTTTACGAAATTGCATTATAATTCAATTTAAATATAAAATACTATATTATTATACACACATTTTAGTCAAACATATTAACTCCGTTCAGAATCGTTATTCGTATACAATGATATCTATCATTGCATTCAAATTTAACAAATCCATTGTAATAATGACCTATCCTATAAACGAGGTACACTCCACCCCCAACTGTACAGCAAAGCGAGGCCCACCCGTTCTTTTTTTTTTGTACATCCCAATGACACATTACCATTATTTGTATTAGTTTTAGTAAAATTCACTTTATACCAAGCTTACGCGAACGCTTACGAAATAAGTACTAACGATATGTTAACATAAATCTGCTCACATAGTATGTGGAAATCTATTGTAATCAGATGATAAATTTGTCGATTAAGATTAAACGTTTGGAATTTTTTAACGACATATTAAATACACACAGGTATAGATACCTAGGATTTGGGCTTTTTTGTACAATACAATTTTGGAGTTTTCGACGATACGACTTCTTTTTTAATCTTATTTTAGCACTTTTATCTTCTACAGGTAATGACCACTAATGGTAAGTATTAGAAACACCATCGGCAAAATCACGCTTGATTTGAATAGATCAAAGTCTAAAATATGTATCTTTATATAAATGTAGAACAATACATTTTATTATTTTAAATAAACGTATTGGGATCGAATGGAATCTCTCAATATTCTTGTTGATGGATCATCGAACATGGGCACGAAAAAAAAAACACGGTAAAAACTGAATAACATCAATACATCATCACAAAGGTTTAGTGAAAGATGATTTAAAATTTTCCAAATCATTATTTTAACATGTACATTCATCGTTCTGCTGAATATGCTGACGTAAAATGGGTAAACATCTGTTTATCTATTAAGTTTCATTGTTTGTACCCGCAGTCGCTCATTTGAGTTTTAATGCATTCCATAACAGATAACAAAATATATAATAATATACAAGTGATCATGAAACTTCTTGAAACAGATTTCGTTTCGCTGAGTATTATTTTTGGCGTTTACATGAATTTAAAATTTGTCACTTCTACTGACTTACATGTAAACTAATTAGGTAGTCATTATTGTTGCGAATTATTCATTATCACGTCCTGAAAAGAAAAAGAAATAGTGCGAGAACAAAAGAAAGAAAGAAATTAAAACGACAATTCGTCTGACAAACATTTTCGCATACTTTACCGAAATTAACGGTCTGTAATATTATAAAAAATTCTACCAGAATCTGTAACAAATTTCGACGTGACAAATCGTATGTACTAACAATAAACACAACATATTTTACGCTATTTGTTCGACTTATCCTTGAATGAATATTCGGAACCGAAATCAAATTATATTATTGTATACATGCCCGCACACTCTGATGCTTAATAATTTCTGGCCTGATGGTGTTTGTTTAAAAAATAGTCGTTTAAACATGAAATGGGACAATTATCCGTGGCCGTTTCACCGCGAGAGTCTTTCCGACGTGGTTACGTTTCGCCACGTAGCCGTCACCGCGTTGCATACATTAATAACTGTTATTGAATTCACAATCGTGTAAATTGATACTTTATTAGATTTTACTGCTTTATCGTATGTTAAAACCTGAACTAATCAGGTACAGGTATAGTTTATTTTCAACACAACAGGTTATCAAGTTGACTAATATTATAGTGGCTTGCCTATTGTAGCTACAATCTTGGACACGTCTTAATAAATTTTTTTTCATTTTGCATACTGCTCGCATGCTGAAGATTAGTATAATATAATGGCGTCTTGAGTAATGTTGAATCGTAGCCATGAAATATTCGTGAATAATAGGAGAATGTTATCTAACAATATAGACGTTTATTAATATTGTTTGAAAACATTTTTTATTTATTCCCAATTAATTGCAGAAAAAAGACTACGTTGGCTATATTCATACAGGTATACTGTTGGTGATCGGTTTGAGTATTCTCGAGGTGGGAACTATTTTTCCTCGGGTCCGATTCCAAAATTTATATCTTCTTACATAAAAATTTCAAATATTTTAAACCCGAAAACCTATAAAATGTCATCTCATCGCCATTAAAACATTATTCAATTACACCTTCAACACGTACCTAGCATATTACATTTTATAAAGTTTTCAAAATTATAATTTAATGTACATACTATAATAATATAGTTTGTATACAATATATATAATAATTTATATTATTATATATAAATACAATTTCAAACTTTATAAAAACAGGCAACTTTTAATTTTTGAAATTTGAAATTTATTCACAGAAACGTAAGCCAAATGTAAATATCATATCGGTTTCAAGTTGGTACTCCACATAAGATTTTCTATGTAATAATTTTCAAAACAAATCTTTTATAGACCACTTTTTTCTAGCAAACTAATATTGTAAGATCACTGATCAGTAGGTAGTTATAATGCAGTGCAGCACTTTTCGTTTTGTTCTGAACCCAAAATCATTAATCGTACGACTATTACTGTGGATGGGTTTTTCTACGATTCACAGGATGAATATGAAATATCATCGAATGTGATGAAAACTTGAGTTCCGATAACAGAGCTATTGGGCTTGGCTTATTTGACCAACGTGTGTTCACGTTATCTAAGATAGACAAAATAGTCACAGAACGATAAGTTTCCTAAAAGTATAGTTACGGTATTTGTTAGAAGTGTATTTTTAAAACTTCATCGCCTTTATGTGAATGGAAATCATTTTTTTGTTTTTTTTAGATAAACATTTGGTACTCAATTTGCATAAATATGCGTATGCTCATTTACGTAATTCATATTACGACAATGATTCGTATACAATATTACGTTTACATTCCTTTGGAACCCGAATCAACGATAATATGTGATCATCGACGGGATAATGTGTAAAAAATAAGAATTACCCTTTTGGATGCACACAGTTACTACTTACATTATCACAGTGTGGCAATAAAATATTAATATAATTCACGGGTTCGCAGTTGCAGTTTTTTCATCGCGTAACTAAAGTTTAGTGGTCGAAAGAAGCGCAACCAGCGTCCATGCGGTCTTGTAGCCTATCCAAGACGCCGCAAACACATTGACTCGAAGAAAATGTTAGGAAATTATATTATTTATATAATTATATTTAGCACATATTTTAGACCTGATAAAACGACGGTCGAGTTGATTCTTCCAGCACTAGACGATTTGTTATTTAGAGTTTTTACGGGTTTCATTTTCGTCAAAAATGGTGGACGGTAGGGAGGGGGGGGAGATGCTGCTGTTTCGTCGGAACTGCAGCAACTCTTCACGAGTACGTCCTATACTCCCTGACTCGTGTACAATATTTGAAACCTAGTTTTTTGCAATGATCGCATGAGTCACCGCACATGGTCAAAAAAGTAATTTATTACTATTATTGTATTACTTTCGATGTTCCCGGTATAGAGTGTATAACATTGAATGTAGTTATGTATAATATTAATAATATTATAGTATAATACTATAGATCTCCGTAATAAAGCACTGTGCATAATGTTTTCGTGTATTTATTTCGTTTGGAAAACGCGGCTCGCGCAAAATTAAACAATATAATAAAGTGTCTGATTTATACGCCGGTCACGTTCGCAGTGATTTACTCTGAGCGCCTCTATTGAACGTTACCATGCGATGAACAACACGCCGTGCTCACTGCTTACCACCGTGTAGGTACTATTTACTTAATAAACATTGTCGTTTGATGGTAATGCCTCAATATTTGTACTATTCGCATAATTGCGTGCTATTATAGCATCGCGCACATAGGTGCCCACCGCCTACCATCTCATTGTTGCGTCGCGTACAGGACCTACACCCAAATACAGACGACCGGAACTAACACTTCTTCATTATTGCTAGCGCAGAATTATTGTTTTGCAATATTATTCTAGTCATGATTGTTTAAAATTCATAACACCTTTTCGTTTTAGTCTTTCTTGTCATGTTAATTTGATGTTTTTTTTTTTTTTTTTCAATATCCCGTACACTTTATAGAACGTAAACATTTTTCAGTACACACGGCAATTGGTATACAGCAATATTTTGTTTATTGAATAGAATATACGTACAATTAATGTAAGTATAGCCGATAACGAACACCTGCTGTCATTCAACACGAGTAGATACGTCATGACGTGCTGATCAAAATATTTTTTTTTTAATAATTGTTCCTAAATAGGCAAATTCAATCTCATATTGAAAATCCTAGTACGATGATATTACGTATACGTTATGTGTATGTATTATTACGTAATATTGTCGTAAAGTATGAAAATTACTTCGATATCGGAGGAAGCGGCCATGAATACGTAGGTAATTTCATCATCTCGTAACATGAACGATACAAAATGTTTCACCACGCATTCCACGGTCAAAACAAAGGAACTAGATTTTGAACGTTCAATACATTTCGTTTGAGCAGCCTTGCAGTGTGTTGAAATCGCACGTGTCATTTGCAAACTATCAGGACCGTAGCATTTTCAAATTTTAATTTATGAAAATATATAATAAATAACGTGTAAGTATGTATAAATCGTGTAACTAATGTCCACGGTTAAACTTTAAAGTATCTCTTTACAGCGGATTCAGTGAAGTGACGAATACTGGAAACAGAGAACAAGTATATATCGACGATTTATTTTACTGAAGTACATGTTACACATCAAAACTAACAATTTTTAAATATTTTTAAGGTAGAGTGTAATGGTAGATTATGCTGATGATCGATTATAATGTTTATCAATGGAACCGATCGTGATGATAATATTATCTTTGACGTCAAAGTCGGTCAAAGTCAGAGTGTCTTTCGGGCAAGTCACTAAAGTGTCCATGTGCAGTCACGAGAATGCCTGCCAACCTAAACAATTATTCAATAATAACAGCGTACTATTAAGTATGATTTTTATGTAGTATAAATATTTAGGTATTATTTTACATGTATTTAAAATTAAATTACAATAAAAATAATATATTAAAATCATTTTAAATATAATTCAATATACCTCATATCAATATAAATGTTTAATCTATATTATATAAAAATGGATATTGGTACATTTGATATTACATTTTCCGTGGGTTTTATCAAAATAACCCGCGTCTGGATAATGTTTAAAACCATTGACATCTTTTGTTATTCAAAATTTCCAACTATATACCACCCTAAACACCGATTTTAAGATATATCTAGTTCCTATCTAGCTAGTAAGGCGGACTGAAAAAATAGCAGTCTTATTATTCATGAAATGTTATCTATGGAATCTATATACTATTCTTTCAATGCTCAAGTCAAATGTATTCACAATATATTTTTAAAATAATAGGATATCATGTATTTTATTTGTGGCTTATAAAAAGTTGAATCATAAAACTGTAATGTTTAAAATTATGTACCTACATTATGAACTTAATGTTTATTATAACTTTTATCCTGTTTTTATTAATCAGCCATAATACATTTTGGGTGAAATTATTATTAAAAGGTTTATAACTAATTTTGTTTAGCTGTTGTTGGAGGGTCCTTCTTTTGAGTGGACCTTGCAGTGCTTATATACCATTTTTCATTGCATAAATGTAGCCTTAGTGGCAACCATCGTCTATAGAAAAATAAAAATAGTAATTGTGATAATCATAGACTTAAATATGGAATCTTAATTCTATAAATATAAATAAAATAGAACCAGCTATCATTTTTCCTCTTATTTTTACAATGTATTATAGGTTCTCAATTACATACAGACCATGCTTTTTATTTTTACAAGGGAAGAACAATAAATAATATACAATGAAATCTAGCAATAGTAAAGCATCAATATAATAATATACATTTTGTTCAATCAGCTATTTAAGTGGAAACATTAACAAAACATAAGGTTACAACGTTTAACTTTAAAGTGTATACAGTACTAGACTTGAGGGCGACGCAGGGGAACGGAGTACCACAACTAATAATTCAGAAATTTCAATGTACCCCTATTTTTATTTTTAAGGGGAACGCACGGGACGCTGAATCATGCCATCATTCTGAATTTTTATCAAAATACACGTTTGTTATTATATTTTATTTTATAAGTTAAAAATATGAGATACAAAATAATATTTAGAATAATTTTTTTTAGATTCTGAACGGAGTGATGAAATCTATTGATTTTACAATGTTGTGTTTTTTTTTTTGTCTGTCAATACGTTTTGGGGCAGTAAAAATACTTAGATTTCCTCAAACAGCAATTTTTCTGAAAGGAAAGTTAGATGGTACTTGGGCAAGTCAAAAATCAAACTTTTTCAAAAATATCGAAAAACCAATAAAATAAATTACAAAATACGGCAATTTTTACGCAAAACCACTTTTTGTCAAAATACATATTTTTGAAATACTCAAAAACTAAATACTGCAAATACTTGAAATTTTTACCAAATGTTTATGTTGGCGTTTTCTATACATAATTAAGTTTTCAAAGTATTTTGACATATTTTGGACCTCCTCATAAACAATTTCAAATTTTTCTAAGTTTTTTTTTTTTTTGAAATATCGATAAAAAAATTTTAGCTGGTTAAAAACTCTTGAAAATTTAATGCAAGGTTTATTATAAGTTATAATTATCACAATTAAAATAAATTGAAAACCGTTCCACACAATTTTTTTTATAAGCCCATAAAGTCCAAATTTGTATGAACTATGTCAAAATTGCGATAATTTGCAAGTTATTTTGTAGTTAAAAATTGATAAAATGTTTTCTATTGATACTTAAGGCTCAAAACGTTAACACAAGGTTATCCATAAGTTATTATTCAAATATCTATAACAAAAATTTTTACCGGACTTAAAAGGAAAATTTTTATGACCGTTTGCAATTTAAATTTTAACGAAATTGCATAAAATAACGTTTTATTCTTAAACAATTTTAAATATTTGTTATTATTTAAAAAGAATTAGTCGAAGAAACTCGAAACTTTTACTATTTGTTTAGATTGGCATTTTCTTATGGTCATTATTTTTAAAAAATAATATACTAATTTTTAAGCAACTTATAGGCATTTGAAATGTTTAATTTTTTTTTTTTTTTGATTATTGTTGATAAAAAAAAAATTGGCTGAGACAAAATACTTGAAAATTTAATTGAAAAATTTGATTATTCATAATTATTTTTTATATGATTTAAAGAGGGTGATCAGGGGATGTGGGGCATAGCCCCCTTGGCTTGGGGACGCTCCTTTTTTAAAACTTAATAGAGTCCCCCTACTTTCATTTTTCCAAGTCAAGTACTGAGTGTATGAAGTTATACAGACGTAAAACTTTTGGTCAATTTAGACGCAACCGGACCATTCATATGTTAGGGGAACAATTTGATGTTACATATTATGCAATCTAACTGTACATCTAGGTAATAAGTATTTTAATTGAAATTTATGTCACTGTTCAGATGAATATATATATTATAAATTGTCAAGTAGGAGCAACTGCAAAAAATACTTTGGATATTATACTAATTAATGTTATACCATCATAATGTCTTAATGTTACTGCTTACATAGGATTATCGCTAGATCGCGCCACATGTAACAGTTAAAAGTTAAAAAATTAGTTGGGTCGCAAATACATTTAATCTATTATAGATTATTCTGTGAAACAGATTATTGGTGGACAGTGACAAAAATATTCAACTTTTAAATTGTAATTTGTTATAGTTAAGAAGTGTTATATATTAAAATAAATTTTTAATAACTAAGAATGTGAATTGAGTGATACAACTAATGGATTTATTTATAAAATATAATATTTATTGTATTACATCTTAATATGTACCTAAAGCATTGTTATTTGTAATTTGTTATAACTTATAATCCAAAGATTCTGACATTTTATCTTAATATAATATGGACTATGATCATAATCATAAATCCTTTGCCAATTAGGAAGAAACAATTTGTAATTGTAATTTATTACTTCTAACTCAGAGTTAGGTTTCTCTTTAGGTAAGTTACAGTATTTTTGCTAATACAAAATACATTAATTATAATTTATTCATTTTAGCATTTAATTTTACAGTATAAATGTTTTAATGCTATATATATGGAAAATATTATCATAATAATAATTTAAAAGTTCAATATATAATTATTACAATCCATCCATAACGTGAAATAAGTTATTTGCTATCAATACATCAATTATCATACAACAATAACGTAATTTATAACATTTTATAATATAATTTTCTAAATAAAACTCATTATTTCGTTAACACACTGTTGGTTGGAAGGGAAAACAACTGAACAATTGTTGTACAAAAATAATTAAATGAATATGTAAACAATATAAAAATTAATCGACATTTTGCAAATAAAAATAAAAACTTAATTTACTTTTGCGGTCGAATAGAAAAAAAAAAAAACAATTACTTAGTTTAGTAATAGTATATTTAAAAAAATATTATTTTTCACTAGAATATTTACAATAATATAATTATAATAATAAAATATTAACTGAAATATTTTATAAAAACGTAAAAAATCACAGACATCCTAGTCGTTTGCAATCGTATGCGCTTAATAGTCGTTACTATAATGTGTACAGATATTTTTTTTCACTATTTTTATTTTTTCATAATATCATATACAATAAAATGTTTTTATTTTCACTGAGATACAAAACAAAGGAACAAAAACAAAATAAATAATCCTTGCCACCCACAACTACAACGTGGTAGAGAGAGAGAGAGAAAGACGCTCATTCAGGGCGGTTTTTTTTTACTCATTTCCTTTTTTTATTTTCTTCCTACAGCGCGACGTCAGCAGGAGCTTTCTTGAAGCTAGCTCTACGCTTGGGATTACGGCGCAAAGTGCCCAGCACGTTCATCATCTCGTTGACAACAGGCGGTGGTTCTTGTTTCTTGACAAGAGTCTGTTTCTAAAACGATAAAACCAGTAAAATATACCATTAAACAGCCGTTCAATTCCAAAACGGACGAAGAGAAGAGATTGTTTTCAACGCGTACGTGACGAACACCCAAAAATGATTTTTTATTTTCTCTCCTCACTACTTAGATACTTACCTCTTTGTCCGTGGATTTCAGACAGAATCGACCACCTTTGATCTGATTGATAATCGCGTCTATAGCCCCTGTAAGAGAACGAAAAAGTTACACATAAGCACTATTATTGTTGCAATGCTAACAAATTTTGATTGCTATTTATTATTATAACTGTGACCGATTATCGCCTCGTTCCGAATAAGAAATTTTAAATAAAAATTATGTCAAAATATAATAATGCCTGTAAACAAGTTGCTATGAGCAAATGGTATTCTTAGGATATTACATATTATACAATACCTATACACTTCATAACTCAAGGCGGTCAAAAAAGTATGTCTAACCTAACATGCCATGTTTGGTATAAAACATTTCTTAGATATAACGAAACGCATGTACTCAGTCTACGATCTGATAGTCAATTGCTACATCAATAATTCATGCTATAAGGAATATAAGGAAAATGCGCAACTTTTAGTTATACGAGGGAAGGTTATTAGACCTTTAAGATCCAGTGGGCCAAAAACTAACACTATACGATAGAATCACACGACATAACTACGATATAGTAATAATTAGCAATGGAATAATATGGATGAGTCCAATGGCAAATAAGAATTATTTAATTATTTAATTTTTATTTTAATTTCACTAAAGATATCAATAAAAATATACTCTACTTATTGATATTTTAAAATTAACGCCAAACAGATCAATATGAAACCCTCAGGTAAGTTTGTAGTTACCCATCCGTATAGAATACGAAAAAATCCAATTTTCTTACACACAAACTTCTATACTTATAGACTATTGTTGTCGAACGTCGATATTTCAAAGATTACGATTATTATCTTATAATTTTTCGACAACTTGATTTTATTATGAAGTATGTATAAATAATATGATATCCTCGTACTATACATAATATCAAAAAATATTTTAAAAAATAATGTAGGTTGTATGAGTATCATCTATTGAAAAATTAGTGCCACCTTATGGTTAATGGATGTGCCATATACCCTTACCCCAAGTGTCCTCGCCACTTTGTTAATATTTTTTTAACTTCAAATCGTACTCAAAAAAAATCATGAGTATGTAAAAAAAAATGTATTTAAACGATACAAATTTGTCATTTCTTTAACACAATTAATAAATCAAATTCTTAATTCCGAGTTTCTGTTTTAAAGTTCATCATGGACCTATATACCTCAACTACATAAATTAATCCATCATTACTTTTAATTATTAAAGCGATCCAACGGAAGTCAAGTGAAGTATAGCTATGGCATAAGAATTTGTTTTATAAGTCAAAAACATAAAAGTTAACCGAGATTAGGTAATCAGCCTAGTACCCTAGTTCTTATGGCTTATAGTGATAATGTCATCTAGTCAAAATTTCTTAAAAAATATGTTCTGCATATTTTAGTCAACGTAGCGTATAATTGCATGAAACACGATATCCCGAATTTTTTAACAACTTAAACGTTTTGTTTTCCCGTCCCCTTTGGATTTGTTTAATAATAAGTTTAGTTACTAAGTTACACGCATACTTCTTAGCCAGATGCGGATACATACCGTTCTGTACTTGTGGACCCTTGGAATTCGCCGCAGGCAGTCCCAAATAATTTCCTATTTCTTCGATGGCGTTCGAGTCACCGTTCGCGTGGTTCAACGTGTTTACGGTTTTCAGCTTAATAGTCTGCAAGTTCGTCGACAACGCCATCGGTGGTGGTGGTGGAGGCGGTAGCGACATGGGTGGCGGAGGTGGCGGTGGTGGTGTGAACGGAGGTGGTGGTGGTGGTGGTGACGCTGTCTTGGTTTCTTCGATTTTCTTCCTGAACTCGTTCACTGAAAACGCATAGATTTTTTTTTTTTATTAATTTCAATGGATTTCTTCCCCCTCCGATAGTTTTGTGACCATTCGCTTATTGCACCAGATTTCCTTCGGATGTTCTGAATCCGATGGAATAATACTTTTAAACAAATTATTACGTCGATCAAGCGTTTACAAATAATTTTTGTTAAAGATACTATCGTTAAAATCTATATGGTTTCGATTAATTAATTGCAGTAAAAATTTATACTCTGCGCAAAAGAAACAAATGTATACAAACTACAGAGCAGGTAACTCCCGGGCTTATGGCTCGTGCAAGCGTTCATCTACCACCGATCGTATGACGATGTTAGCGATATATATATATATATAGATAACAGTGTTTGTCGAAACTTAAAACCGTAGGGATGAACAAAATAATTTATTTTATTTATTTATAAATATGCAGTTAACACTCCGTCATAATTCTTTCAATTGCAGAGTTCAAAATGTTTTGTATTTCAGTGTATTCAAAAGTAAAACTAAAAAAAATAAGAAAACGAATAGCATACGTTGAGATTCAGCGATTTCGGCTCTTTGCTGAGAACACAGTAATTCCGCTTCGATCAATTTTAATTTCTCTTCGTATAATTCGATTTGTTCGGATTCGCTTTGAGATTCCAATTTTTCCTGCGAAAATGACCGTGAAAATTAGAACTATAAATGCAGTATGTCTTATATTTTAACACTAACTTGTAAGTCTTTTAATTGTTCCGCGTGTTCTTGTCTCTCTTCGTTTACTGTTCTTTGCAATTGCTCCACTTCGAACAACAGTTTCATGATTTTTTCGTCCGAAGCAGCGTCCATCATCAACAATTGGCTTTGTCTGGCAAGTACGTCTCTTTCGGACTTCACCTGTCAACCAAATAGGATTATACCAAACTGCCTATTAAAGTAATTTTTGATCACTTTTAAATGCACTTACTTTGTTCGCGTCACTTCGGATCTTTACACTTTCTTCTTTCTCTTGCTTGTAACGTTGGTGTAAAAGTGTAGTCTCATCGACGACTTTACGACTAACGGTTTCCAAATTTTCGTGTTTCATCTTCAACTCCTTAAATTACGTCAAAAAAAAAAAATGTATCAATTCAATTTAAACAATAAATAACTAATTATCAGGAATTTTCAAAGGTTATGATTCGATGAAGAATTTCAATTACTAAGGTTTGACGTGCATGTAATGTCAACAAACTACCAGGTATGGTAACACGCGGCTTCGTTTTTTCTATGAAAATAAACTGAGTGATTTATTTTATTTGTTTGGAAACGGGACGAGCTCAATTAGATATTTCAATCAATACATTTACGTTACAGACATAATTTGACGATATATTTACGTTTTATCATATTATAATAATATACAATAATAATAATTACTTTTAGTTCCCGTTCGGCACATGCCCTCGCCCTGCGCTCTTCCTCCAGGTCAGAAGTCAAGTCCACGGTCTGCTCCTGGGCTTCAAACTCTTGTAGCTTGATTTTATTCAACTCTGCTTGTAACCTCGAAACTTCTTGAGTGAGCTCTGTAAACACACCACACGTGTTCAACCTAAGTCAAAAGTCTAAAATATCGTTTTACCTTTTACGGTCTTTCGGAGATCTTCCATTTCCGTGTCGTTATCATTGCCATCCGTGTCGTCAGCCAAATCGTCCAAAGTGGACGGCGCGACCGACATGACTTTTTGCATTAACGCCGAACTCCTTCTTTTCAGCTCACGATTTTGTTTGTACCACTGAAAACGGAGGGGCCATGAGGAGTGTACCAATTAAGGTCTAATTGACGGTTGCGAAACGGTTGATTAATGTCAAATTAATTATAAATAATGTGTACCTGGGAAGCTCGTTCCATTGCCTTCTGCAACGTGCTGGTCTCGAGCTCGTATTGTTGTTTCAACTGATCGTACTCCTTGTACATGGCTTCCGAAACTTCGCGAGCACGTATGAAAACAATGTTTAGCAGTATTAAAGCACGCACGCACACACACAGAAAATGTCAACATCACCCGCTTTATTATATTATATACACTAGTATGTATACTAAATCAGTGGCGTAGATACAAGAGGGGTGATGTAAGGGGTTCACCCCCCCCCTCTAGAACCAGAAAAAAAAAAGCTAATTTTTGTTCTTATATATTAATGTATGGTTTGTAATAAATGTAAATAATACAAACTTATTTAACGACTAACTGACTAAAATTATTTAAAAAAAGAACAAGAATTATAATGATATTAGTATAACCTACATTACGATTTTTAAATATTTTTACGACACACAGTACTGATTGGGCGTTGTTATTAGGTATTATTACGCAAGACGGTGCGACGACTGACATCGATCTCATGTGTTTTTTTTTTTCGATTCGTTCATTTGTTGCCATCGAGGTAACACGTTAATTATATTATTATAATTTTCCTTAATTTCACTTAATTAAATCATGATTCTTCAAAATATACCTAATTCATATTCATTTTTTATTTTTAGAAAATTAATTTATATTGCAACTATTGATAAGGAGCTAAATGTAATATCTGTTGAATCATTATCTACCTCTATATCCTCTAAATTTAATAGATATGAATGTTATGATGATTCAGGTATCAACAACGTTTCAAACCGTTCGTTAAATTCCAAAAATATTAATACAGTTATAAATAATAGGTATACGAGTACCAGATTTAAAGTTTAATTTTCCTATTTCTAAAATTTTTGACACATATAAAAAAGGACAAACAAACAAATTTGAGTTTAATTGGTTATTGCCATGGCCATGCAATGGTTAGCGTATTATAAAAAAAAGACAGCTGATTTTGTAAACTATGTGTTGCTATTTCTTAATCAATCAGTGGAATTAACCATCAAAACCGTAGTGAATTAGTTATATTGAATATTAGAAATGTTTATTTATTTCGAATTTTTTAAAACTCCCAGAAAATGTTGTTTACCTACGCCACTGTACTAAACTACTATATGTATATGGTTTACATTCGTTACTCACGTTTCCTAAGCTGCGATAGTTGCAACGTTCTTTCCGACAACTCTTTGTTCGACACCTCGAGATCCGCACTGAGCTTCAACACTTGCCGTTCCACGTCCGACTTCTCTCTCAGCACTAAACGAGGCATAAAACAAAAAAATCGTTTTAAGATACTAAAGGTCTATGCGCATAATATGCCACTGTTAAGTCATATTAAGTGGACCACAAACTCGTGCGGACATTTTATGCAAAGTGATTAGCGAATAGAAACTCACGTTTCTGATTCTGCGTCAACAGACCCTTCCGCTTGGCCTCCGTCTCTTCGTATTTGCCCTTCCATCGGTCCTCACCACCGTTGGGCGACGACTTGACCGAACCCAGCAGTGAGTTGGGGGTCGCGGGCGATTTTGCCAGGGAGGTTGATAAAGACGACGAAAAAGACTGTGGCGGTGGCTTGATAGGGGGCGTGAAGGTCGATGTAAAAGTCGGTGGTGGAGGTGGCGGAGGCGAAAAAAGCCCCGACTTGACTGAAGCTTTCGGTGCGTATGCACTGGCACACTTCAAGGTAGGTGGAGGAGATCTGACTTCGGCAACTGAGGCCGGCTGCTGGTGCTGCTGTTTGGCCAACAGTTTAGCCGCGACATCCGTGACAGCAATTGGAGACGACCTGCTCACGAACTTGTTAGTGGTCCCTGAAGTCGGCTTCTGGATCGTGTTTTTCGTCACTTCACCCGCCAGATAATTCTGCAGAAAACTGCTGTTCTTGGTTGCCACGAGTGGCTTCTCATCCAAATCGGTCGGCTCCTCACGAATCGTCTTGAACCGTTCACCAATCCCGTTTTGCTGCAACACCCCGAGTCCATTGCTGTTCTTATTGTTGATGTTGTTGTTATTGTTGTTATTGTTTAGAGCAGAGGGTTTGCTGTAGCTCAGTCCTGGTGGGTTGTACGGCACCGAGCCATTGTTTTGGTTGAACTTGTTTCGAAGGTTTTGCACGCTCATCGTGGGCAGTGCCAGTACAGTTAGTTTAGGTAACGTGAAACGTCTAAAACAAAAAAAAACCTTTTTTAGATACAAAAAAATCTTTTGCAGTCAGTCACTAAATCCTGCGAACTGCAATTATATACATCTAAATCGGATGTGTTATGCAGTATAAATCTACAATAGATTACTCGTTTCAAACGATAGTATAAACATTATAAACATTATCTGGACAAAGAAATTTTGCAACCATTATACTCGTAATTTTGTTTCTTATTTCAAATTAAGTCAAAAAATGGTTATACGCATAACCTACTAGTATTTACAATACCTGGGTATTGTTGAAAAAGGCTGAAGTTTGCACATTAGCCATGATATAAAATAATTAACTTAAGAAAAATTTAACAGTAATCAATAATTATTCCAGACTTTTTTTAAAGCATATTTTAAATTATAGTTTGTAAATAGCGTTGTTCACGCTGTTTTCACTATACGTCTGAAACGTATCAAAGTTTCTTAAAATTGTTTTTCTTCACGCACCGTCCTACTTATTCTTCATACATATCATACATATGTGTATTGTATACGTTGTATGTAACCTAGTATTGCTGTACACCGAACTTCATTCGGAATCGAGAAACCGACTTGGGTCTAGAATATTTCATATCAATTTTTATTATCATTATGCTGTATGTATTTATTTAAAGCGTATTAATTTTATATTAAAATTATATTTACTCACACGTGTGTGTGTTTAACTGTATTACAAAGTGCAAACGAGCACAACGACAATAGTTTTACGGGTATATATATATATATATATATATATATATACTGTGAATGTCCGCAATTGGGGGATTCTGACGTCAACTGGTAAATGTCAAAATACATTTAATAAATTAGTGAATGTTGAAAATTAAAATAATACAGACATTTACTGGTGGATGTTAACATTTACGTTAGGATTTTGGTCAATGTTGACCTACACAACAAGATTTTGGTTAATGTTGACATAGGTACGTATTCGTACATATCATATTATATTATTAAAGTAGAAACAACATATTATGTTTAATTAAATTAAAAAAATTAATATTATTATTATTATTTTTTTTTTTTTAAACAATATTATAATATATTATATTTGTATTATTATGAGGTATTTGAATTATGATTATTTTTTAATATTACTTATAACAGCATGACAAACTGTCATGACATTGTGAACTACATAAAATGCCAATATTTTTACATTTACACTTTTTTTAGTACACTTTGTTTTACAGTTACATTTTGTACATCCTTGCTCACCAATTAATAATGAATTTGATGTAGAAGCTTTCCTTAAGGAAATTTGTTGATCCCTTTGTACATCAGTAATTGATATTAAATTTTCTTTACACACTGAAAACTGGTTTCTGGTGTATAATCCAGATATAATAAGAGTAGTTGGGTATAGGAATAAAACATTTTATCAAAATTATCTACTTGTACAATACTTTATACTGCATAGGTACTAGATGGTATGTAACAAAACATTTTATCAAAATTATCAATTTGTACAATACCTTATACAGCATAGGTACTAGATATTATAAGATACTGTTTTATAATTGTGACCCTTCCGTAATTCCTAAATTAGATTAAATAATATCGGCATTACCAGCATTCATCAATATCGCTGTATATATGTCGACATTCACTAGTGAATGTTTAATAAGATCACAAATTTAATCAATTAGTCAACATTTACCAATGACTTTGGTGTACGACGACATTAACCGATGACTGTCAGCATTCACCAACTGCGGTTATTCACAGTAACATATATATATCACATAGTATATACTATTATTTATTAATTTATTATAGTCAATATTAATACGTCCATAGGGCACCGCATTTTGTAATCGATTGAGTAACCTATATAAATATACACACAATGGTATTGTGAAATATTTATAACAAGTATGAATGTAAAATGAAATATTTATAAGTTATAAGCAAGGCTTGTAAGTTCACGCACTGAATGAGTATGCCCTTACGCACTTAATATAGGCAAAATATGCATTGAAATATGCTTCAAAAAATTCAGAAATTGGCATTTTACAAACTAAAAATTTTAGAATATGCGCGTGAATAAAAAAAAAATAAAAAGTAAATGTTTAGATAATAAGATATAACAATATATTTATATTCTATAGCTATAAAAAAAATTGAATTCTAACCATTTTTTTACTCCAACCACTGTAAAAGGAGATACATTTTAGTTACTAAAAATTAATAAATGATTAAGAATTTTTCATTTTACATGAAATTTAAGTGTTTTCATCGGAATTCTTTTTTTTAAAAAAAAGTGCAAATTAAGTATAATGATATAGTATAATATCTGCAGTAAGAGCCTATCAAAATTATTAATAGTACGCCCAATAAAATAAAAACTGCATAAATTTAATATGCTTAATAGGCAAAATTCTATCTTCTATCAAATACGCAACAACATGCTAAATAGAACTTTTCATATTTAACTATGGTATCTTGAAATAGATTTCTATATCATCTAGTACAAAATAAAACTGAGTATGATTGATATACAAATTAATGAATTTATAAACCCTGCTTATAAGTAATTATGTGTAGCACATATTTGAACCTGAATGAATAGGTCATCGATGTGAATTTCAGTTTAAACGTATATTGCACAACGGTCGCAGTTTCAGTGGACAATACCTATAATATAGCCTTATACGTTTCACCTAATATTGTTACATCCAAGAACAACGTGTAACTGCGGAGTCGAAATAATCTTTTTTGTAAACGAATGCGTAGAGGACGTTAAGAGCGGCTATTCGACAACCAGCTGAATTTATTATTGTTATGATGATAACCCCACTGCAGGTAGGACGTGCAACTCGTTTAATTGAAATCAATCATTGCATTAGCATATTGTCTATAGTAGTGATGTTAAAATTATTACACGATTACGTGATAAATAATCACCACGTCCAAATTATATTATAATAACTCGTAGGTATAACATATACGGTTCTTCGGTTCTTTTTGTTTCAAGAACCCGCCAAAAATCTACACGTGCGATGCGCACCGACGTCAGTATAATAATAAGGTTTTAGAGTTCAGATAATGTCCACGTTTCCGGCAGCATTGCTTCAAATATGTTTTGTAAACGAATTTTATCAAATCCGTTAAAAATTCGCCTAATCTGGACAACAATAATAATTCAGAAACATTTTTTTGTTCCGACAAATCGGTTCGCCGTTCTTGTCCAGATGATTATAGTGATAATATACTCAAAATGCCCACGAAAAGTTTGTACAGCCATGAAAACACAACGTTGAGCATGTGGCGCCATCATTTTAAATTGAAAATCTTAGATTTCTTCGCATTTAATAACGAACTATCTAGAATCACTGGTCTAAACGTTTTCACTTGTAAAACTACTAATACTCATCTTATTGTATATCCTAGAGATAGTATCAGTAATAATACGAACGTAGACCATTTAATAAGAACTGACACTAGTTTACACACATTTCTACCTCGTCATCTTCATCCATACAGAATTGTTCTCAACAACTTTCACAACTCTACCCCGTGTACAGATATTTCCACTACCTTATTGTCGAAAAAATAATAATCTGTGAAACAAGTTTAAAATGTAAAAAAAAAATGTACCCATCCAATATTTTTTTTTGATCGAAAATTCCAAGACAATAATAACGATGTACATCGATATACATGATATACACGTCAGAAATATGTCAATATCAAATGTTTATACTCAAATACCGAAGTCAAAATAGAGAAACTTTATAAAATCCGTCGTGCTTTTCCTCTCATGTCAACCGTACGTCAGCTGTAACGGCCACACAAGAAACTATTGCGCTACCATGATCTCACATGTGTCAAATATGTGGTGAAACCCATTCACCGAGGACTGTACAAAAGACCAAAATAGCCTGGCCAAATGTGCCCTCTGTGCCAACCATACTGTCAACTACATGGGATGCCCAACATTAAAGCAGGTGTTCAAGCTTCGGAAAAATCACCATCTCAAAATTTGTGTTCATATGTCCTGAATTAAGACACCCGGTTAAAATAACCATATGATGGTCAAAACCATCTTATGCCTTGGTAATTTTGTCTTCAAGTCCGATATAATTAATATTCCTAACATCAACAATAATAATTATATTAAGAATCCATCATCATTATCTAAATAATTATCCGAGTTATCTTCTTTGATTGATTCCCTCCTCACTCTTCTAACAGTTGTCTTACATAAACTGAGTATACCATAAGATGATTTATGTTTGATTATTTAATTATTCTTAATGTCACGCTATCAGTTTATCATTATTATTATTATATAGTATTCCATTTTAATTGGCTTCGTAAATAGCAATTACTATAGTTAAGATTTATATTTGAATTTTGCGCCAAGATAACATTATTATATGCAATTCATTTATCTCAATATTATGTGGTTATTTTATCATTTATAATTGTAGAGTTGTTTATATACTGAAGGCTAATAATAATAATAATGAAAAAAAAAGGTTTTGGAGTTACATATAAGATATAAATATAGGTACGTAATATTATTATAATATAATATACTATGCAGTGATCCGAAGTGATTTACGTTCGTGATTTATTTTTTGGGAGAAAAAACTCGTTAAGAATACATCGGATACTATGCGATACATATCGGTATAGGAATGAACATAATTTTATGTAAAGTTTGTTATACAAATCGCATGGTGATGAAATATAAAAAAACGTCCATTTCGCGGTAGGACAAAGTACAAAATAAACACTTACCATATATATATATATATGTGTGTGTGTGTGTGTTTTCATAAGAGGATACGTCGGTTCGCTGACGTTTTAAGAAAATGGTTTAAAAATAAAAATTATATAACGCGCACAATAGGGATCACAACGGAATGTCGCAGACGGTAGCTGCAGGTATCATTTGTACAGGTAGGTACACTACGCGCGAGACTATCGCGCTATTGTATTCTTATTTCTTCAGAAAAAAAAAAACCCAGATTATTATTATTATACGGTGTGTGTAAAGGTACCTCTGTAACATATATGTACTTTTTACTCGTAATATATTGCATACATCTGGTCGTCCGACAAACGCGCGTGACGCAAAGAAGACGGTGCATGCGCGCATGTTAAAAAATAATGCATTTTTTATTTATTTTTCTCATTCTTCGCGAACACACAGATCCTTATAATATCATTGTACACTGGAGTCGTCGCCGTCGCCGTCAACCCACTCGCGTACGTATAGCATTATAACAATAACCTTCGTGATTACCCGCCGCCGACGACGACGACCAACAGGTTCTCGATTCGTATCGGACGCGCGCATTATAAGAATACACCTTTCTTACTCATTCTCTCTATTTCTCTCTCTCTCTCTCTCTATCTCTCTCTTACTCTGTGGCCAACACGTAATAATAATATTATGTCCCCGCGAAACCCAATATCCGTCGTGCGCCTACAAATATCTGGCGGGTGCGTTGTACGTACGGGTAAACTCGATATTATTTTAAGTGCGTACGCGTGTTTTTATCATATCGTATATTATACTGCACATGGTAACGGAGACGAGAAATCGATATACACATTCGGTCGGTGGCGGGAGGGGGGTCGATTTTTTTATCGATAGCGCACACATAGCTATCGGATCCGAACGGTCCGTATAGTGTAAGCCGCTGATGACGCCACACTGCCCCTGTCGACATAAAAAAATGTTGGTGGACGTAGAAGGTACCTACGTAGTATAATATAGTACCTAAGACTGTGCGTGTTCCACGACGGTACAAAAAGTGAAGTGTGTCAGTGTAAATACAACGAAATTTCAAAATGTGTGGTAATTATTTATCTATTTATCGTAACATTATTACAATCGAAAAGCACAATTACGCGCACCGTTTCAATGGTTAGAATATTAAATTACATATTTAACTAATAAATATCTTATATAGATACACAATATAGAAAATGTATGTAACGAATTACAAATATAAGATCATTTATTGGAATTGAAAGAACGAAAAACTGTCACACATACGCGTCGTATACGAATATCGCGTTGAAATTGGTTTATTTCTAATACATAGAAAATCACTGTTCGACCGCCTCGTATATTATCTACAGTGTATATGTATATTGTACACGCATTATTGCGCTCTTCGTCCGAGTAGTAAGAGGATGAGGAAGAGTGAGGGAGAGAGATTAATCGCTGACTGAATGCCGATTTGTATTATTATAATATTATACCATGAGCTGGTTGTTGTTATGTCGCGGATTTTCGCTCTGCGTAGTCGCCTGCCTGCGCAAGACCAATCCGTATATGTATAACATATAGCAGAGCGACGAGACGTAAACACGAACAGACGAAAAAAAAAAAAAAATACAAAAAAAAGTGAAAAATAAAAAAAACAACACAAAAAACCACGGATTGCGTTCCACACGTTTATGCGACATTTATGCACAGAGTGCATAATAATATTAATAATAATAATAATATATGTGCGCGCGTATATGGTATTAATTATTTCGAGTACAATATAATTACCTTGAAATCGTCACCAATGCCACTATACGTTATATATGTGTGTGTGTGGTATAATATTATATACTACATGCAATCTGCACGGCCGGAGGTCAAGTATACGATACAATAATAATAATAATATATACGTTTGTTATGTATTGTTGTGCACGCGGAAACGTAAAATTCATTTTTTAAATTTACTATTATTATTAGGATATAGTTTACGTAACAAACCAGACGCGAGACGGATATAGAGAACATGCACATAATATTATTATCGTTTACATACGTCGTAAATGTGGAGTTATATTATAGGCTAACACAATAACACTGTGCCGGTATAATGCAGTGGAAAAGTTCTCACACACGACGAAAACGTGTTTAAAATAGTGTGCCCCTCGTTATATTATTTATCTATTTAATTTTCTTTTTCACCGTGACCATCATGTTTTGCCGAACATGATCCGAGTCAGAAAGTTATAATGTATCAATGGTCTTTAGTCGAAAGTAAGCCCGGATAAGTCTTGTCCGAGTGTCCGCTGAAAAACTGACATCTGAGCGCCGACAACATAAACGTTTCAGCGGAGGCATGTTCTGTAGTGTTGCTTGCAGACCACACAAATTTGTCGAGAGTCTTTGTTTCGTTTTAGACCTGCACGGAGCCGCAAAAATGCAGAACTACTACAGATCAGCAACGGCAGTCGATACGATATGTACATATAAAGATGAAATAAAACGCTGTTATATTATGCATAGTAATGAACAGGTAAATATGTGCGTCAGTAGCAAATAAACAACACTCAATTCGTTGTAATTTGATTAAGCCGACGACAAATAATAAACGAGTTATATGTGTCTTCAATACGGAAAATTATAAGATTCAAATCTAAGTTTTTCTGTATCGGACAATAAGGTACAACGTTATTAGATCAAGCAACTGCAGGAGGAACTCCTTCAACATGATTACATATTATGACTATAGAGATTTGGGAAAATGTTAAATATTGAATTGTATATCTACGCGTAGTATTATTTCAATATAGTTTGCATTAAAGATAATAGAACTTAGGAATAATACAAAAGATATCGCGGTGTAAAAATTAACTTTTAAAAAAGTAACGATAACAGTGTCCTTTCATTTATCACAAAGATTTTTTCATGCAAAAAGCAAAGAGCAATTCAGAGTTGAATGTATTTGAAGAAAATACCGATCGGTAATCTCCATCGCTTTTTTTTTCAATCAAAATGTGATTTCCATAAGGGTTGAACTCTTAGTCTGACAGAATAGTCTGTAAGTTTCGCCTATGATTCTACCATGTGTTCCTTATATATATGGAAAAACGTTCATATATTTTATAATCGTATACTCATGTTTCCAATGTATCAATTATAATGTAATATCCCTGTATCTAATCAGCATGCCTCATTAAGTTTATAAAAACCTACGCCATTCATATTTTTCTATATATATATATATATATATATATAATGAATACACAGCCGTATAATACATATTATAGTGCAGAATATCAAACGTTGTACGCTGAACTGAAAGAAAAAATAGAGAGCGTCATTTATCCAAAAGAAAAAGAAAAACTTACTATTGTTGTCGTCTAATAATACCTTTGAAATATTTTTACCTACTCGTATACATAGGAATTATATAATATACATCATACGATATATCGTAATATTTTACGTTTCCGACGACGCTTAATATGTATTGTGTGCGGTCGAATTATTATTATCTGGTAGTTGCGTAACCAACGCTCGGACGTTTCGTAGGTGTACGACTGATTTGCCGAAACCAAAAATGTATATGTATGTGTGCTGTAGTCGAGTATAATACATGGTTATAACAGAAATATAATAATATAAATCGTATACAATAACAATTATTACTGTGTATACAATCATTCCATCTTTTACACGCGCGGAAGATTTCGTACGGAATGCAATGGGATGTAAATAAGAAGTTTGGTGTGTTTCAACAATGGAACGTTTAGTCAATTAATTTCAATAACTGCACACTATACCTATATTTATATATAGGTAGGATGGCATGAAAAATTGGTCGTAGATTTACATTCACGCGCTGGCCCGCGTGCACAAAAACCATTATAATTTAAAACGATGATTTATTATTTCAACTATAAGAATAATATTTCAGTTGTTTGTAACAATAATATCTCATTGGAGGTTAATCACTATTCAAATATTTTAGCCTGCTGCAGCATTAAAATTCCATACGCCTCTATTATGTACGGCTAACACTGCAGTGCCGTGCACAAGTATACTTATATAATATTATGATCATACAAACCATAATATAATTCCAGGTAAAAATTGAGATCATTGCATATGAACTCTTTAGGATTGTATGATTTCGGCCGTTTTGGCGTATATATTAATTAAGGTCGAGGTCGAATGAATAAAAATCAGATGATGTACTCACGTATATATACACAATAAATATTCACAACAGTCGCGAACCTTAATTATTGCATATAACACCACACTCGTTTAGTAAAACGATTTAATTCAAGCCCGTTGCGGTACACCCAAACAATTTATACAAAGTGTTGACCTGTGAACATTTATGAATGTGTACATTTTAAACACAATGCATTTGAGCTCTACAATACGTATAATATTGAAAACTTAACCCAGTGTTTCTTCAACTGTATTTTACAAAGCAGGGACGTAAAACATTTGTTTACAACAATTTATTTTTAGTATATAATAAAAAAAAAATTATGATTATTATTTTAACTATTTTGATGGTAAAAAATAATTACACCTTTATCTTTATTGAGCCATACTAATTTTACAATAAATTTAGAGGGATCACATTACAAAAAAGTTTGAGAAGCACTGACCTAACCTAACTAACCGAGTTGTGTATACATTATTATGAATTATAAGTTTCAACAGGGAACAATAGTAACTAAACATCTTTCACTTAATTAAATGCTGCAAAATATATTATTATTTCCAACATGATTACTATATTAACACCAACATGACAAATTCGACTTTAAATGAAACGACTTAATTCCACGCATAACACTATATTATATGCATACATAAATCACTACCCCTGCAGACTACATCCATATGTGCTACATTATTTATAACAATATAATTTTTTTTCTCGTGAAACCGCAATCGTTTTTTAGGCGTTAAACGTATATATATATTATGCTAGTAAAAAAATTATCGATTTTCGAATTTTGTCACAGGAAATACCAGTCGTAATAAATTATTTTTTACATCGAATGCAATTTCGATTATTTGGCCTATTGTCTGTGCGGCCGCAATAATGGAAAATAAAGAGAAAAATAATAACATTATTATAATATATAAAATTTGTGCAGACAGTCGTATATACATTAAGTTTATCCCGTAACAAACAGCATCCGTTTACACGCGACACATACAATGTTTGAGGCACCACTTAAAGGTATAAGAAAAAAAAACAATAATAATAAACACATAATAATATGCAATCGGCTGTGAAGACGCGTCGGGCTGCACCAGCGCAGTCGGCGAGCACCATATGTTCTACACAGGCGTATAGAGAGTTATGTTCGTATAAAAACCAAATCCCGTACAACGTAGGCGGCAGTATTTGAAGAATATTATAAATATAAAAAAAAAAAACATTTATAGCATATACATAATATATGCCGTACTGTACATATATCTGTTATACGTAGATATTATTTAATAATATATATTATGCAGGTCCGTTTGTTCCGATGTGAACAAATTTGAACTTTGCCTATGGGATGACTAAGAATCGGTAGACAATCGTATATGATGTATGATATTAAATAATAATTTATATATAATGCATAAAATTATTTTTGCTTATTTAACTATTGTTCCTGTGTACATTTTATCTATTTTTAATATATTACGCTTTCATATAGCATTAATAAAATGCGTAGTACATCATTTTCCCGCACTCCTACATTTTCATTTATTTTGTTGTTGGAATTGTTGTTTGTAATTGCATCTATATGGCGTATCGTTATCCTTCAAGAATTGAATATATTCGAGCTGCTTCTCTCAACGATATTATATAAAAATATTTTTTTCACCAAATGTCAACTAGGACAAACAACTGTTTGCACGTACTTTCTAAAAAACTAGAGTTTAATTACATGCATCTGTTGAAGTTAATTAGGTTACTATCAATGGAGCTGATTTCATGATTTATTGTTTTTACCGAAAAAAATCATGTTTCATAGGAAGTTTTCATTAGATTTTTTTTTTGTTTTCTTCAACAATTGGATTTTTGTTTACTATATTGAAATGTTTTTGAACATTAATGTGTCCAAAGTATATAATATATACGGTCATGTTGGCACTTAAATAAGCCGAATCGCGCAATATGTGCCGCACGTAGAAAAGGGTTGGAAGACCTGAGGGAAAAAATAATTTAATAAAAATGACCAGCCGGTGATATTTAAATTACATGGAGAAGGATGCGGACGTAAATACGTTTTACGATCAAATGACATTTAACGGTTAAGAGACATTTAGGAAACATTTAGGAGGACGTACAACGGGCCGGGCATTGCGCATGACATCGTTTAGAGCCGAAAAAAAGAGCGAAAAAACCGTGGTTAAGAACGCAGTTTTCTGCGACCGCCGGCGGTGGTGGTGAAAAATGAATAGCTAAACAATATTAATCTGAACTGTGTCCACCATATCTGGATTATAATAATATCGTGTCCGCGACCGCACACGCGGTAAACAGGAGATATTAACACAAAGTGTGCCGGTATCGAGTGGCGTAATAGGTGTGAATATGTAATTAGCGTAATAATATACGATACACGCGGTCATTAATATATGCATTTTATCGATCCAGTGCGCAATATAGGTGTACGCGATAAGTGGTCTTCAACGTACACGATTTATACTCGTGGTATCGTACATTTTACTATGTTATGGTCAGGACTCGAAATCAATAGCATTTAATATACTGAAAAAAAAATAACAGAACAATAATAGATATACCTACATAATATTGTTTCATGGAACAATAAGGGCGTACTAGTGCTAGGACGTGCTAGTGGCGTATATATAAAATATTTGGGGTGGACAGGAGTCTGTAGAAGCCAGAAAGTTAACATAGTTTTGCAATTAAATCTTGTCACTTCTAAAATTTATTTCGAGGTGGGGGGAGGCTGTGGTTTTCTTTATGCCCCCTCTCTATATATGCCATTGAGTGTACATATTTAAAATTTAAAATTTTATACAGCAAATACCTACTTTAGAATTTCCATTTTACAATGCAATGTTTCCAGTTTTGATGTTACTATATAGTACCTACCATTGAATTTTATTTATTTTATATTTTTTCTAACTTCATAATTTAAAGTAACATTATAGAGTAAAAAGCCTTTTGAAAAATCGTTATAATTCAGTGTCACTTTTTTTAAATTTATGAAACCACAAATAAAGTAAATATAAATTGTTTTAAATAGTTAACAGAAGAAAAAATAAATAGGTCAAAAATTTTCAAAGTACTTCGAAAGCGTTACCATGTATTATAGAGAATGTCAATATAAAGATTTGGTGAAAATTTTAAGTTGTTACGGTTTTTCGTTTTTGAGTTGGAGCATTTTAAAAAAATGCATTTTGTAAAAACGTGATTTTGCGTGAAATTTCCCGTTTTTTTTTGTAATTTTTTTATCGTTTTCTTCGATTGTTTTAAAAAGTATTGAAAAAGTTGAATTTTTACTTACCCAAGTACCATCTACATTCACTTTCCTTTCAGAAAAGTTGCTGTTTAAGAAAATCGAAGCATTTTTACTACCAAAAATCGTGTCCCCAGGCACAAAAAAAATAAAAAAAAAATAAAAAAAAAAATAAAAAAAAAAACACATCATTGTAAAATCAATAGATTCCATCACTTCGTTCGGAATCTAAAAAATGTGTTATTGGTTTAAATAATATTTTACACTTGTATATCAGTATATGTATGAAATTATAAAGATTTCAAAATTTTTATGGTCATAAAGCAGCACATATTTTAATGCTTTTCAGTGCTATTAAACCCGAGCCTTGGCTATGGGTCATACAAATTCAGGAGCACGTTGAGAAATTCCAAGCGGTGGTCCATTCTCACCCCCCCCCCTCCCCCCCAGAAATGTATATGTTAAGTGTAATGATTAAAATTTATTATTATTCCTATTATTTATTTTATCTACATGGAGATTCATCAATGGACGGTATACACCACACGCGATTTACTGACAGTTATTTTTGTAAAACGATCTACCTACTTATACAAATAATTACGGTTATTGTGCCAAATTTGTGATAGTATAATTTTCTAACATAAAAAAAAAATATATGTATATCGTACACAAACGAGATCATTTTTAATTTTAGTTTTTGGCCAATTGCTGTCGATTTAAATGACTTTATGGGATGAAAACAATTTAATCGTAATATGTTTGACTGTAACAAAGTTCGCAACTGGCTGGAACGCTGAATGTGCGAGCGAGGAAATTCGTCGTTTAAATCGTTTAACGTGATAATATATAGTGCATTATTATTATAACGACCACCCGATGTACAATGTATACAATATTATTTTATCGTTTAGCGCGGTAGTGTTAATCTCGTCGCGGCGAAACCATTCGAAAACACATAATTATCACTTCACGCGTGAGACATGCATAATATATTGACATAATAATTGCCTGCCGTATAAAGCTATTAATCGATGTTGACGTCGGTCTTTGTGTGATTTTTATATTGATTGCGTTTTGATGACACAAATCTGCGGTCCGTTTAAGAGTAATATTATGCATATTATGGTTTGTCGTAATAGATTTCAAGAAAACGACCTTTGATAATTATTGATAGGTTAACACGGTGTGAATAATTACAAATACCCTTAACTGTGCACTGAGCAGTAGCTGCGGGAATGTATAGTTTTAATAATTACAAATAATATTGTATTCTTTTTCATCTTATAATGGTTAAATTAAAACAAATACCAATTTATATTCTTACTGTTTTAGACAGGTATGTGTAATATGTTATTTTATTTTAAATTAATATTTTTAATATTTGTTATTTAAACTATTTTAGATATTGGTCAATTGTCACAATAAAAGCAGTCTCGATTGATTGATAGGCAAAGCAGTGTTATTTGTAAATAATAATTTTACATCATGTTTTGTTCTTTTATCACTGCTAAATAAACAATTTTTATTATTATTTGACAAAAGAAAAAAAATTACACAACGATAATTTATATATACATTCCTGTGAAATAAAAAACTGATATACTTTACTTATTTGGCAATGGCATTGAGTATTGTATATTAACAGTGTGACTACTTTGCACATCTACAGACAGAGATTATACAATGTCCAAATATAGAATTGTTCTTAATCGTTTCATTTTCAGATCGTGAAATTTACCGCCATCGAGTAAGAAATAATATTTAAACCATAAACTTATATTCAAACATGCAGTAAATGAACTGGTACGGTGCATAGACCGTCTATATACATTTACACAAATTATTCGCAATAGAAAACTGGAATAAGTATTTGGTTTCATTGTGCTTTCACCTGCACTCAATAGAGTATAAACGCTGCATATAGGATATAAATAAATATATATAATGCATATGATTTCGTATCGGCTTATAAAAAAAAATAATAATAATACGGTCGGTGGTACGATTTTGAAACAAATACAACATTATATCGCAGATGTAGACGTGTATAGTTTCTACAGAAATTAATTAGAAATGACAAAAAAAAAAAAAAAATCTAAAATGTATAGGTAGGTCGTACCTATGGTTGTACCCACTCTCCCCCATACATGAAAATGTCATACTGAAAAACCAAAATCGTTATTTATTATTCAGTTTTTTTTTTCTCGCTTCGTACAGTATAGAGTTGATTCAAAGCAACGCAACTCTGTGAAATAACTACTTTTTATAATGACCACGTGTGCGCACATAATAATATACACAATGATCGTGTGCAGACCACCAACACCACCACAGGGGCGGCGGCGGCATATCGTGTGTACGTGATGCGTTGCCAGGGAGGAGATGTGCACACGACGTTTCGGGAGAGCTGCTGCAATGTAGAGGTTTGTACCTGTTTGTGTGCACATGCGGTCTACAATAATATAATAATGGAACAGTACATACGACGAGCGATAAAAGTTGAGTACATACTACCTGTATGGAAAATAATTTTAAGAATCGTAATAGACACGCATATTGATTATTGTTTTCGATTTAAATCACAGTAACGTATTATAAAATGTACAAATATTAAATCGGGCACTATAATATACAGACCGAATAATTATTGTGAACAGGTAAATAAATAACAATATAATTACGAGTACCAACGCAAACCCGGTTTAAACTGTTTAAAGGTATAGGCGCTGCACGCGTACACGCAGACGAGACGAGGTATATCATCGTGTGTGCACTCGAAATCACTGTCTAAATCGATTCAACGGTCATGGTTCGACGGGTATTGCCTACATTATAATATTATATAGGTGCACTGTTTTACCATAATCGCCGCCGCGTGCACACATTATTATAAAATACTATGTATCGCGAACGAACCCGGTGTGACGTGTGAACGTATACATTAAAATAATATATCGAGTCGGACCTAGGGCAACAGCAAACGGACGATGCACGGCGTAGACCGAATACGGGACAACGGCCGAACGCACGTAGATACAGGGTGTCGCACGGAGATCTGACAAACTTTAGTTTTACTCAACATTTTGAAGTTTTTTTTTTAATAATCGTTATACTTTAGCGCTAAAATAAGTATAATTTTAATTTAACAATAATAATAAGAGAATTTAATTATTGAAAAATCTAAAAAAATTATAAAAATTTTTAAAAAATCAAGATAGCCATTTATAAGTTTAATTTTTAGAAAAATGTTGATATGCGAAGTTGTTATTTATTTTTGTCGTTTATTTTTAAACAATTTTTAAAGTTAGATAAAATTCAAATATTTTTCTTATGGTGACGATCTACTAATGGTCCGCGATATCGTGGTTCTACCTTCTAAGATCAAGGCCGTGCTTATTGGAATTTCCGTTGATTTCAAAAAATTATGTAAAATTAACTTTCAATTATACGTAATATTTTCTAAAAACATTTTTTTTTTTAAATTAACTACGAAATGGCTATATTTGATTTTGAAATTTAAATTGTTTGTTTTACTTTCGCAAGTAAAAAAATTAAAAATAAAAGTTTATATTACATGACGTGTAGTCCATTTATACATTATATAAGATGTATAAAAAGAAAAATTAAAAATATTGAATAGAACAAAAGTCATTGAATTTATCAGATCTCGGTAGGGACCCTGTATATATAACATTTTGGATTTAAATATACCTATATACGGCGTTAATATTATGTGCATAATATTATCCAATATAGTGCAGTGCATGTTGCATAAACTGATCGTACCACATATATGTATCTATACGTATAGGTAAAAAGCTATCTCACGCAGAAGTTGCTTGAACTTTTTGTTTCACTAATGAATCGCATGTAATAACTGTACACAACTCGCAGTCCAAAAATTGCTTATTATTCAATTTTAATCACTCACGTAAAACAAGTTTTTAAATTTGATGCATATGGTATGAGTAATTTGAGTATATATATATAGGTATATAAATATTTAATGTTTTTTTTTTTTTTTTTATAAAGTATAAGCATTATTTATAATATAATATTATAATAACAATACAAAATTGTGATGAATAATTTATCGTGTATTGCATGATTCGAAAATATATAATCCTCTTCAAGCCACGTGAAACACTAAAACTGACTCGATGCATATATTATACTCACGCATTTTCGCTTTTCCATGTATGAAAATAAAATATATACGTTTTGCTTAAAGTTACAAAACCAATACATTGCTGCACTCGATTGTTGCAAGGGGAATGCAAAGGTTCCAAATAGTACCTGCATTGAATAACTATACTTTTTGAAAGTACTTTTCGCACACCATAGGGGGGCCATCTACGTTTAGGATGAAATAACGCCGGGTTCGCTCTCTTTTTACTAACAAATAATGGATGCCCCTCCCATCCGCATTAATATTTTCCCATTTGAGCACTGCGGCTGTATATACACACAATACACATACAATAAGAATATTTATACATGTAACAATAACAAATAAACGCGTCGTACGGTAAATTATTGTCCGAAAACAATGCTATTATTTGGATTGATAAACAAATAATAATATTTCATCGATCGAAATGTATCGCGATACCTGAGTATGTGTACTTGTAAGCCGACCCCCGATTGAAAATTATCGTCGCGTCTATGTACTCGGAATCGATGACGTAGTCGTGAAATGTCGAACAAATATACGGCGCAAAATATTGCGCGAGTAAACGGTTTTGTTTTAAAACTCGTATATGATTACACTCAATTCGTATACACCGACTTTTCACGCGCCCAGTGCCGGAACACAAAAGGAAAAGAGGATATTTTTAAACGCGCACGTTCGGTCAAAAGTCAACGCTAACGATGCGGTTAAGCCACGCGCGCGCCGCGACCCAAAGCGGGCAGACAGAGACGGACGGACGGACGGACGGATGGACGAACGGACGGACGGACGACGACGATGCCTGGAATGCGTTTTAATCCAATATGTAGTGGCGAATAAAATTTCAACCGCGGTTTTTCGTCGTCGTCGTCTTTGTCATGAATTAAAAACGGCTATCTCATGATATGTAATAATATGTATACGATAGCCGTGCGTATTTTTTTGTCTCCGCATAAGTACAACGCAGCACGGACGGCCTTGACGCGAAATCGCAAAACAAAACAGGCGTGTAAGATGATTTAATGTCTTCTGTCACTCTAAATGGTAAAAAAAAACCAAAACAAAAAACCGCTTTACTCTTACCACTTGTCACAGAATTAATAATTTACGTACACACGCCGCTGCCGCGGCCGTGCGAACAAAACTCAATTAAGAAAAATATAGTGACAGTAGGATAGTTCGGATATTATATAATATTATGTACCTATCGCGATATTAGGTATATCTGCTTACTATTGTAATATCATTTTATACTGTAGTATAACGACGCGCGGTTATCACGCTCGTAATTGAAACCCAATTTTTGCGACTACCAATTTGTTTTTGTTTCTTTTCTCTCTCTCTTTCTCTCTCTCTCTGTCAATCGTGATTTTTTGTAACCGCTTTCGCAGAGTTGAAAATGTAGAAAGTATCTAAATAATTAGCACCGTGTGTGCCAAGAGTGCCTAGCCTACACCTGGCGTGCGGTGAAATACACGTATATACATACGGGACGGGCAAACTACGATTAAAAACAGTTGAATACCAATTACGGGCAACAGAAGGACGCCGCCGCAGCCATCGGTAAACATCAGCAGCTATATAGACGGCGTTTTGCAGCCATCGTGCGCGGGCTTGGACAAAAGAAAATCTATATACGTTTCCAGAAAGACGATTGATTTAGGTCATGGCCGTTCGCGTCGGGTTGTGTACTTGACCGTCGTCGATTTTTATTTTTAGTTTTTCTTACCGCAGATCGCAATCGCATAAATAATGTACAAAACAACATATATTATACAAGCGTAATTCGTATTTGAATATATTTACTATATACATATTATTATTATTATATAATATACCTATGCGCTTAGATTTTAATCAACGATGGGAAAATAAAAACAATAACCACCGCTTTAGTGTAAGTACTATATTTTATTATTTATTGGTGTATTATAATCATAAAGCATTACTACCGCTTTGTTCGTTTTCTAGGTGGCGTAGTAATAACGAGTAAAACGTATATATTATAAAATCCGTATGGGTGAACAGTCGTCAGCTGCAAATTTTCATACTGCTATCGAATCTTATATACATATATTATAGTCTCCCGATAGATTTTTAATCACTGCCCCGCCACCACCATTCCTTTTATCAAGTTGAACATATTATTTTCTTCTTTTATAGAAAAATATTCCCCCCGATGCTGTCCCAGCCCCGGTGCACCCGCGATTGTGTTTACACGATAAATTATAATTTATAATATGTTATGTTAAAATATTTTATTTAAATCAAAAGTCGTTATGCGTCCATTGGAGAACACGACGTAGTGTAAGTGAATGGATTCACTCGCGTTGAGAACGATAATATAATGGAGGAATAATATAACAATATATAAAGTTAAATAATGCATAAGCTGCCAACATGACGTTGTGTTGCGCGTCTACACTCGAATGGTATTAAATAAAGAACAATAATCTACATACGATCTACGTGAACTCTAAAAAAAAAGAACATTATTTTATTATATTATATCGTGCGATTTATAAAACACAGTTTATACACTGTTCCCATGTAAATTATGTCCTTTTTTGTACACCTATATACGAATCGAGTTACGGGTATAAGCGCGTATAAAACATTACCTGTGATATTTGGAGGTCTTCCAACTATGGTAACGTTTTGATATTCATAGCCATATATTACTATACTGGTTCAGAAGGTCACGCTTCCGGTGCGCATTCGAAAAACTGATGAAAATATCATTTTTTTGCGTAAACACGGTTACGGGCAAAAAATAAATACGGTTTATTATCCAATATCCGCCCAGTACGAAGCGCGTTTCGGACGTTTTATTGCATTTCATACGGTCAGTGCGTATATTTATATTTACGACTATACGCGAGTGTATTATTTATTATAGAGCTTGTGAGTTGTGAGTTGTGCGACCATAACAACTTTTATGGGTGACGCGGTTACAAATAGAGATATAATGGTATAGGTGGGGATTAAAATTTAATTATTTTTACTTGGGGTTCGTGTCATCACTATTATTTTTAGGATTATAATTATCGAGAATAAAGTGACTGCAATATAGCAGATGAATTGAGCGATTGAATCTTGCAAAGGACAAAATATATGTACTACTGGAATGATGGAACGCAAGAGGACTGAATAAGTTTTTTCAATAATAAATGTTTTCGAAAAATGTAGCGTACCCCTATACTAATATAGTCACACTTTTTTTTGGAAGGCATACTTTAATGAAAAGTGATGAGTACGTTTTATAAATAATTATTCAGTTTTTTTATTTTCCAAATTCGGTATGAAAGAAACGATGCGATCTCTCAAATGGAAGACATGCCGCAGGGATCACACAACGTCAATTGATCCGCAGTACAGAGGTGCTTTTTGTACTATTTTTATGTAAATGCGTATCCGCGACCGACAATTATGATTTTAATCGTAACACATCCCGGTGTTTGGGATGGGATATTTTTTTCGACTTTCTCATAGCACCGATCGACAAACGACTGTAATATATCGCAGCCGGCGATTAATGAAACGGTTTCGCGAACCGGTCGACCGTGGGATCGTGATGGTACTTCGGGCACCGCATCGGTCGTGCAGCGGCGCAAATGCACTTATAGCTATAGGGGAACACACGAGGGGTATATGAGAGGATAATAGCGTCGATGAACCGACTTTTTTTACAGGAATTAGCCTAATTGACTCGGATAAGTCTGGTTTATCGTATATATAGTCTCTTCACCCGTACGCATTCCTCTCTCCAGCCTCCTTTCCCCCGATTAATAAATTTATAACATCTAAACAGCGCCACTACAGTATTCCTTATATAAGATTCATTTTGTAACTATCGCCGCCTGCATGCATTTTAGTTATATATACCTCGTATATGCGTTGAGTTGCACTTGATGCGATATTTCCAAACCGTTCGCAGAAGCAAACTATGTATCGCATAAACAATAATCTCGTAAGGCCGTATAGGTTATCTTACCGAGCGCGGTTAAGAATATAATATCGATATAGTCCTTGGAGGTAACATATATTAAAATAGATAGTTTAAAATCTTTCACGAACCTGGACAATATATTTTTCCCCGGCCGACACGAGTCGCGAACCGCGGTTATGCGCTGCTGCAGTTGGAATCTTGACCTCACGGAATACTAATCGATACAGATAAACGGCATTCGAACACAACCATTATAGCACCTACGAACAATATTTTGAATTATCATAATATTACCACGTATAATACTGCAGTTGTACGTCGGGTGGAATTTTTCAGGGGCATGTCGAATAAAATACATTCGTTTGTCTCGGGCGATGTCCGGCACGAGTTGGACGGTGATATACGGTCAAAAGCGAGTAGTGCGTGTAAATGATTGAAAGCGTCATACGAAAACCTACAACGAGTGACCGCGGACGAACGACGTCGAGCATTTTTGCTAACCTCCTCTGAGACTGTGATATTATGAGAAATAATTCATCCTCCGCTGTCCTTAATCAAATTGTACACTCGTGTTATATTTTCCACATGCATCAGAAGACCAACTTTGCTCGGTAGATTGTCGAACAATTTATAATAATAATAACACAACCGTTGTATAACTATACGCGTTAAAATGTCATTGATATAATAATGAAAAAAAAATAAAAAATAATAATAATAATAATAATAATAGTATACGTCTAGGTAATAAAGTTGAACACGCGCTCGGACAGAGGAACTCGAGATCAAAGCGCACGTGCATTATTTTATTATAACGTACTTATAGATGACTATTATGTAGTGGTGCATGCTATACGACGGGCTACAATGTGTAGAATAAGGATATCTCTTTGCGAGTGCGGTTTCCAGGGCGTGCGAAGGGTGCAGCTTGGCCGACGTTCTATTTCGGGAACAACGGCGCGGCAAGGATTCCACGTACGTGATTTCCGTCACTCGGTCTGCGCGGGGTCGTGTACTTCCATTTTGGTCACGTTTTTTCCCTCTCGCCGTCGCCGTCGAGGCAAACTCCAAAATATACAAGCGGAAGTCGATAATTTAGACTTCCACGTGTGCGCAGGATGATGTTTTCCTACAGGTATATTATATTAGTAACGGGAATCTGGACGGGAGAAAATACATCAGTAATTTACAGATATAGATATTTTCAAGACGGATCTCAATCGACGGGGGAAAAAAAACAATATTCGTTTTGATAAGAACATCGTTTTTTTTTCATTGAGAGTCAACAATCGCTGCAGATTTGTATCGACAGAAAACTAACAGGTGTACTCGTGTACTGTTCGTTCGAAACGGATATGGTCAAACCACGGTTTCGTCCTATAGTTTGCGTTATAGCATCGCGTACACAACAAAATAACAACTTCGATGGCGTTTAGTCCCTTAAAATTCTGCACACACTGTGTGCGCTTGAATTGGAAAAATAAAAATGGAATGTTATTGATTGAAAACAAACGTAGGTGCTGCACTAAAAAAAAAAAAACCTGGTACACAACTTGGTGCAATCGCTACCTACATTTTTTTGAAAAATAAGATTGCGTCACTCAGTCCGTCCGCAGTTCTATGCCGATGATTCGAGCACTGCGACAGGTACTACTCGCAGTCCACGCGCTTATAGTATATGATATTATCATTGGGTATTATAATAGTAAAATTATGTTCATGTCCAGCCTATTCGTTACAATGTAGTACGACGTATGGACTGACGTTCGTTGGACGATATATATCCGATAGACCTCCCGCACGCGAACAATACGGTCGAGTTACGTTATTACATAATACATTATAATATACTGTACGCCGCGATAGTGCAGTGCACCAGACACGGAATACGCAGAGATATACGAGATATAATATATAGACCATAGTCGTATCGCGAATAATATAATATAATATTATATGATAATACGGTGTACAATATTAAAGATATTATATATTGTTATGATGTTACCGCGTGATGGCGTTGTTACTGCTGTACGTCTTAATACTAACCCGTTACCGACACGCATAAATCCCATCACGCTCCTCCCCTAAAGTTTGATATTATTTACACGTATATACGTTACGAGTAGAGTAAAAAAATGGGTTATGCACACATTACCCAATTAATGTATACACTATTGTCACTATCCAGCTAATGTACATATTATCCAGTGAGCTGTGGATAAAGTATGAAGTAGAAAAACAACCGATCATATTAATCCAAAAAAAAATTATTATTGAGTAAATTTAAAGGTTATTATGTATTATTATAAGTTATAAAATTTTGTGTGTGAAAAATTAAATAGATATGGTAGTTATTTATTGAAAAAATTCAAATGTTGATACCATTTGGAATTGCAAAGTATTCCCCAGGTAGATATTTATATTTGTTTGATAAAAATGTAATTTTATACAGGAATTTTTTTTAAAAAACCTGAAAGAGATAGTGCATTAGTTTTAATACAAAGATATTTTGTGAAATTTCTCCTTTTAGAAAACATAATTTAATAAACAACAAAATAAACTTTAATAAACCAAGAAGTAAGTTAACATGAAAATCGATGGTATGGTACTGCAGTTTAAAACTATACAATATCAGTGCACACGTTTTATCATAATATATTATATTTATAAAGTACCAACAGTTGATTTTTTATCAAAACACTTCATCTACTCAAAGTTAGATAATGTACAAGTTACTTGGTTAAAAAATAACATTTCTACTTTATTCAAAATGCACAAGAAGGGTTCACATTACCCAATTATTTTACTCTACCGAATAACATATTATACACCTATAGATACCTGGTACACACCAGATTGCATCTCTCGCTGCCGCTGTCGATGCAAATTTATTACGAACGATCGCAAGTATAATAAGATATTTTTATTATATACATTTATATTATACTGCACGTATATGTAAACAACATTTCACCTGTGTAAGATAAAGCGGCGGTAGTGGAAGGAATTTTAATTTTCCACACGCGCATGATAACGAGTTTTTAATCGCGTGCTTTATTCTATATACGTATTTATACACATGAGCGTTCTCAAGTGCCCCCCACTTGGATTCTCCCATAGTCTTTGTTTAGGTAATAATATGAACATTTCTGTTTAACTAATATTTAATGATAATAATCTAAAAATTAAATATAATTAATAAATATTTATTAGACTATTGATATCATTATCCAGTTTTCATGTATATGAAACGATTGAAAACTTATTTGAGGAACTCAATGACTGAAGTAAGGCGAGTACGTATAAGAAAAATTGATAAAATTTAGTAAAAAATGTAATATTTAAATAAATTAATGCATATGGGTTTTATATAAAAAAGAGGTGTGGGGGCTCACGTTTGAATAAATTTTCATAAAAGTCCTTAGAACACCATCATTAATTTACACTACGAAAATTTTTTTTTTTCATTCCTTTATCTATTTTTTTTTTTTCTATGGTATAGGTATCGCCACTGTAATGCAAATGTTGAAAATACAGCCGTATGTAAATTTGTAGCAGAAATATATCCGTTAATTTTCTGAGACAGGAAATCGATTATACATTTGGTTCGTTAGGGCAATAAGCGAAAAAGTTTTCGACTGATTTCCAGTTTGAACAACCACGCAGTCCGCGTCCGACGAGTTTCGCTACGAGTATGTTTTAATTTAATCCATGTACTCTCTCGTCGCACTTGTGAATTAACATCGGTCGACCGACGCGCGTACGCATGTAAATGAAAATAACGTTCAATATAACAATAATTAAACGTTTGCGGAAATTTTGACGATACACAACCCATAATGATATATAATAATATAGATATTATAACATATTTATACTTAATCGTTGTGTTTTTCAGACATGACGATAAGCACCTCTCTTCCGTCCGAAACGTTGACATTGGAAAAATTGTCAAGCTATATATTAAATATTACCCAAAACGAAAATAACCAACAGTAATACGACTAATACGTATATATATAGGTAAAGGTTTTTTTTTCAGTCGCGACTAAAACCGTAATTTTTTTTTTTTTTTTTTTCATTCAACACAAAATAATTAACGGACGGAAAAATATGTAAAAACGCAATTGCTATAGTACACAATGTCAGAAACAAAGTGGCTGACGACCGGATGGTAAACGGGTAGTAGTGGAGGAAAGGAGAGGGTATCGGGAAACCGGCTTCTACTTGTGGGCTATACGCGTTGTGTGCAAACAATATGTGTATGTAAATGTATATATATATATATATATTATTATTATTATTTGCTATATCGATTTAAACGTATATTATACACAAGGAACACGTCCAACACTGCATATATAACTTATAAGATACATATAATGTAATACCTTAGGCTTTCTGCGCATGTTCGTTACGACTTGTAAATATTTATAAATCTATTTGCTAATATAATAACATTAGTAACAAAAAACATCTGTTTCGATATAATACTATTATGCTTACATTATGACCACCGACCGTCGCTATACACGTATTGCCCAATAACGACGGCGGCGGTCATATGTCGTTGCATTTTTAATATTATTTTCATAACACGCAGAGCCCATTTGCTTCAAGATATACAGCGAATTTTGTTTTAGTATTGGAAAAATGAATCATAGTCGTTTTTATATTTATAACTCCCTATAAGACGTAGACCAAATACGAAGTTCTCTCCTAGGTCCGTTACCCCACCACAGGGTTAATTTTTTTTTTTTTACTCGTTTAGTCAAAATAACTTGTATATTATCACGTAACATGCACTATTTTTATAGACTATACGTAGAGTTGATATTAAACTGTTTATTTTTGAGCTGCTATAGTGTCAATTAATAATACTGACCTACATAATATTATACATATATAAATATATAAATATATATATATACGTGTATATACACATATCAATACATGGTGTGTTATAAACATGAAGCTTGTTTGAAATTCGGATCATAATTGCTCAAAAGAATATGTATAATATATAGTTATATCTGCAGAGATAATTTCAATTCGTATCTTACTGTTTTAGTAAATACGTGTACAGATACGTTATACTTATATTTTTTACTATAAGCTATAAAACTGTATCGCATGTTTGAATGATAAAAAAAAAGTGAAAACTTTGATACAATAATGTTGGTTACTACGATGTCCTTGGACAAAATCATAGTATTAAAATAATACTAAATAGTAATAGGTACGTTGGAGGGACCTTAATTCATTCATGTGAAAAATGCGTTTATAACAATTAATGTTAGTAAAATCAAACTTCAAAATTTAATCAACGGAAATTACTATATAACAAAGAGAGTACACCGCCTGACCCCGACGAGTATATTAAATTCCAAACAAATTCCAGCACCTGAATTATAAATCTATGACATAATTATGTATTACATTTTCATAAGCAATTTAAATAAAATAACGACTGATGCGCGATGTTGTTCTGGCGGAAAGCAAGAACACAAAACAAATTATTGATAAAATTATGGGTATTGAAAACGTAAACATATATCTATATTAAAGAACATAATATAAGTATATATATATATATATATATATAAATATTTCTAAACATGAATACCCAAGTCCCAACTTTAGAGTATTAGTCGTGGCAGTCGTGCACTGTTCAACCATTTTATTTCTACAAGCAGAAGATTCATTTGAATTGTTTCTTGCAACGTAATAGATCATTCGTACTAAAAGAATATTACATGGTAACTGATAGTGTGTTACATAGATAGCCATCCAGGCAGGAACATTAAAATAATAGCGATTATTAATTATTTATATTGTCTTTTGATTAATTTAATAAGAGATCACGACACCATTTACGTTTTTAGTATAAGAGTACACGACATTTATGTTGCGTCAATAAAATTGTCCATGAGTTTTTGGTAGATAACACCTAATTTTTTTCGTATTCCTTACTAGATATTTCAATGTGAAGGTCAAAAAAGCATTCGATTTAACATGATTTGTCAGTTTGTCATAGCAGTTATTAGAGTGTGTAGTGTATAATATTAAGTATTGTTTTTCATTCGATCGTTACCAGCACAACGCGCATAATGTATCAAATATGTGTATGATATTATATATACCGTAATACTGACAAATTATGCATGAGTAATAATAATGATTTCATAATTATTCGTGTTAGTACGATAAAACATAATCAGTTGTATTAATGATGAAAAAACCTACCCACATGTCAACGTTTATACAGACTGACCGATGACTGGATCGAATAAAATAACCGAGGAACAAAGAGTCATAATAATCATACAATGACGAGTAGAGGTTAAGGATTGAGAGATATTAAAATAAAAAACCACGTAGAATTGAGGTAATGACTAGCAGCGGAGTTGATAGTGCCTGCAAAATTATAATTTCAGCGCAGTTGACAAACGTGTAAAACCACCGATAAAAATCAATAAACTATATATCACCTTGTTGTATTAAAAAACAAATTGCGACTTTCCATGTATGATTTATCGTTTTGTTTTAAACAACACAGGCATATAAAAATTACTACATAATCAAATAGATAAAACTGTCGTCGTAAAAAAGGTTCTGGCATATAAAAATGAAAAATCGTTATATTGGCATACGATGGTGAACCCATGCATCCCGTGAACGTCAATTTTTTGATTTTGTCTATCAAAATTTCACAAAATAGAATTAAACTAATAGGAAACATAAAAATCAACAAAAGTGAATTTTTGGGTATAATCCAAATAAGGTTTTACAGCGAATTTCAAATTAGTTTTCAAAATTCTTATCACATTGATCGGTACGTTGGAAATAGAAAACTACTAAATTCTTAATGCTTAATACTCTATATTGCACGGGTAATATACAGAGAGAGAAAATTATGACTTGCAATCCCCTTAAGGATTTTACAAAGAGGGCACATTATAATGTCCTTGCATAAGACTTTTGCACCATTGTTGATACGCTTTCGTTATATATATATATGAACGTAGTATATTATATTATAATTTAGATGTACATAAATGATCTAGGATATTACTTGTATATGTACGTCGCTATGATTTTGGGAGACAGCGAAATCAAAGAAAATCGTATCCACGCGCAGCCAAAGTTATTCGCCATATAATGCACATCAGAATAATTGTATATATATTAAGTATTATGGTAAATCGTATACGAGGAAAAGCGTGATTCAAACGCCGCCGCAACTGCCCACCCCAATAAACAGATACGAGCGAAGAGTCGGTAAATCTTTTAATCTTAAATTTGCTAATGTCGTAAATATATGGCATACATCTACAGTATTTACGACGATTAGGTACGCTCACTATGCTTACAAACGACTTAACGACAAATGAAATTCGGTAATTTTATCCTATTCGATGGCACCCGCACGTTACAGCTATTTGTCGTAGTAACTTATTTTATGTTTATTACTTTATTAGTGTACAAAAACGTAGTCGCTTCAACATTAAAGGACCCAGGTTTACATTTAAATATATTTTAAACATGGTTGGTTGGTACGTTTTAAAATCACCGAATTATAATGGCTTTTTAGAACTGGTAAAAGCGACCTCCCCCCCTCTAAATCCGTTCTAGATTTCAACTTTTATACTCATATAATACATGTGCATTATACACGTATGCTGCATGCCGAGAATCGATAAACCACCGTGCCGTGTATATGTATATATATATTATACTTTACACTTTTCCCATTCTTGTCGTCTCAGACATTAATAATCACAATATAAAGCGTGTACAACTATTTATATTACCTATATATTACAACATACGAACCATTACAAATTCAAAATTCGTACCCGAAAGTTTTGTAAAACTTCCGTCGCAACGATAAGTTTACCAGATAAAGATAACTATCACCGCCAAGTCGCCGTGTAGAGAAATGCTTTCACTGCAGTTTAATTCTTCTTTTCATGTTTACTAATGGAAAGGAGCATCCTAGCACTTATTAATTTTTAATTTATGATTTCTAAACTTAAAACAATGCATGCAATTATAACGTCGTCGTCTCAGTTCACGTCAACAACTCGTGTAGTTAATGAAAAATTCCGAATTATTAAAAAACAAATTTCAATACTATGATGTAAACCCAACTACTTATTAAACCAACTAATTACTAAACACATTTTTCACTATCAATAACATTATACTATTTGTTATAAATGAAAATGGGTTAGTGTATTAATATTGTACAATATTGTTACTTTGGTGTGACCGCGGCTTATAAATCCGATAATTTTCCGCGCACGTAAACCGTGGTATTACTGGTATTCGCACCTACACGTGCACGCACTTCGTCGTTCGACGCACTATGACATTTTCATACACGCGTATGTAAGTATATACATGTTCTACGTGCATTCAGGATTAATGCCACACATTATACAGTGGACATTTATCTGGACAATAGACTTTCGTCACGAGATTCCATTAGCGAGTCACCGCGCGTTACAATACAAGTATATTTAAATTGCACGCGCATTATGTTGTTATCATTATTGCACGTCGGCATCAACGAAAACGAAGTAAAATATGTATGCGCACGCGATACGCCCAAGAACGACAAACACTAATAATACGCTATTAGCTGAACCACGTTAAGAATTTCATAACCTATTTAAAAGGCCGTAACACTGTCCGAAAATAACATGCTTCCGTACTTCGAACGGTTCTCGGGCCCTGTTCATCGTAGATACACGATTTTAGTATCAAAATAAGATTGAGAAGTTTTTCTAAAAATTTTAAAAACAGTTTTCCGAAAAAAAAATGTTTAAAGTAATTTTATATGCACTTAAAATTTGTAAAAAAAAATTCCAAGAATTATTAGTTAAACTTTTCATGGTCACTTTGATACCAAAATCATGCATTTACAAGTAACCTAATCAATGAGGTATGAATATCATTCGTATTATTATAGAAAATATTAAAACATGTTTTAGTCGAAAAAAAAAAATACGAATTTATGACCATCATGTGGTACTCAGCTGTGGCAGCGCTCAAAAATAACGTTTATTTTTACATCACTAACCCGCGAGTACAACACTGATGCCTCATAATATGACAAAACCAGTTTTCCTATCGTTAATTACATTAATTTCAATTATTCCGTCCAACATGGATAAGAACAATGTACAAACACTACTAAAACTACGAAATATAAATTTCGTATCTTATATTTGTTAAAAATTCAAATATGATTCCAATCTTTTCAGCTTGTACAGCAGCTTGTAAAACAATAAAATATTTTATTATAATTACGTGTGCATATAGAAGCAATTTTACTCATTTATTCGCTATAATATAAATATTATAATATATGTACAATGAATTATTATTAAATTTCTATGTGATTATACGTAATACACTATATTACGAAACGCTTTCGTTGCATCTTTAGTATAAATACCTGCATTAATTAAATAATGTGGACTTTTATATGTCAATGTTGCATAGGTTGTAGTTGATTTATGGTTTAACTTTTGCGGCGTTTTTATTTCCTGAATTTTTGGAAAAATGCCATACCAGTTTCCGTCCAATTTGAATGCAGGCGGAAGTAATATAAATTGCATTCTATTATTGTGTTCTAAATTGTAACAGTAAATACATTTTGGATACTAAAAACGTTTTGCTGTTAAACAAAACTGGAAATTCATTAAAACAAGTAGATTATTTAATTATTTCCACATTTACTTTTTTACATTTTATTAAATTAATTATTTTCCCATTCTTGACTGCTTTAAATCCTGCAGATCTTCCACCTATAAAAAAAGCAAATTTCTAAAGACAAGTTGAAGCTAATGCATTAGCTTACATGTAAGTCTTTGAATTCATCTCCGACCACTTCTCGTTCTAACATCCAACATTCCTAAATATAGATACTTCTTATTCTATTATTAGCAAATGAACAGCCAAATTCCAATAATGTAAACTCAAATTTTAATTATTATTTTATTTAAATTGTAATTTTTCGTCAACTATGTGTACTATAGAAAAGCAAATATTTGATAGAAAGCGTCCATCCTTCGTATACTACAACAACAATAACATATTATTATATAATATACACGGGTCTGGTGCATGGCCGAAGTAACGTGGTACCATAGTGATTTATAGACCCGATAATGATTTGAGAAAATTCAAAAATCAAACGACACGCGGTACAGAGGAAAACGTCAAAAATGAATTAATATGCTGAAACCTAACTGGAATTTTCACGATGATTAATACTATGATAACATTCTTGTCGTAAAAACTACAATCGCTTTTTTAGTCCCGAGATGGGAAAGTGAGGTTGACCTGACCACCGTATCGCTGCTCGCCGCTCGCATGACATGTGTAACACACTAACACATCATTATACAATACGATAAATGGTCAATTCGAAACGTATATAACGAAAAACATCGATCGTTACATAATGAACTGTGAATATTAGTTGTTATCTGTTCATCATAGTTGCTATATATGCATGCCTAATAGATACGAGTGTTAATTGTTCAATAATACATTGCCGCGAGAGGTTGTGATGTTACAATATGTCTACGCGCGCGTGTATAATATTGTGGTGTTAGGTTGTTCCCATCTAAAAAAACTTTAGGAAACATTACGCAATGTGAAACGTACGTGGTTGTTGTAACGTTGGAAGATATTTTACGCAACACGCACGTGAACATTTGCAGGAGTATAAGTGTATAAAATATGATACAACGAGCGCAGTAGGTATACATCAGAACATTTGAAGAAAACCCGTAGTTTGAAAAAATGCGCCTGTTTCGAAACCGTGCACTCCAGTTCCGTGTATATACAAATAATATAAATTAATAAAAGCACTTAAACTTAGATTAAAACAAGTCATCTCAATGAGCTGGCGAATGAGAATGGATAAGTGCTGGATTTCGACTGATACTACCTATTTTACGTCCTACTACACGTACAATACATATGTACCAGGGGTTAGCTTTCACATCAAATAGCACAGTATTGGAAACCGCGAGAGAAGAGAAAAAATATATTATTTTTTAGGAGGCTCGCGACGGTTACAGTTAACCTTTAAACCCGTCCCCCCACCCGTCCCCCCCCCGAAACAGTATACCTCCTATATATAGGTAACATGCGTATGTTTATAAATCAATAATAGAACCGCTTTGTCCATGTACCGCGATTGTAAAATGATTATTACTTTTACAATTACACGACGTATGCAATATAACTGCAGTATGGATAATATACGTCATAATATACGCTGGTCGTTGAAAATAAAAACAAACTGCGATTTATTACGAATGGTTTGAAACGTTCGTGTACACCACATACAATATATACTCTCCATGCATGCGGTTGCTTGTCCACGACCGTATTCGGACCGAAGTAATTTCCTCATTATAGAATTCGGACGTTAATTTTCGAGTGTAAACGCGCTGCAGACAAATAGCTTCTACAATTATTATACATCGCGATGTTTTCGCCGAGGTCAATGGAAATTGTGCATCGATCAGCAGGGGTCGAATCTATTTGAACAATTCTGCGGCCGTTTTGGCATGCTTCTCGTATAGACAATAAACATATATCATAACGTCAACGATTTGTGGAAAGTAGGTCGTTTACAAATTAGCGGATACTTTGGGCTCGGACGCCGACGGGTTATGATAAGCTCGCACTCGACTTTTAATATTACTAAACTCGCTGCATATGGTTAATAGCTCTCCCTTTGGTCTGTTTCAGTGCTATACCTGAATGTTATACTATGTTGAATCTGTTGAATCTGTGAAACCTTGGTTTGTGCATTATAACTGTTGAACTACATTATATAGCTGAAATACCATAGTAAAATAATAAACCAATAAATAATAGATTATATTATACAGTCCAAATGGTTCCTGTGTAGTTTTTTTTTTTTTAACTATCTCGTTCATATCATTATAAAAATTAATTAAATTAACTATTTTTATTTTATTAATATCCCTAGCTCAACGAGTTCTCAACGCGATCGGTGCGGTGCGGGTTGTTGATGTGGGCTTCAATGCGTATATAGGTACTACAACACGGGGTCTGTGACGTGCACAGGATTGCGCAAAACATTCGTTTGCACGTGGAAAAATCAATTATTTCGAATAAAATATGCATTTAGCGGACGCAAATGCCTGTATAAATTGTGTTTACATGAGTTGTTGAAATATTTTCTAATAATCAACCCCGGGGCGCGCGATAACAAAACTGAAGCGGTACACGTACGCGGTAGAAGGGGTAGGTTAACGATTCTATGCGTAAAACTGTATTATAATAATGGTGCGTTCATACAACCGTTTTTTTATTGCTTCACACGAGGTCGGATTTAAATTGTCGAGAAAAAAAATATGTAAATACCACTGGTTCGTTTAAAAATTACACGTTTGGTAACGCTTCGGCGGCCGAAAGGAACTGCAGGTGCCACCGGCGGCGGTGCGGAGGTATTACAGATATTAGGTACACGGTTTCTCGGGCCAATGTTCCGTAAGTAATAACTAGTAATAAGACATCGTATTAGTCTTCGTCGCGCGCGTAATAAATATTATAATATTTTGTTTATGCTAAACGCGCGCGCGGTGAGTCATCGTTCAAGCGTTGCCGACATAATATATATACGTCGATATGAATTATTATGATAAACACATCCGCGGTGTGCCTATACGGACTCTCGCGCATGAGTCACGAAACTAGGATTTTCGCCTGCCGAAATTGGCAGGTTTGACGATGCGTAATAATAATTGTTAGCTATACTATACATTATATTATTATAATACTGCAGCTGCGTGTACCCGTTATCGTATTATTGCGCGGTTTATATCCGCAAGCCTGCAGACCGCAAGTGACTGACAACAACGCATGTTTCTCTGATGTTATTTTGAATCAATTTAAAGATTCAATCAGCATCTTTCATTATCAGGCCCGACTCATAACCACCCGACCGATTATTGAAAATTCTTATTTGTTTAAAAGAATCGTTAATCGTTATCACACTGTTCAGTGTCCTCGTTACCAATCGGTATTTTCCAATTTAAACAAATTTGTATTCTTAAATCCCATACTCTGAACTCGTTAGATCATATACAAAACGTCTACAGGGTCATATGTTTTTTTTGTTATCTTCCTCTCCTAACCATTCTGGTTGCTCGAAAAATTAACATTTTATGCGGTATATCCTATAATACGGCTGTTGAAAAATGATTTTTACCTTTAATACATACGAGTAAACCACCGTAAAATAACTCATTCTGAGCGTGAATTTAATTCGTCAGGGTTTTCGCAAACGGGAAGAAACTACCTAAATTAGGAAGCGGACGTAAAGTTGATTATCTAAAGGGTCCTATCACTGGATGAATTCCTTATCACGTGATCTTATTTGTTTATTATGCTGTTTTGCGTATTTGCTTATTGTGCAAAAGATTGCATAGATTGTAAATGCTACAATTTTTTTATTAAAAAAAAAAGAGTTGTGTATCACTTTTTCGACACACTTTTTAACTATGTAAGAAAGGTAAAATTACAGGTATAGCCTACATTGAATTAAATATATGATTGTACGGGAATAGTATTGACTGTTGTGACGAAACAATATTTGTTGTTATCGGCGGTGATGTTTATTCGGAGCCTACTCGAAAGTCGAAATAATATTATGGTGTGATATTGTTCTTTCAAAAAACTGTAAATGGTTTTATTACATTATACAGTAGTATGCGTTATTAATTTTATTAAATTATTCGTTGTAATCGATTATCTCCTTTAAAAGTTGACGCGTATTTGTTATTGCACGTCTATCGTAGAAGTCGCGGGTTTTGTTTACTTACGAAGTGTATAATATACTATGTTTACGTCCACACGGCACAATGTACAATGTACATTATAAGTACTAAAAACTGTTCTTGCATAAAATTGTGTTCGTAAAACAAATTGATTCGTCCGCGTAATATCGACGCAACGTCATAGGCACGATATAGTGTTTTTATTAGGTTTGGTATATAATTTTTTTGTTTTCAAGGACTCTGTTGTAAAACAAACGAGTATAATTTTTAAATAACGTCCCACCCGCATTTGTATAATTTATCTACCAAACAAATGGTTCTGTATCCATAGTGTACATTTTAAATTTTCTCGTCCGTGCTATACCACGTGTTAAAGGGGATTGTAAACCATGATTTTTCTCTATCACACGCCCAATATGGGAATTTAGTTGCTAATATTGTTGCTTTTAGACGTTTTCTATTTCCAACGTACCGATAGATCAGTTTATGCGATAAGAATTTTAAAAACTATTTTGAATTCGTTGAGAAGTCTTCTTTAAATCGACTTACTAACAATTTTAAAAATGATTACTTAACACACCCAACAATTAACTTTTGTTGATTTTATGTTTCCAATTTGTTTAATTCTATTTTGTGTAATTTCGAGGAACAAAATCAAAAAAGTAGGAAAGTAGACTAAACGAAGAATTTAAATCAGTTTTCAAAATTATTATCGTTTGATCGATCAGTAAGTAGAAAATAGAAAATGTCTCAATTCCTATGTTGATAGACAGAGCTTAAAATCCCCTATAGGTATATATATTTCAATGATAACTAACGATTGTTCATTTATGCATTATTATAGGTATTATTATCCTGTTCTCGAATTTTATTCTAACTCAACAAATTCGATTCAAGTTATCGTATGTATAATATGTTAGGTTACGATAAGTACCAAAAGAAGAAATTCAATTTATGATATTATATGAATAAAACCGCCAAACCCACGAAAAAGGTACCACGACCGTCCAAGATTGTGGTGTACAGCGCTATTATAGGAATATGTTACATGATATATAATAATATATAAATAAAATGTTATAATTAATTAAACCATAGATTTTAGAACAATAAAATATAAATGTACGATATGTGACAGTATTTTTAGGTTAAACGCGTGGGACATTCCAATGGCTCACTGCAAGTTGAGTCATTCAACACGTTTACTCGTATCATCATGAATTTAATAATTATTGTCCCTCGATTTATTAGAAAAATATCGTATTGCTTTGTAGATACGGACCCACGCGGGTTACGACGTGCGGTGTATTTTTAATTTTGTATAATGATATAGTGGAGCAATGTCGAACAGCGATTGCGATATCGTTTATTACGAGTGACGGGAATGACGAAACGAGGGATCGTAAAAATCGGCAGTGAAATCTCGACACATACGCACTCTTTTTCATCGAAAAGAAATTATCGTCACGACGGAATTGCCGCCGCGAGGGAGACCCGTCGTTAAATTGCGCTTCCGGTCGATTGTAATAATAATATTATATACATATTATAATATGCTGTATATTTCGAGTTTACCGAACGCTCGGGGAGAATACATCATTACATCTCACAGACATTATTTAAATAATAAACTACCACCACATATGGTTTTAGGTCCTTATTTGTACGGTATTTTAATAAAATCTGTCTTACGCGATCAGCTTATTTGGTTAAAATAATATTGGGAATGTTCGGAGGGTATCAGTTATAGCACCATAACAGGTAGAAAAAAATTAATTGCTTATTTTATTTTAAATAATTTATAAAATAAAAATACTTAAGAATATAATTGTTATAATTTACTAGTTATAACTAAACATTTTAAAAGTACTGATTATACCTATATATTATGTATTATAATTTTTACAGTATACGCATTAAAAAATAGTAAAATAATGATAATAGTCAGAATAATAAAAAGGCACACAAAAGAAAATTAGAAAAAAGTAGTAATTCATAATCATAATAATGTCTTAGTGATGATTAACTTTGTGAGTATTATTTATAGTTTTAAAAATTCCTAATAATAATGTTTGTTTTGTGGTATTTTTAGCAGTTATTTTTTGATAAGTTACTTCCACATTCATCAAGTTTTACGCATGCATCTATGATAGTACGAAATACTGCAGTAGAATCTATAAACTACTGAATCATTTGTTCTGACTAATTTGTTAAATGAGCAATCATAAAAATTGTTTGTAAATTCTGGTAACAGTGGTAACCTCATGTATACCCAAAAATCGGGCAACGACAATCAAGCGACCTTTTATGTGGATGACACGAACACAATTCTCACGTTTTTCAGTAAGCATCCACGAGTTTTGTAATATTTTAACATCGACGATATTATTACTATATATACGAGCAAATAAATATACTAATGATGTATTGAAATTAAGATGAAACGTTTAATATATTTTATCTTAAGATAATTAACAAATGTAATAAGCTCATTGTACCACACTTCTACGAGTTACGGTGGTGCTCACGATCTCAAGCTTTTTATGGATATGATATCGTTAATATACATGAGGCATGAACCTTTTAATTTTAATTCTTGAAATTTATTTATTGAATTCGAGGTTTTTGTATTGTTAAAAAAATTATCGTTGTAGTCAACAAAAAGTTAAATCCTTTAAATTAAAATATTATTAATAAAATATGATTATTAAATAAATATTTTATGAATATAAAAACAAATACCTAAATGTTATTTTATAACATAAAAATTTGGTTACATTTAAAATTGATCACGAATTAAAAACTAAGAAAGTGAAGGTTATCACGATTTAGATTGTTGGATTTATATTGAAAGTAGAAAGTAACAGTACTACTAGCATCCCAACCTTTTTAAATGGATATCCTCTTTGGAATCGCTTACTGGGAAAGCCGTTTCTTATGGACACACACACACACACCGTGAAAACCAATGTTCACTAACCTAACCACTGTCCACCACCGTTATGTGATATTATTGAAATATTAACAAAACCTAACCAAAACCAGTAAACGTAATCTTTGGCTATCAAATTTCTGCAGGTCACGTGGTCACCGAGGACTAAATGCGTTTGAACAAACACGTGTATACATATCATAAGACTATTTCAGCGACGATTTTCTGCTTCGCATGTCGATACGTATTATGTACTCAAATGTGAACTGAACATCCGATAATGTGCGTCACGAAGCTTTCACGGGGGGGGGGAGGATTTTGTTTAAAAAAATGGCCATGACGATAAGAGACGACGTTTGTTAATCATCATGTAGAATATAAATCCATACGCATAATATTGTACAGACGTTAATATTATTCGTTTGGTGCAATAAATAGGGTTTTAGTCATATATTCTTATTTTTATTTTTTTGCATTTCACATAACGTATGTTATAATGTTATCGACACATTTGCACACACCTTAAACTCTTCTACACTCCACGTGTAAACACGACATTAATATTAGTTATTACGCGCTGTATACATTTTTAAAACCATTCCGGTCCATTGTTGCGTATATATATATATATATAAAATGTAGGTACGTACGTAATACATATTACCCTGCCGCCTCTTTACTGCCGCTGCAGCAAACATATAGCCTCACCCGACGCAGATTGGTTCTTTTGTTGTTTGCGCACAAAACCTTTTGTTTTTGTTTTTTTTTTTTCTCCGTTTCCATCGTAGCCGACGTATAATAATAACTCGCAATAATGTGTAAAAACGTATTTAAGATAAGTGCGTGCAAAACCGTATAAAATACACGATAAATATCGTACACACAGTGGCGCGCATGTCGATTAAAACGAGGGCACGATACCACAGTGCGATCATCACGCGTTCACCGCCCTTAAGGTACTATAATAATGTACTATTGCGGCGGTTCTTAACCTTTTGTAGATCACGAACCCTGTTACCAATTTTTATTTTTTTTACAAAACATCTCTTTATATTATTATAACTAAAATTAAAATGGTCATTTTTACTACACTTAATTATTCAGAAAAATGTAAAATAAATTATTTTATTTTTAATGTTCTTAAAATTTAATTTTTATTTACTTAATGAGATGATGGTTGGTGTTGTATTTCAGACACACGTTTTTAAACATCAGGTTCAAAAACTGGTAAGCTTTAATACTGCCGCAGACCCCCGATATGAGATTCATGGACCCCCAAGGGACCACGGGCCACAAGTTAAGAACCGCTGTACTAGCACCGTGTTCCGTGCAAACCGTATTGGTACAACGCGCGGTATACATGGGTAAGATAAATTACCGCAGTACTTTCAATTTTGCAATTCTGTGGTAATGTACTACGTCCCGTCGTACCGTGTACCCTTAACAGTAACCACACGGTGAAAAGTTGAACACCAATAGTTTGGTACTGTGTTCACCAACATTGGTTACACGGTTTACATGGAACACACGGTAATGGCGTAATAGCATACCAAAAGCTCTCAAGCCGCGGATTCTCGTTATACCGTGTCGTGTCGTGTAATATAATTCAAATCGAACACAAAAAAAATATAGCTGCGGTATAATTGTTTACCATTATTATGACCATCTCTGCATGATGATGGTCACACACTTAACGCGCCGTATACGATACAATATAATGGTAGTACATGTCCCGGTTTCAAAAAAGTTCAGGAAAAAAAAAGACATTATATGTTTGGAAATAATTGCATTTTCTGCAATAAATAAAATATTAAATTATCACTGGTATCTTTATAGTAGAACACGTTGCATATGCCCAGTTTATCCAAGACTATGTATATATTCATCGAAATATAGTTACTTTAGTAAAATATTGAACATACCTATTATTGTGCATTTTTTGTATTTAGCGATTTAGGTATACACCAAACGATGCATTGTGCTCACGTCAAGAGTTACAATACAACAATAATCTAATAATTTCGAACTTGACAGAGAAATATTGAAATAGGTACATGATTTACTATAAATGATTAGCGGGATGATTAGAAATGTAGAAAACACAGTTTATAACTGTTGAGGCCAAAAAATATAACTTAAGGAACTCCGTCGATCTAAGGATTATTATAACTCCCTTATAGATCGATGAAAATCTGACATTGTCAATGGTCAGCGATTTCCATTTTTTTATGTATATTATAATTTTCTTTTCTTAAATAGACATTTGAACGACTCCAATACTTCGGTGGTGTATAAATAAACGTGACGGCTATTTAAGAATATGCATCGTCCGTGTTTATGAACTCGTAAAATATATAATATCGTAGTGTATATCCGTTCCAAAGTTCGACTCAAAACAATGAGACCTATCACCCTATATCTTTCTATCGCCCTCTCTCCACTATTCGGGCTGTTATATATTATTCAAATCGTGAAACCGATAGTTAAATTCTAAATAACGTTCACACGTGTGCTCGCCGCCGACACGTTTACACACGATTCATATAACTATTCGTACAAATGTACATAATATTAGTATAGTAGGCTTTCCGTTAAAAATAAAATTTCTAAACTTGAGAAAAAATAAATTTTAATCAAAATTCTTTCACTTTAGTGCGAATTTTTCTTTTGACAAGCGAGAGCAGATAGTTAAACATTTTTTCGTTTGAGGTTAAGTAACTATAAAATATAATACGAAAGAACAAACTCAATTTTGAAAAATCTGTTGACCTTGTTAACAGCATCTCTATAGACTAACTAATAAGTTGTAAGTTACAACTTTTAACCGTTCCCACGACATTCGTATCACTATTAGCATAGGGATACAGCACTTAGAACCAAGGGGGGATTAAACCGTACACGTGGTCTGTATTTAATATAAAACTTAATCTAATCATTTTTAAATGCACTTTAAAAGTTATTTATTATTCAGAACGTAATTATAAGTTTTGCCGTCGGGGACATTATTTGAACAGAGCAACCGTGTGATAATAACCGAAACGAGAGCCAATGCGCAAAGTCCTCAGTAGCTGGAAATAAGCATGAAGCACCATAAATAATGATCGTCATAGTTATTTACGAAAATTAAACGGTCCAGTCAACGAGTATATAGGTAGCGAACGCTATTTTGGCTTATTAAATTTTCGGTCGTCGTAAAATAAACACTACCGCCCCATTATAATATCGCCGTTCGGTGAGTCGATCACAGTAGTCCTCGGTCGAGTCCCGTTAAACTTAATGCACGAGTGAAGAAAAACGAGAATAGTTTTTTGCAACCGTTTTAAAAGCCGTGAAATAAGTGCGCATTGGTATGGAGTGCGTGTAACACGTGCGCGCGACCCGACGCGAAAGAATTATCTCGTGTACGAACTTTATCGGTACCAGACGCACGGGTTTTCTCGGCGATAGATATGACAATATTTCAAAATAACTCGGCCGCGTGTGCGACGGGAAAATTATACACTCGACGTACAACAGTTATGCACTAATGATGACCAATGAACATTGTTAAATAGAATAAAAAAAAAGGTCACGAATATTACCTGTCCGGGAGACGATACTATTTTATTCCTTTGCAGCGACCTCCGTAACGTATGTAGTTACGAAGCGCGCATAATATTGTTATTGTGCGAGAAGCGATAATGTTCGAACGGCACGCGTACTTTGCCCACTCGCTGGACACGCACACACGGTTTACTCGTGCGGTTTCGCACCACCACGGCGGCAGGGTGTTCAGTGGGGAACGAGGAAAGATAAATAAAAAAATAATTACAAAACCAACGTTCGGCAACGCACGTCGGAACCACACTCGGACAAAGGTACCGAACGACAATGATGATAATATTATTACGGTAAATCCCGTACGGTGTGCGACGGCACGGCGACAGTCGGAGAATAGTGTGCGCGCGCGAGGTACGGCTCACACAAACACGCGCGACGCTGCTGATAAAGACGGTCCCCGCGTCATTAACGAAGGCCGCCGCCGCCGCCCCACCACCACCGCCGACGCAAAACACGTTTACACGTTCATAATATACGCGACATTACCTTTCTACTCCCACCGCCATCATAAGTACACTCCATTCCAATACCGTTTCGTATTTCGGTAACCCACTCCCGACGTCGCAGCCGGTTTATGTTTTTATTGTTGTTGTTTTTATTATTATTATTTTATTTCCGAACATTTTTGATATAATCGTTTTAAGAACGAAAACCTTTTCCCGTCTGGAAAGTCCTTATAACAATATTATGTACAGAACTATACGGACACGTCTGCTGGCCGATACCACCAACGCGTTTATTGTGTTCGTCGATTAAGGCTGTGGCGCGTTTTTGACAAGGCGATCCTCTCCTTTACACACGTCGTGGCGCGATTTCAATTTTGGTCATTTTTAACTTATGACAACTAAAAGTGCCAATTAGATTCACTTTTCTTTCAGAAAACTGCTGTAAATCCAAGCATTTTTAGAGCTCCAAAACGTAATGACAGGCACAAAAAAAATCCGTTCAAAATTTAATATTATTACAATTTAAATGTAATACAATATACAATATTCTAGACACACAAATAATTGTTTTTGTTTTTTGATTTTTCTATAACTCAAAAACGAAATACCGTAAATACATAAAATGTTCTCAAAATGTTTACATTAGCGTTTTCTATATATGGTTAAGTTTTTGAAGTATTTTGACTTTTTTTAAAAGCGTCGAAAATCATTCCACACAATTTATTTTTATAAGCCTATAAAGTCTAAATTTATATGAAATTTGTCGAAATCGCGATAGTTTGAATGTTATTTTGTAGCTAAAAATTCATAAAATTTTAGATTCTGGATGGAGTGATGGAATCTATTGATTTTACAATGATGTGTTTTTTTTTTTTTTTGTGTCTGACGACAACTTTTTTTGCAGTAAAAATGCTTCGATTTGCTTATACAGCAACTTTTCTGATA
>JAIPRK010000361.1:24829-231857 GCA_025469195.1 Chaitophorus viminalis | reverse complement strand
AAAATAAAATGATATGATCCGACGGATCCAAATAAATAGGACAGGGTCGAGGATAACGAGAAAATTGGATTATATACGAGCAAATTGTGTTGCAACCGTATAATATAGTATCATGAAATTACGTATAATTTATTAGGTATATTATGTTACACTCGTGCACAATGTAAACTAAGAACTTGCAAAATATCGTCTTACTTGGAATTGCATTGTGATTTTGTTTGTTGGCTGATTTGAGTTATGGTAAATGAATGATGCACGGCTGAAGACAGACGAATGACTGATACTAACCACTGGTCAGAGGGTCCTTTTTATACCGTTCGTTTGGCCTAGTGACGCCCGCGATTACCATTCTACACACATTATTCATACCTATCCAATTACTAAACAGACACCGGAGCCAACATATCAACAAATGATAATCAGATTGGGTTACGGATTGCAATAATTGAAATTATATCTTGTAAACTGTTGTCTGTTGCTCTCGTTTGAAATGCGTTTTGCTCCCTACAGTATCGCCTAATATGGTTGTAGGAATATTTGGTTATCTAAAAAATTCTACTACTTACATCTAATTAATTTTCAATCTAAAACATAATCTTCTTACTAGTGAGATTTTCATAACACGTATTTATCATAAAGTTCAGACAACTATGTCAGGGAAACTTTAAAAACAAACAATTATTTAAAACAAATATGGATTCAATATCATAATTCATAATGATTGGTTAAGTTAATCGATATTCATCGGAAATATTTAGTATAATAATAGAAAAACTATCAACTTTAAAATTTTGTTAAGAATCTCTTCTTCAAGACGTGAGTACATATTCTCATGTTATTGTTCGTTATTATTGTATACTACATTTAAGTATTTTGCTCATCATTGTTACTTAATGTTTATGTTTAATAAATTGTTGTATATTTTAAAAAAAAAGTAAATATTAAAACATGTTTCCACAAGCAAGTATTAGGGGCAACTACAATGATTATTATCTCATAACTTAATAAAAATCTATTATGGATACAAAAGTACGGTAGTAGACACTGTGATCATCTTTAGACCATTTAATCAAGGCATTATAATTATTAAGCAAAGCCTATCTTTTAACGGCATATGTTTTTGATATTGAAAAATTCAAAATTTTGAGACCTTCAAAATAATAGGCATATTGCATACTATAAACTAAAATGTTAAACATACACAAAACATGGCATATCTTACATTTAATATTAATCCTTCAGTTTTTTTTTTAATTCAAAATTAATTTGTTGATACAATAATTTAATATCTTTTAAATTTTCATTGTTTAAATGTCCTATATTTTTCGTGTACTTAATGTCTTAATCAAATATTATATTATCACCGCTAATTACAAAATAAAATATCAAATGCAAATTCTGGATTCGTATTTGTATTATAAGGTTCCAAAGAATTAATGTTTCGCTTCGTAAAAATATATTTTTTTGTGTCTGTACCAGAACTTGACCAGAAGGATTATTTGATATATTAAATAATATATAATGCTACTACTAGTACTTTTCCAACAGGGAACTTTGTCTATTTCGTACGTCTTTGAGGAGGTAATTTTTTGTATTTTTAAACAATTTTCCGAATAATTGAGAAAAACAATGTATAAATTGCAATAATTAGACAACAATTTTAGTTATTTGGCTATTGTTTTTGTTGTCATAGCAATTCAAAATATCTAATGGATTTAAATTATAACTATTTATAGACATTTTATGATTTTTGAAATATTTTAATGAAATTTGTGCTGTTTATAAGCACTTAAAATTTTCGATTAAAAATTGAACCTACCTAATTCAGAATTAAAAGTTTGGTTTTACTTCTATATCATTTATATTTATAAATATAAAATGATATAGGTATCTAATATATTTCACTTAGAATCACTTTTTCGGCAGCTATAGTAAATTGGCTTCAAGTTTTAAAGACCAATACAACAATATCATTCACCCTCCTTGAATCTCTTATACACGTCCGACTGAGGAGTCTCACCCGTCTGACATAATATAATTTATTGAACTAAAAAAATGCATTAACCAGTATTGCACGTGCCAATAGAAAAATTGATACGAATGACTAATTATTACCTTCTATATTCAGACTATTATTTTTCATTAGGAGATCCTGCTAGATAACGCTGTGTATATCAGAGTATGTAATTATTTATTTTATTGATTTAAAATATTAAACTCCAAAAATATCAATATAACGTAAAAATATGTTTAATCTTTGTATCCCCTTAGAACAGGGGTCGGCAACCCGCGGCCCGCAAAGCAATTTTTAATGGCCTGCACAAAGGTGATTAATTTTTGTTTTATTTTTGTTCAATAAAATTTTCAATAAAAGTTTATTCTTATAGTCAGTTTAATCTATAAAATCCAGAATCCTTTTCAAGTGGACATAAATGTCAAAGATAATTTACAAATGAAAGTCATTGAAAACTTCAAAATGACGATGTTCTAAAAAATTATTTTCGGGAAGCAACTAGTTTGCCTCAATTTTATAGTTGTTTTCCAATATCTTCCCTGGAATCAGACAATTCACACAAAAACTTATATAATGGCGTTTGCAAGTACATATATATGTGAGCAGATATTTTCCATTATGAAGTACAGAAAAAGTAAGCACTCTTTGAGCCTTAGTGATGAACATTTTGTGAGCTATATTACGAGTCTCAAAAACAAGTCTACAAGCTTATATCGAAAATTTAACTAATAAACTGTAGGCATAGAAATCGCATTAATCTACAATTTTTTCTTAAAAGCAATTTTTTCCAGTAACATTTGTGTTTTTTTTTTTTTTATTCTCATATTTCTTTGTAAAATAATCAAATATAATAGCAATACAATTATAAGTATTATATCATAAAATGTATTTTTTTTTTTTTAATGTGGCCCTTGATAAACAATTGAAAAAAAATATGGCCCGCGTGGTTAAAAAGGTTGCCGATCCCTGCCTTAGAGGAAGACTAGGGTAGTATCCTAAAGAATATATTTATTTTACCAACTTTTCAAATGTCTAGGATCTGTGATCTGGGCGTTAATGAGTAAGTGTCTTTTCCTATGTATGAATATACAATATACTTTGTTTTAAATACGAGTGTTACATTTTAATTCAATATCAAACCATTCCTTGAAAATTCATATCTCAAGAATAGATCTCCTAATTTCTAAGAGTATAATAATTACATATATATATATATATATGAAGTATTGAGGAAGGGTTACTGTTCTATTATTTTAATCAAACCACGCAATTGACATACGATCCCATCGACTGACGCATTTGACGTACATCTTAGTTCAAGGTTTTGGTTTTGACTTTCGGATAGATGACAAAGCATGGAATACTTTTAAAAATTTCAATATAATTTAATTAAAAAAAAAAAAACAACTTTGCCAAAATATTTCAATAGACCTATTACGTCTTCTGTTTGAATTATTACAAATTATACAGTCGCACCGCATAACGCCAATAAATGTCATTCAAATACACACGTGAAGCATTTATTATTCAACAATGGTCGTCTGATAAACACGGTAACTGTTCTATATTATTATTACGTTTGAAAGTGACCATCAGAGTGTGGAAAGAAACAAACCTAAACGGAATACTTGAATAACAAATTATTATTTGTATTTATATTATTACATATCAGATTACAGCCACGAGGTGTTTGGCTGACATATGCGTATTATGAAAAATGGAAACTTTGCCAAAAAAAAAAATCAATAATCAATATTTATCGTTTAAATCGATAGCCAGTAAATTATAGTGGAACAACTGAATTTATTACAACTTTCCCTGTTATGGCAAGAAAAAATATGATTTTAAAATTTCACTTAAGAAAAAAAAACTGTTAATACATTTACAGGTGGAAAAAATGTAAACAAAACATCCATTTTATAATACTTCATTACATTCAAAGTTAAAATAAACACACCATTATTTTATGAACTACATAATATAATAAATATGTATATAATCATCGAATCTTGAAATCAATATTGACAATATAAAACAAACAAAAATATTAATTAATCCATTTGTTCTTTGTTTTAACATTTTTTTATTCCACACAATGGAGTTTCAACATTATTAGTTTTGATATTGTAATATTGTAAAGTTATAATATTATTATACTAATTATGATCAAAACAAGTAAAAGTTATTACACTTTTATTTGTTATATAATTTCGCAAATTTAAAATTAGAAATTTTATATTTTTAATTTCAGACCTGATAAAATATTGTGAGCTTCTTCAACATATATGTATAGTGTATGATTATAATAATATAGTGAGTATGTGCCCCATAATTTTTTTTGAAAACTTGAATTTTGGGCATATTTTTTAACGAAATTTTGTTTTTAAAACAACAAATATAAGAAAAAGAAACCAGAAATAAATAATTTAAAAATATTTAAATATATGCAATTTTTATGCTTGATTTTGAATTCAATGATGCATTTTTTAAAATGCATCAATTAAAATCTTATTATACTGAACTATTTTTTTTTTAAATAATTTAATTTGAATAAAAACTACTAAACTTTTTCGATTGATGGTATTTTCTAGAGAGAAAAAAAGTAATACTTTAATAAAATTCGAAAATCCCTGTCTGCCGTTAAAAAAAAAAAAACAATGATTTTCTAGTTATCTTCAGTATTAACAAAACGGGATTATCTTATAGATATTTATCAAATGTTTCCGACCACATACTAGTATAATAAATTGATAAATATTTTTAGACAAGTGCACTATAAATTACAACAATTAAATTGCTATCAACACATAGCTATCTTCAATATTAACAAAACGCGATTATCTTATAGATATTTATCAAATGTTTTCCGACCATATACTAGTATAATAAATTGATAAATATTTTTAGACAAGTGCACTATAAATTACAACAATTAAATTGCTGTTCAGAAATGAAATTTCTTTCGATTCTTAAACATTTTTAATGATAGTATACAACATTGTATGTACAAATAAAAACATTAGCTTATCATATTTTCCATTGCAATGGTTTCGAAAAAAAAAGTCGTTTATTTTAAAATGCAGCTGTTACAGCGTTCAGATTTATTATTCCACTTCTATGCACATTATTCTGTTTTATTTTGATTCAATGTACAATAATACAATGCGCTTTCGGTGAGATAACCATCTGATGTTTCTTAAATTTCATGAGTACCCATACGTAGGTACGTGAATACGTCGGGCGCGCAAATACCGGTGGCGGGCGATGGGAAATTGAAATGTACAAAGCGTCATTGGGTGGTGGCCTAAACGGAGTGCAACACGTAGTTTTCAGCTCGCGCACAGATCACAATGTTATTATTAAATAATAAATAAATTTTATTGTATTGCGTACGGCATCATTATTATACGTGCCAACCGTTTTGCATGCGCCTTCCATATTACGTTCTGTGCCCTTCGGAAAGCCTACGTGCGATCCCACTCGCGTGAACGTATATAATATATCCACGGACGCATATTTGATTGGATTGTGCAGCGTGTTTTCGATGGCAGCGAATGCGACACATTGTGATTTCAATTTCGTTTGAACAGGACGCGAGCAACGAAACGCTACAGAGAACGTTGATAACGTGCCGATAATAATAATAATCCATTTAAATTGGATGTGTAATAGCGCTCTGGCGCATTACAATATTCTTACCTGATAAAATATTGAACCCACAGAAGGACAGAATACATATTGTAATGTTTCTATCGTATTCGGCATTGGCGTGTTTGTACAAAAATAAAATATTTGTCCGTCGACTAAAAAAAAAAAAAAAAAAAACACAAACACACATGGACGGATATACATTGTTCATATTATTGAGTATCGTGTAACCATTAGAGTTCAACGCCCAGCTGTGCACTTATATATGATATTATTTTAATATATGTTGGTAAAATGTGAGTGTTAGGGTTTGAATACATTTTTCATAAGCTCATATATAGGTTTGACTGTTTTGATAAAGCCTTTAACGAAATTATATTTTTATACAAAACGTATTGTTCACAATATGCCATTTCATTAAATGGGTATAATCGATATACAATTATTTAACTAGCTGCCTATCTAATTTTCGAATACATTTCACACTATTTAAACCGTCTTAAAATATTATCTGTAAGAAAATTAAATATTCTCATTAATACCAATACAAAAATGTCTACAATATCCAATTATCAAATGGGATTTTTAAAATTAAACGTAAATACACAATATATTTACTACACTACATAATTGCTTGAGTAGTATACTCTATATAGTTTAGAATTTCTTTTATAGTCAAGTAAATGAGTAAACCAGTATTTTCAACTTCACTTGGTTCAGTTTATTTAGACATGTATACTTCAGACTCATATAATAAAGTTTTCAAACTTTTTATTCCTCCGCCGTTTTAGATATAAAATACTCGTATCATTGACTTTTAATTTTTCTTTGATATGTCAAGTAACTAGTATTTTACATTTTTATTCCAATTTTCAAAAACAACTATAATTATTTACTATAGAAACCGATGAATAATATAATCTTCTTTTAAAATTACAAAAATTATATTAAATTAAAAATAATAAGCTGACTTTCAAATTTAATATGTTATTTTATAATAATAATAATGATAATAAGTATTAATTAAATATTCTTAATTTAACAAAAACAATTTAATTTAAATACAAACGTATTTAACTTCAAACTGTTTATGTTAACTCAAAATTTAGTCGTATCAAAACATTGAACACTAAGACATTTAAATAAATATATTTACTATTACTAGAAATTATAATAATAATTCAATAAATTAATTAATTAAAACGTACAAATGTAAAAACTAGAAATTAGAAACCCATTACGATTACTATGTTGACTTTGATGAATTCATTATTATTATTATTTTAGACTATTGTCGTCGAAGAAACGGAAAAAGAAAAAGATGACGTACTTCGGCAAAAACGTACCGGACAAAAACGTTATGCATTCGATGCTGTTTTTGGCGAAGATTCTACACAAGTAAAACTATGAAAATAAAAAATCTATCTAAGTGCACATTGAAAATTATTTTTAAACCATGATATTTAATTTAAATAAAAACGATTATCATATTTGCTGAATTACATTTGTACACACTACACTGGGGTACACGACATATAAATATTTTTAAATGTCCGAAAATATTTATGTTTTTGGACCTATTAATAATTTATATTGATAACATGAACCCCTATAGTCAAGGCAACTTTTGCGGTGCAACGTATTCAATTAAAATAATGAAAACAAAATATTTATTTGTAATTAATAAGTATTAATTTCAAACCGAATTTTTCGCTTAGGACGAAGTGTACGAGAAAACGACGAAAAGCTTGGTCAAAGATATATTAGTCGGCTTCAACGCTACCGTTTTCGCTTACGGAGCGACAGGCAGTGGTAAGACACATACAATGGTAGGACACGGCGGAGAAACGGGTATTATGGTCCGAGCTATCAGCGATTTGTTTGATATAGTGAGCAAAAACGCTTACCGGTACACGGTGAGTAAACGATAATAATATATAGATGAATCAGTGGTCACTGTATAGTGTATACACTGTAGAAAGATAAAAAAATATAGTTAAAATGAAATGTGTAAATTAAAAATGAGATAAAAGTGAATAAAAATGGGAATACCACCAAGGAACTGTATAGGAGCTTAAAAATTGATCAATTTTTTAAATACGTATACATGCAGTACATATCTTAACAAACTCATATTATTCAAAATTAATATAGGTACGCATAGTATTAGACAATAAAATACGAAAAATAATTTAACACTGCGTGGTATATGAATGCGTGTTTAGCATGGTCATTGCTAGGTTTTGATTATTTACAAAAAAAAAAAATCCCATCAAAATATAATGGTAGTATGAGCATATACGTATTATGTTATCGTTATCGTTATTACTAAATAAAAATACAAATAAGGAAGCGTCATTTTTTTTATGGATATATAGTGTTAAAAAAATGAGTTCAACTGAGCTGTCTTTAAGGGGGCATTCAAAATATACGGTTAACGAACTGCCGCGGCCGTAAACTTTTAAACCAATCATTTTTAATACCTTGACTTTTTGAGTATTTTTTATAAAAATCAATCGCTCACTAATAATCAATACCTAAGTAATTATGTCTAGCAATGACATTTTTATACTTTCAACATTTACATACACTCTATAAAAAAATATAATATAAGTTATGTATTTTATTACAGTTGAATAAAATATAGTATACTTACCTACTCATTTATTTAGCACTGAACTTCAAAGAAAATAATTATGATATCATTTAGTATAAATAATGCATTAAATATTTTTAATAAGTAGATTAAACATAATATAAACATGCATACATATTTATGCGTGAAATTTATGCGAAAGTACTTTTTAGACTATTTTTTGTAGTTCAGAAACTAATAGTTCTACAAAAACTTCATCTTTTGAGGGATTGTTAATTTTAGCATTATAAGACGAGAATTCAAGTAATTTCATGAACCATTTGTTTGTTCTTAGTTCGTTATTTTATCATTCAATTTGCTATCAACTTGACAACTTACCTTGTAAGCGTCATATTCGTCGACCTCTCAATATAACAAAACATTCATGTATATGAATATTGAATCCTTATTTCTATTCTTGACATGTACCTAATGTCCTAATACAATGTTCAATAACGTTTTAAGAATATTTTAGTATTCAAATGAAAATAATTGAACTCGATATTTTATGAAATCCCGTAAACGTATAAATTGCATAATAGGTAATTAAATCCTGAAGTATATGGTGTTTATTTAAAAAATTATTCCATCGTCATGATGAAATTACATAAATTAGAGTTAAGCTATAGACAAACCCCAGAGAACTTATGGTTTTTATTTGTATTTATAACAACTGATTCAATTAAAACGTATGGTCAATTAATTTACTAAGGTTTTTAGTTTTCTACTAAGTAAAATAAAAAGTAGTTAAATCTATAAGTATCTATAGCCCCTGTAATTTAAAACGTTTATTTTTTATATAGTTCGTTTAAATTAATATTTATATATCTAGGTAAAAATAATTTAAGAACTTTCGCTCATAATATTTGTTATTTGGCATTTTACATAGTTTAAACAGTAGTTTAAAATGTTTAAATGCACATACAGTAATCTATACATTTATAATCGATTGTAGTATATACTGTGAAATGCTCTCAAAAATAATTTTATAAAATATTTTATTGAAAAATGTTAATATTGGTATATAAATTATAAATATTAACATAAATTAAATTGTAATTTAATAATATTACATTATTTTTGTTTCTGATGCAAGCTATAAATTATAGTACAACATTAAATTACAATATAACATATTATCTCGTTTATTAGTATAAAGTGACTGTCTACATGTAGTAGGATCTCAATGATAAATCGAATAGGTAGGTATAGTGATGTTTGAAATTACTGAAGGGTTTGGATTTTATAAACGTGAAATGTTTAATGACTGTACTTCACTTATTTAAATACCCAGTGGTCGAAGTGGGGGGGATACGGAGGGATGACATCCCTCTACTTTTTTGTATTTACATTTTTCATCCCTCTACTTATTTTGTCTAGAATAACGCATTCCTCCTAAGACTTATGTTTTAAAATGAAATAATTATTATGATTTTTATATTTATACCTATGTATAAGAAAACTTTTTATTTTTCGTATAGGCCGTTTCGCAAGCATATTATCTATAACCGTATTTAGAGCCACGGATTAAGAATTAACATATACCTTAGTCGTGTTTAGAGCTCATAACATAATATTTTAATATCACAAAACAATAACAACATATAATATAAATAAAATATTTTATCAGTTTTTTTGCAACTAAATTTGAAAATATGTTATTTATTTGTTCAGTTTTAAAGATTATTTATGATAGAAAAAGATTATAGTATTCTGATGCATAAACAAAATTTGAACTATAAAAAAAAAAATACTATACAAGGTATGAAGAATGTTATAATGATATCAGGAAATCTGAATTATAAGGCATCCCTCCACTTATCTTGAGTCATTTCGACTACTGTAACTAAACTTCTAGTCTAAACTTCGAAAGTCAGTGTCAGTAAATGGTACTACATTTATAAAATTATAAATGTAAATTTTCCACTTCTGATTTATCAAAATTGTATATTATATTATTATATTGGTTTTGTTGTTATACATTAACGCGAGTTTTTAATTAATGATGATACTCCGTAAATTATAGCACCAAATACAAACCATTATCTTGTTTCTTCTAAGTGGGTTATTGTTCATTTAAAAATCTCCAAAGTAAGTAAGTAAAAATGTGCAATAATCTTACTCGATAAATATTTAATATATGAGTGTATTATTATTACGTTCAACGTTCCATGGACCATGATTGTTCACCCGGTAAAATAAATATTGTTTTTACTTGGACTTGGACAACTAAATAATAAAAAAATTATTCAACTCGAAGATATATTAGAGTATTATAAATTTGTAACCATTTATTATATTAAAAATGATATCTGCGATTTATAATCAGTCGTGTTTTGCGACATTATAAATGTATGCGAGTAATTTTTATTCGGAAATAATTTTAAATACTGCAATGGTTCGTTTGTTATTATGGCAGTGCAGAACCTCGAGTATTCGAGTGTGTACCTACCCAGAAATAAATACGTTTCGAATGATGGAACATTAATCAAAACTACCGTTGGGCAGGTAAAAATGTCATATTTAGAAATCTACAACGAGAACATCCGAGACCTGTTGAACCCGACGTCGGGTTTCCTTGAACTCCGGGAAGACACGTCTAGAAACCGAAACATCCAAGTGACCGGTCTCTCGGAAGTCGTGGTGGTGTCCATCGACGAGGTTATGGGACTACTGCACCAGGGCAACCGGCAGCGGACGGTAGAACCGACCGGAGTAAACAAGACGTCTTCCAGGAGCCACGCGCTGCTCAGCGTGACGGTGTGCAAGGCGTCCAGGACTGCAACAGCGGTGCGTCAGGGCAGACTATTCATGATCGACTTGGCGGGCTCCGAAAGAGCGAGCCACACCAAGGTACGCATCGTATCATCATAGACATTTTAATAAGGGGATTGTAATCCATGATCTTCTGTCTGTGTCTATTACACGCGTAACATAGGACTTTAGACGTTTTCTATTTCCAACGTACCGATCGATTAATTAATGCGATAAGAATTTTGAATAAATTGATTTGGATTCGTCGTTAAGTCTACTTTAGATCGACTTTCCCACTTTTCTTAATTCTTGTACTTAACATCCCCAAAAATTAACTTTTGTTGATTTTTATGTTTCCAATTCGTTGAATTCTATTTTGTGAAATTTTGGGGGACAAAATCAAAAAAGTGAGGAAGTCGATCTAAAGTAGACTTAACGAAGAATTCAAATCAGTTTTCAAAATTCTTATCGCATTAATTGATCGATCGGTACGTTAGAAATAGAAAAAGTCTAACATTATTACCGTGGTAGAAAAAACCGAATAGGTTTATAGCATTATTGACTATTGTGCATGATATTACGACGTGCACGTGTTTGTGGAACAGAGTTTGTGCAACATGTAAACCAACGGTTCTTAAGCTTTTATAGATCACGGGCTCCAAAGAAAGATTTTAGAAATCACAGACCTCCTTGCCAATTTTTTTTCAAGTACCTTTTTCTTTTACAAAACACCTTATGTTACCATAACCAAAATCATAATAATTATTTTATGTAACAAATTACATAATTAGACATCATAAAACATAGTACGTGCATTTATAATTATTTTTATTACACTTTTTTTTTATCATAATAATGTGAAATAAATAATTTTATTTTTAATATTCTTAAAATTTTATTTTTTTATTTAATGCAACCGACCGCGCTGCATTTGAAACACAAATTTTTGAACATCGGGTTCAATACTGAAAAACTTTGAGACAGCCGCGGACCCCGACACGAGCATCGCGGACCCCCAAGGGTCTGCGGAGTACAGATTAAGAACCGTGGATTTAAACCGTTATTAACCGCTGATTAATTGTTATTATTTTATTAATGTAAATTAAATCATGATAGGTGAGGCAACTCCCGCTATCGGTTTCTTATCGATTGTTAATAATTAGGAACAAATAATTTCGGCAGTTAAACTTAAACAATAAAACTAAGCAAATATAATACATTTCTCAGGGAAAAACAGTATAATATATAGTTACACACTTTTTTTAATGAACATTGCCTGTTGGTTATGTGCTTTTTTCCGTCCATAATAATACGTATGTACGCATGACGTAGTGTGGTTCGTATATTTTATTTTATCTCATTTTTCTTTTTTTGTTAAGATAAAGAAATATTAATTTTGATACGGGTAAAGGTGGACGCGAGACAATGGTTCAGTCGTTGAAATAAAATACAAATGTCCTAGAAATGCGTGTCAATTAATGCGTACAAAACACGCTATCGTATGGTCGCTATAATAATAAAATTGTGTTGTATATTTTACTATACTTGACGATTTTATTAGAACCGAGGGAAACGACTTAAAGAAGGGGCGCACATCAACCGATCTCTACTGGCACTCGGAAATTGCATAAATGCCTTGAGTGGAGGTACGAACCCACGATTTGTCAACTACCGTGACAGCAAGCTCACCCGGCTGCTCCGCGAGTCGTTGAGCGGCAATTGCCGAACCGTCATGATCGCCCACGTCAGTTCAGCGGCGTCGCATAAGGACGAAACCAGGAACACGCTGATCTACGCTGCCAGGTGAGTGGTACGACGAGTACTTGCAGATATAGGTACATCCAATTAAATACGCGATACATTCTGCATTGGCAATATAACCAACTTGTATGGGCTGTATGTAAATCGAAGATGTGTTTTGAAGGTCGACTCGTTGAAATTATAAATGCTTAAGCGTATTATATATTTATCTTTCGATTTAAATAAAAATCTATATCAGCGATTATCAACCCATGGGCCGCGGACCACTTGTGGGTCGTGGACCAGACTATGATAGAGACTTGATGGGTTTTTTGATAACCTATCTGTGTGAACAAGGTTTTTGTACTTTAATTTTTTTTTTATAAATGTAAGAAGAAACCGAACGTTGAGAATGATTTAATGCTAAAACTATCTAGTCTTAACTCAGATATTGACTCTCTTGTGGGGGACAAGCAATGACAACAATCATATTAAATTGTTGTATAAAGTGTAAACATATTCATATACACGTATATAAGTGAGCTATTGACTTTTAGTGGGCCTCAAGGATTTTTTTTACAAAATTAGTGGTCCGCATAACTAAAAAAATTGGGAACCGCTGATGGTCTATATTATATCGTAATATACCGCATCTCGAAAACCGATGACGGTCTGGTATACGACCTTAATCCACATGTATGTAATATAATAATTATGCGTTATTGCACGGCATTGTTATCACTTTGCAGGGCCAGCGGTATTTCGCATAAAGTCGAGCGGAACGTTTTGAACGTGTCCTTCCAGGTAAACCAATACAGGTCGGTTATAGCCGATCTCCGTAACGAGATATCCAGACTGCGGACGAAACTCGACGAGGGTCGTTCCAAGTCTTCGAGTGGCCTGCATAGCGACACGCCCGTGAATCAGATTAGAGATCAGATAGTGGGCACGTTCCGCGAACAAATGAAACTCAGGTACGTCTATAAATTCGTGATTTGGACGACGAAACAGCTGCATAAGTGGCTGGTCGTGCACAACAACCATATCAAATGTAATAACTGCGACGACGACCTGATGTTAACAGGCGCAAACTGATGGACATCGACGGGCACCTGTTGTCGCTGGGCGTCGAAGCCGAACGGCAACACCAAATTATCAGCCAGTGGGAGTCGAGAAACAACAAACTGTACTGCCGGAGGACCAGCACTCAGCGCAGACCGAACACGAAGGGTTCCAACAGCACCGCAAGTGAGCGAACGCCACGTGGATGTAATCCGCATACGAACATAGTTGACGAACATTATTTAAACGTGTAATTTAAGTACTGCGCATACAGGGCCGAATTTAAAGGCATCACCCATTTGCGCCAAAAAAAATTAATTCATTTTGGGTACAGCCCATTTGCGCCAAATTTACCTGCGTAAATATTTTAAATTAACGACTTGGTTAATTCTTGTATTTTAAAGACTTATTTAAAACGTATGCCTGTAACGTATAATAAAGTTGTTTTTAAAAGTCTATAGATTTTAAATTTTCATGGCATGTAAATATAATTATATTAGATAATTCGTTATTAATAAATAAAAAATCTTCGTTTTTAAACGTAGTGAAATTTAGATCGTTTAAAGCTCGTACAACATAATAAAGCTGATATAAAACTTGTTTGTTTATCTTCTGGTGCAATAATATACAAAACTTTAAAATCTATAGACTTATAAAAATAACTTTATAATACGTTACAGACATACGTTTTAAAGTTTTAAATACGTCTTTAAAATATAAGAATTAACCAAGTCGTTAATTTAAAATGTTTACGCAGGTAAATTTGACGCAAATGGGCTGTACCCAAAATGAATTTTTTTTTTTTTTTGCGCAAATGGAGAACACCGGAATTTAAGGGGGAACAACGGTCCCGTGTTTCCCTAGCGGCAATTTTTAGGGACAGCTAATTTTAAAACTGTCTCTACGAATATTATGCAACAATGTAGTATATAACATTCCTTATGGGTTGGAGGGGGCGGCTCAATTTTGTTGCCCCAGCCCCCCAGGGAGGCGAAATTCTAAATACGGCCCTGTGTATGTATGTGTCGAAATCCTCTACACTTTGATAATATCTTATATAATGTCGTTCTCCTGTAGCTGTTAACGCGTCCTATCTATTTTCTTTCCTCACAATTACCATTCTTTCGACGATATCTCCTGCGTCGTCGTCGATCGGATCATAATGTAGTTTCATCATTTATACCGCTTTTGTAAGCCTCTGAAACATATTAATGTACTGTGATAATCGCTATTGTAATTAATAATTATATTATATCATCTGTGTATATATAAAAAAAAATGCTTACGGCAATAATGTCATATCTCACGATGACGTTGCAGACACTGCGGAGTCGCTGGAAGACGACCAGTTAAACATGCATCAGGCGTGGTCCGACCTGAGCTACATCGAACACGAGCAGGAGCGGTACGTGGCGCTCAGGTCCAAGACGGTCAGTGAACTGGACTCGGTCCGGCAACAAGCTGTGGCCCTGGAAAACGTAATAAAAACTGACGGCTGAATGCAGTAGACGTATTGTACCGGGTGTTCATTATAAATGGAAACAGATAAGCAGCTTATCCGTAAATTGAACGATACATGTGTATTGTACATATATTACATTATAATCGATATATGGGAAATATGATAATATATACGATTGTAATACGAACGTGTTTCCATAAAATATAATGAACATCACATGGTATACTATGTTATATCATATTATATACCGACGACGGTTATTTCCTTTTGAGCAGAACCTTCCGAAACGTTTGGACTCGGAGACAGAACGCGAGCTGCTGTCGCTGATATGCCGCGTGCACGAGCTGGAAGCTGACAAGATGGCGTTGCAAGGAGAACGGCTAGTCGAGTCTTACGAGCTTCGCCGCAGGGGAGACCTGTTGCACCGGATGCACCGGCAACAGCGCATCACCGACGACATCATTACGAAGCAACGGCAGATCATCGAAGGTACCTACCTATATGAATATAAGTAACGAGTGGGCAATGCTATACTGAGCATGTATAATGTATATTATGTGTCCGCACGAAATGGGTCTTAACTTCGCGGTTAAGGCGTCAAGAAGTGTCAACCGCGGTGGTGGCTGTGCAGTAGCCATATAATGATACCAACCGCCGTTGTGAGCCTTCAAATTTGAATTAGTTTCTGTCACGCGCGCGTAATATACGTCGGTACATACATGTATACATACAATTAGAATAGGTATCAATATTATTCGACTGTTTATACTACGATGATTGCCATTTCCCAGGTCAGAACATGCCGTTGCCGACCGACTTGAAAGATCTGTACCGGTCATATCAACAAGAAATACACGCCAACTCGTACAACTCCGACGTCAACGCCATACCTTTGACGTCCGTCATGCAGTCAATCGACAAAAGGTATTGTTGCCCACTCTATTGCTTACACAAACACTTAGCGTGTCCAGCCACTCGAACCTATAGTATCCTTCTCGCCGTCATTTTTGGAACGTTTAAAAAAAAAAATTTATCTACATATTTCGTTGATGAATCTCTTTGATTTTCATCAGCGATTCGACTTAGAGGCACAGTTTACTGCGATCCTATCCAGTCTATCGTTCATTTATGAAAGAAATTATTTTGAGTAACAAACGCAGACGCTTGGTGATGGATAGTGGATAGGAGTGATGATTTGGAGGGAGGATAATACGTCATTTCAAATGAAACTATGTGTATATAAGTATAACGACAGCGAGTTAGTGACAAACTGACACAATCAACGCATGTCTATAAATTACAATATGACGTGTTAATATATATTATATAATATTAATTATACAACTATTAAACATTTTAGTTTTGAGAAAACGACCATCGACGACAAATCGGATAAAAACAAGTTCACCGCACCGTCAAACGTAGAAAATCGTGGTCAACCGATAACGCCGGAGTCAAGACTCGGAACCACCTCAAGGTACTTCATAAATCATTATTTGTAAACTACATGATATTCGTGCCTACAAAATACAATACGCAGTCATATAAGTATTATGTATTAGGTATTTTTTTTCATCGAACATAACGGGTTTTGATTGTTTAATTCGAAATAAAAATGTGTAGTACAACCGGTGACCTTAACGACTAAAACTAAACAAAGCCATCACATGTGACATGGGCATAAGGTTTAGGCTTTGTATATTAAAATACAACAAATCATAGTGTTTTAGGTTAACTTACTTACCTAACTATAACTATAACTATAACTATAACTTACTTATCTTAGTTATTTTAGTGTTGCCCACTCAACATCGACAAAATGTATTCGTTTCAATGAAATAAATATGCATGCAATTAGGATATTATTATATAGACATTTTAATTTCAAAATACAACTGCATATGCATAAAGTTAAAAATTTAAAGCGATGTTTGCGATGCGAGGATGCGACAATAGATCATTTTGTCCATACTTAGGAATTTAGGATTATGAAAATAAACGTTCAACACCTCCGCCAAACAGATTAGGTATAATAAGTAATGACTGTCGAATGTTCGATGTTCGATTATTAATATTAATATTAAAGATAAAAACTATTTAATGAAAACAAAAATAAAAATTTACGAGTGAACATTTATATTTTTTATTTCTAATCGATTTACACCCAATAATATACTAACCTAGAGCCCGACGACGTACAGTGACGTACAACTATACTACGTCTCAAGTTAAAACTCAAACCGATACATTAAAGGTACTATTATAGTATTATTATAACAATATAACATCTTAAGCAGGGAAAACGCGAGTTGGGTCCCTGGATATTTAATCACTACAGTTAAACATAAGTTGGGTCCGTAGTGTTATAAGATAATACTCGAATTTGATGCGTGGTAATTTTTTTCGACTTTTACCCAAAACGATTTTATTCTGCAGTCATGTTTACCTATCCGACGTGGTTTTCCGTAACAAATCAGGGTATTATTATTTTTTTATTTAAGTCCCGCAGTCAGCTCGCGTAGCTACATAATTATTATCAACATTTTCTTTTTCACCTGCGTTTTTAAAACGTTAAAGCATATCGATTTTTTAAAAAAAAAACAGAATACAAAAATTTAGGATATCCGGTAAAGTGGAAAAGTTCCGGAAATATTAACATTAGTATTCGTTTTCTTTTAATTTTACACGGGCTATTATGTTCGTACTCTAGCACGAACATAATATACCGGGACCCAAATCATGCACTCGATAAAATACGCTCAGACCCAATTCTTGTCATTTTTTTTTTAAAAAAAATTGGGGACCCAACTCGAGGTCATTCCTTAAGTATGATCCGCGTAATATTGTGTAGACGTATATATACCTACATAGACGAGATAATATATACCTATATGTAGTACATGTATACGCAATGAAAAGGGTTGAGTTTTGCTGACGGGTACGCCGTGTTGTTACAGCAACGAGAGCTTGGCGGCCTTCGACTGGGAAAAGGATGCCGGAAGTTTGCCACCGATCAACCAGCAGTCGGCTGCCACGCAATCCTCCAGGAACGAAATCCCGTCGCCCGTACCGGCGTCCGTGTTGTTTCCTCCGATTTCCAATCGCTTTCGATAAATTACTCGCGTATCCTTCGCGAATCCTATCCCTGCTGGAAGTGCCATCAGACGCATTACAATTAATATCGTACCACTGGGAAACATTCGGACCACACCGCGACTATTCCGGCTATTCCCCCCCCCTCCCACCACTTTCTCCGAACACACTATTGATTTATGTAACATCCTTATATCCGTGTGTACTTATATTCATATCGCGGAAAAAACTTTTTTCGAAATGTCATTACTTTTACAATCCGATGGTATTATGACGTCTGCAGCCCTCCAGTTATCTACAATATTATAATATAACTACTCAACTGCACGCATGTACACATGAACAATGTCAATAAATAATACTGAAATATTAATGAAATCAAGTGTGAATGATTATTAATTATTATATTTATAATAAGAAATTATTTCTTATATGTAATACTATAGAGTGCACGCGGCTTCGTGACCAGTGTTATTTCCTCCCGGAAGAAAAAATTGACGGCCGGCGTCATTCTGTACTGACTCGAAGAACTGCTTGCCCGTAGCTTACGATCACGAGCGTGTAATAATTTCATAACTTCATCGCATAAAATGAATATGCCCTATGTCTAAACCCTTCCAAAAATATATATTTCAATTGAAGTCATAAATCCTTCATTTAAGTACCTATCTAGTACACGTAATATACAGTAAACGTATATACGTTGTTTGAAAAAATCATTCTCCGAGGTTTAAACAACGATTCATTTGTGCGTTTTCCATAGTAGATATTGGATAAACTCATATGTCACAGAACTGAATAATAGAATACTATTACAAATTAGTAATTTTATTACAATACACAAATTTGCAATATCAAATCGACGGCTATATAATGATATATATATATATATATATATATATGATGTATATATGTAATAACCTAAATGATGTTATTTATTTTAGCTAAAATATTTTTCTTTTTAGTAATAGATGTATTATAATTGTATTAAATATAGGAAAGTGGGTGAGAAAAAAAATCATAAGTACATTTGATTTCGTCTGTATCATGATCGTTTACTGTATTCAACGACCAAATAGAAATTTCAATAAATTCGGTCTGAAATAAAGTACCCAATATGACTTGGTCCAGGTCATCAAACCAGTTCATAACTGATTTAAAATCATTTGTGCCCCAATGAAATAACCATGTTTTAAGTTCTGAACCATTCTGAACTAGTTCAATTATTAAAATTGCAATTTCATTAACTGTGAGTTCGGCCATATGATTAAGGTCTTTCTAATCTATGAGAAAGATTTAACACATAATGTCCGAGTTAACATGGTTCACCCAAGTAATTTAATGATTTATCAATATTAAACATGGAAAAAATATTAACATAAATAAAGAAATAGTATTTAGAGAAATTTAGCTATTGGCCAATAACTTTATATATAGCCAATATTGGTTTTAATAATTTATTAACGTTGAAATTTGAAAAGTAAATAATATTGGTTTGTATACTAATATTATTATTATGTTATTACTTTTAATTCTTAAGTTATACATGCATATAAATATATATTTTTTACATTTTTACATTTCTATTAAAATTAGATGAAATAGTACACAAGAAAAATCTGTAGTAACTATTAAGTACCAAGTTTCATTATAATTTGGTAATTATTGTAATACCAATGATAAGTTTTATTAAAAACCAAGCCTAATAAAAAAAAAATTTAAGCGTTTATTACTTCCACAATTACTTCATTCATTAACTCAATTCGAGTTGCTGGGGCTTCAGCTTCTACCCTCCAAATCTCAAACTCCGCGCTTATAAATTCAGCAAAGGTATTGATAATATCTAAATGTATCCCATTGTCTGGAAATGTATTTTGTACACAGAAGATAATGTTTATAAATAAATTACTTATTAAATTATTGACTAGAAAATGAATAGTATAATAATAATCGTATAATATTATGCTCATTATTTTATTATATATAAAATTGAAATATGCAAAAATGTATATTTTTGAAAATTCACAAGCTACCAAGAGCCCTATTATAGATAATCAATAGGCAATAGTGATTTAGAGATGACACTGTGTGAACTGTAGTGGTGATACAACCAGAGAATAACAATAATTTAAATAATGTACAATTTGTATTATTAAAATATTATTTTGAAGAAATTCAAAAATTGAACCTTTAAGTATTTGATCAAAATTTAACTGATTATGTTATTACCTTAAAATTTAGTTTAATCAGTTGTATTATTTAGACATATTTTAAAAGAAAAAAAAATAACTAATTATAAAATACATAAAAAAAAAAAAAATATTATTTATAATAAATACACTATAATTCATAACAACAAGTGATTATTTATAAAATATAAATAAATATATTTAACATTTTTTTTTTTTTTGTTACTTCTTCAACTATTACATGATTATTGCATGAATTTTATCAATTTGGTAAATTATTGACTATACTATATCATTGGTAAATATGAACTTATTATTTGATTAATAATGAATATAAGATCAAATTTACCTAATACACACAAAATTATAAATTATGGCTAAAGAAAAACCAAATACAAACATTTTGTGAGGGAATGTATTTCTAAACTTATTCACAATAACAAATTTAAAATAATAATAATTTAAACAATTTAAAAAAGTACAAAACTTCTTATTTAAAGTTCTATTTGAAAAAAACAAACAACAAGATTTAAAGTCCAATAAATTTTATATTTAATAGTTTTATTCTAGACTATAGTTGGGCCCAAGTTGGGAATTATCAGCTTTAAATTATTACTATAGAATTATTATACAGACAGTTCTTTAATATTTAATTAATAAAATCAAAAAGTTGGCAACTTTTGGAAGCTCAAATATCAATTCCTTTTAACATAAAAAATATTAATACAAGAAACATGAATATTCATTCGAAAATTAAAAGATAAATTATTAATTCCCAACATGAATGTAAAAAATAATTAAATTCAAAATAATTACTATACAGGCATAAACAATGAAGATTCTAAACTCTTAGGCCTCAAAAACTAATCATAGTGCTAATAAATGTCACAAAATTCTAAAGTCTAAACAAATTTACATGTATTAATTATCAAAGATGTAGATCTTTCTAAAATAATTTTAAATTTCAAACAATTTTTGCTCAAATACAATTTGTAAAATTAACATCAGTAAAAAGTGAAAAGCAATTCCAAAACTATATTTGTTTTTAAATAACTAATATAATATTAGAATTTTTAATTGTCTTATAATTTAGAATAGATATTTCTAGAATCAATATTCATTATGAAAAGGTTAAGAATAATAATAAATCCAAGAACTTATGTTAAAATAAATCTGGTAATGAAGTTGAAAAATCAACTAGTGTAAGTAACAAAATCAAAATGGAATAAGAATTACAGAAGTTTAAAATTGTTGAATAATTATTATTTAATTAATTTCAAAGAATTTAAAAATAATTAAATTTAACTGATCAATCCATCACTAAAATATGTACTATTTAATTTAAATAATATCATCTGTAGCACTTATCAATTAAATAACTCTAATAGCAATATTATAAACATGAAATAATAAAGATTTTGATTCTGTTTCAAATGTTAATATTGCTTTTGTTAAAAATACTATAGGTTAACTAAGTCTATCAGACTTTTTTCAAAAACAAATTGAAGAATAATGGATTAATCTCTAATTGTAGATAAATAAATAATAAACCATCCCCTCTAAAATACTATTTTTTGATAAAACCTGTTAAAAGTTATTGTTTGTGAAAACAATAGTGGCATCTAGAGCAAGTAGCCATAATAAGTACCACCAACAGATTAAATACAGAACAGGAAGATAAAATAAATCTAACCCATAATTATTCACTTACAGCCATTTCCAAGGCATTGACTAAACCTTATTTGCGGGTGTCTTATAATAGCCAAAGTTTAATCTTAATTGTTCCAAGAAGACAAATGTAAGTATTGTCTGGGGAGCCAATCTCACAAATGCTGGTACGTAACCCTAGATAAAAAAAAGACAATTATCATGAATATTTATTTTGCAAAATTAAATGAAACATACCTTAAAAAATCCCATTGGTCCAAGTTTTGCAGTATATTTAACTAAGTCGAAAGTACCCTGAAAAATGTATTTAGTTAAAATTGAAAACGTTCAACTTTAACAACAATTTATAAAATACATACTGCAAATTCTCCAGGTTTAGCATTCATGGCTCGAGTTTTTAATACATCTAGTGGTTGGGTAAGAGTTGTTGCTACAGCACCCTACAAATGCATAAAACAATAAAAATCATAACAAAATCAATCATCAATTTACACTTCAAACTACTTACAGCAGTAAGACTAGACAAAAAATGTGTTGTAGAGTCATCACCAAAATATCCAGATGCAAGTAATAATTGTTTCACTTGATCGTAGAATGATAGCTGTCCAACTGTCATTAAAACAGCACGCATTGTAGCTGTTGATGCACCTGAAAACAATCTGGTAAATCCTTCTTCTCGCCAAACGCGTATAAACCCATCCAATGCATGCTTGTAGCTAAAATCATCAATTAGTACATTTACTTTTAGTAAAACTAAATATTGGTTATTATTATGATATTACATTAAAGAATTGGTTTTATAATTATTCTAAGTGAAAAACATTTGAATCTCTTGAAGGATCATATTTACAAGAGATCTTGAATATGCACAATTAAAATAGATTTAATATATTAAATTTAACGGGATACACAACTTAATCTTAGGTTAAAAAATATATTGCAATACATTAGAATATTAATTATTGATTAATATAATTACTTAACTGTTTAATACACATATGTGCTATATGTATAGTATAATATAAATAATAATTATATTCTATATTTAACTGACTTAATATATATTATTATCATAAAATATTATCATTTTTTTTTTTTTAGTCAACATAAATAATTATAAATAATTTTAAGATGATTAATAGGATATTTAATTAGGCAATTTAGATTAAGAAATTTTTTATTTTATATTAAAATATAATAAAAGATTTTTCTAAAAATGTCAAATAATTTAAATTTCACCGCATTAAAACTTTGATAATATTAATATAATTAAATAGTAATGTTTAAGTAGTTCAACTCATTCATACTTTCTGCGGCTATCCAATGGCAACTTTACATCATTCTGCATTCGAACATTAATCATATCAGCTGGGGTACCAACAAAACCACCAGCAGCTCCTGCGGCTGAAGCTAACAGTACAGTCTTATAAAACGGAATATTTTCTCCCGGGGTAGATAATGATTGTTTTCCTACCTAAAATTAAATTCATTTAATAAAATTGATTCAATAAGATTTGTAAATACAGATACACAATAAAATCTTACTTCATATATTCCGAATCGCACAGTCGAATAGGACAGCTGACGACATAAAGATGCTGAAATACCTGTGTACAACGAAAATACACCTTGTTCCCGAACAATATTCATGGCTAAACGGCTGACAGACACTTTTCCCTCTTGTTGAGTTTGTAAATGTACCTATACACACATACACATTAAAAAATTTTAATAAACCATATAAAAAGATAATTGCGTTTACCTTGAGTAAATCTAATGGATGTGTACAACATGCAGCACCAGCCGAACCGAGGCCACCAAAGTACCATCGTGAAAATTTTTTACTTTTATCGGTATCAGCCATTATTATAATCTTCTATTTGCTCTATCAGTCGTTTGGACCCTAGAAAAAAAAAAAAAAAACACCAAATTCTCGTTACAGTACTTGAGATTAAGACATGTCTGCATGTAAACGTTAAATTAATATTAACAACAAAGCTGGGTCGTTAAGTAAATTAGAAATTTTAATTTTTTTTGTACAATGAAAAACTCATACAAGTCATACACTCCGATGTACTAGGCTATAAAGCTAGTAAAAATGTCACCAATATCTACGCAGACCAGGAATATTGTCACCACAGGAAGAAAATGAAATGTGACCGGTTTCAATTGCTGACGTCTGACACTTGTCACTTACCGATTGTAGTTCCGTACGTTCTCGTGCACGAAAGAATAACTGACTTTTCAACTTTCCTCACCGGTCATGACTGATAAAATATTCATCGACAGAAACAAGTTATACCTACACGGTTGCTAATTATTATTGCTGTTGCCGCTGTGCAATAAATTTGTATTTTTTAATTTTTTACAAATGGGACGTTAACTCTTACTGTGAAGGGCGAACCGTGATAAGCCAAGGTCGAACTAATATCAAATGATAACAAACTCTGGACAAATTAACGAATGATCATTTAATAATACCTACCTATTTATTATTACGATAGACCATCGCTTAAATAGTTAAATATACATAAATACACATTACACATTTAAGCACATTTAAGTAAGTAGACATACGTCTTAACAATATTGTACATATTATATTATTATTAGGATACCTAATCCCAATGATATTTTTACATCGATAAAGTGATTCGAAATACATTGATTCGTGTTTAACATATTATATGTGTTCAGAATTCAAATGCGAATTCATCTTTTTACGCCCATAAGCAGTAGAAATTTACCGCTCCTATAATAGGTAAACAAGTTATAATAACCCCCTCCAAAATATTCTAAATATTAAATGTAATAGGCAATAGTATCCCTACCTCGATCATTTTGAATTTTTACACTAATTTTTTCTCCCTTTTAGTCATTTATTTAGCCTATTTTAAAATTAAAACCATTATTTGGAACATTGAGTAAAACACTATAACATATTTTATAATAATAGGCAAACAAAACAGTAAATATTTTTATATAATAACATTCTTAACTTAACTATTTTAAATTTAGAAGTATGCTTTTTGATTTTAAAAAGGATTGTGTAATATCTTCATAATATGATAACGAGACAAGAAGATTTGACTCAATTGTTAGAAATGCCATACTGTTTATTTAATCTTTCTCGTTTTATCTGTGACCACAAGCTGTGATTCGTTTTAAACTTGAAAATTAATGTTCTGTTGAACAGTTTGCTGCAGGTGTTAACTCTAAAGTATGAATTGCGATGTCTATGTTTGGATACATTTCGTACCAATATCCCAAATTATTTGAGCCATTTACACAATTGAAGAATTGACATATTATACATTTTAAAATGGGTTTTAAGTTGGATAAATTCATTTTGAAAATGTATTTTAAGTTTTGCATTTTAGATAATTGTCTATTTTTTTTTTCTACATACGATGTATTTTAATAAGCATTACCTACAGAATTTGCCACCGTAGGCAGGTGCCTACTTTGCCTATTGGTAAATCCGTCTGCATATAATATGTTTATATGTACCTGTGTAGCATTGCGAGTGTTATTGAATCAATTTATTTTTTATACCTACACTTTCCCAAGTGGAGACGTTGTCGAGGTCGAGACTATAGTTCAGTTGTTTTACACGCTAATGTTTCAATCATGATGTGGAGGAGATTTTCTCTAGGTTAAAATATGTATAGAAACTTTAGTGGTAGTCTGTTGGTACATTTGAAAATCGTAGTCGGTAATCGTAGGTTATGGACTTGTGATAAGGCAGATAAGTGAATGGGAAAAAAATCAGCTTGAAGATAGTCGAGACTACATAATATACATTACATTACCTATACAATAATAACTGCAGTTGATCATTAATAATTTTATAAATTAATTTAATTATAAATATATATTTAGGTAATCAATTTAATGATTTTACTCTTCGAGCTAAATGTGCACATGAATAGACGTAAATATTGTTCGGTACCTACCTACTATAATAGCGGAAAAAAATTAATTATGCTAAACTTTTTATCATGCATAATGCATTTATATATAAGTACAAATTATTTATACTCGTATAATTTTTTATTTTGACTCAGTGACTGATTATTTTTCAGAACAAGAGGAAAATAATTATTATAATATCTAATACGTAACTAAAATATGTAGCTAGCCATTTAGGTATTAAAATTTATAATAATATTAGTATATTAATTGACTATAGATAGATTAAAATATTATAAAAAAAAAAATAATAATAATTACTCGTGCTGACCTATACAACAACCGCGGGACCGAAATCTCGAATGGCAAGAATGCAACATTCTATTCAAAAAACAAGACATTCGCCCGCGTTTCGTCCACTCGCCGACTTCTGCGTAAACGCTATTATTAGAACACTGATTAATGATGATGATATATCACACTCCCACGCCCGACACAATATTACACAGTACGTGTGTGAACCCGTGAACACAATCCGGACGGTTAGGTGTACCGGCGAGGATCCAGATTTAAATTCTCGGATATGATCTGCCTAATCTAAATTGTTTAAAATTTAAATTCTCTTAAAAACCCAGTTAGTTGTGTTGTATTTATTTATTTATTTTATTGCAGAACGAGCCGAGGCCCAAGTACAGATAGTGAATAATACAATATAATATGCTTGAGTAGTAATAACATTAATATACAAATATACTTATAATTGTATTGTAGCAACTTTCAATTTTCATATTGAGCTTGCAGTACAAATACACAATATGATTAGTGGTTAAAGTGCGTTAAATTAAATTATGCGTACCCTTTGATTTAACTTTGGTAAGTCCGGGGGGACGCTACTAACGCTATACGTCATTACTGCATTAGTAATTATCACATTTACACCTCATAAAACTTTTTATAGGCAAATATGTGTAAGAAAAAATTATATCATAGACTACCTAAAACCAATTTGGTAAGGGAACGCTCCTCAATTTTTGATGATTATAGTCTCTCCTTAGTCCTTAACACGACTATCGCTTAGAACACTGAATATGATAAAAATAATTGTAGTAATTATCATCAATCAACAAATAAATTCATATACTTTAATTTTTTGGAAGCAACAAAACAACATTCAAATAAGCATTTTTATACAAATACAGTCTATGTGTCTATGTACAATGTACATTGTTATAAACATGTTTAGTTTACAGCAGAAGAAGAATAAGACAAGCTCATTCACACCAGTTAGTAGGTATAGAATAATTCAAAATACTTCCTCCGAAATTCCAAATTCGTATGTCCATCACTGTATGATTAGGTAAAATAATTATGTGAAAATGGTGTCTTACGAACACCTAAAAGGATTTCGATGGAACCTAACTCTTAAGCAGTTGGAAAACAAATATTTTGTTTAATAATAAATTCGTTCGCCCGTCTCGTATGGAGTAGAACAAAATGCTCGGCGACAGTGTCGACCATAGGACGCTAGTGAACAACATACACGGTGAACGAGTTGAGCGCTAACCGCACACACGCAAATCAGGCCGTGCACGTGACAAATATTGTTATTGTGATAAAACTGATAAGGTACGATAACGGGAAAAACTTCAAAATAAAAAGTAGATATTAGAAATTTAGAACCAAGTATAGAAGTAAATAAGTACTCAGTAGTATTCTTTTCTATGTCAGTGAGTTCAGTTTACAGTACTTCGGGTAATCGTCGCCGACATAATGTCAAACGTGAACGTTTTGGAACAGTTGAAATTGGTGCTCAAACCGGATTTGACGGACCGAAGGATGGTGTGCGTCGAAGAAACTGACACCAGTAAAGCTGATGTAATCTTATCGTTTTACATGTGGTACGTGTTCAACAAAACCGATAGTCCCGTGTGCATGGTTGGAATTAGGGAAACGTACGGCCACTACCAGAATGTGGGTCTGAAGCTCCATTACAACCTGCTGTTGATGACCAACAAAAAGAGATTTATGTTCATTGAGTCCGTGACATCGGTCTGTCATCTAGTCGAATGCGCACAAAATCTATTGCAGCAACACCCTGTTGGTCCAGTGTATATGATTGTGGACGACATCAGCGCACTGTTATTGTTGGGTGAAAAACTAGAGGAAATTATCAGTTTTCTTGCGTTTACAAAACACCATCAACGCTTATTCCTGGTGTTTGGATGTTGGAAACACAGACTTGACAAGTTGGCCAAGAGGCTAGCATCAGCTGCATCTCATTTGGCTGATGTAAGAGTGGCACTAGCACCATTAGTCACAGGATTTTCCCATACAGCAACAGGCACAATGAGGATCACTTCAAATGAATCAATTTACCAAGTAGACGATATATCTTACTTGTATAAATTATTTGATGATGGTCTTACGCTATCATTAAATTCAAGGACAGTCAGATAACATGAATTTTCAAATTATTGTATGCCACAAAATGAACTTTGTAAATACTATTTGTGTTAAGATTGTAATAAATATTTATTAACAATAACTTTATAAATTTTATTCAAAAAAAAAAAAAACATGACCATAACAATAGATACATATAAAAAATAAAATCAACAGCCATAAAAAAAAAATCTTCCATCAATTAATTGTAAGTAGAAAGTAAATTTACAATAATTATAATTGTAATTACATAGATAAATAATAAAAAAACCATAGTTTGGTAACTGAAATAGTTTTCTCATTTTACATAAATATTACATTTATTATGTTTTACATTCTTCAAAATTCATTCTTAAAATACTAATTTTTTAACAACTACTAATATCTTATAACAGAATAGTCTACTTATAGGTTAAAGTCTAATAGAATATAGAATGAGTATTTTTTGTATTAAAATTTGTATTTACCTCTTATTAATGAACTAACAGTAATAATGTATTATTATTTTAATTTATTTCATTCAAAAATAATTTGTATACATTTATGAGGTTAAAATTAGGTTAAACTGAAAAATTATGTTTCAGTCGTAATTTATTATATTAAGTAACCACTTGGTATCTAAAAAGTGTTTATTTATACAGGGTAAACAATTAAAAAACATCTTATTTTCTACTTAAAATGTAAAATTATGTAATATAAAATAAATATATATTAAGTAAAAGTATCTGAGGTATTTCAATCATCCTACATTTCTAAATACGATATATACGATTCATTTACTTTAAAATCCTTAAAAAGTTATAGCAATTAAAAGATAATATGTCTGGCTCGGATTTCAATAAGTCAAATAAAAGTTTTTCCATGCTATAAGCATGATTTAAATAAAATATAATCCCCTGTGTCCAAAACTGGTTTGGTTAATCAAGCGGGCATCCTGATTGATAATGGAATGATTGGTGATACCAAGGCAAAAGGGTGAAATGGATGAGATTGCGACAGTATTCGTGTGACACAACTATGTCAACGAGTACAAGGTTAAAATAAGTATAATAGTATAACAATATAATAGTATAATAAATATGTGATTGATGAAGTATAGAACTGTTGTATCATAAAGATACATTTCCAGTCAAGTGTTATGTAAGAAAATGCATTGCGAAAATGGTATTAATGTTGTGGGAGCTACCAAGATGCTCAATGACATCAACAAATTTGTTTTATACAAATAACAGATAATTTCTTTTGTGCATAAATTAAAAAAAAAAGCTTATTATTTTCATTAGAAGAAACTAAGAGCCTAAATAAATAATTTTGTATGATAATACTAGATTCTATCTCTTATAGTTACATTCTTGCACAATATCAAAACAAAGTATATTAGCAATGGTATGAACTAAATTAAGTTAAATTCAGTGGCGCACACAGAGAGGGTCACAACCCCCTCGAAAAGTCTTCCTTTATTAATTTACTTTTAACTAAGTTTTACATTTTAAAGCATACTGGGAGTCATAGCTGTTATGACATGGTATGCATGACAAAATAGATAAGACAGTCTATTTTGCCAGGATAATATGAATTATGCAAATATGGGTATTGGATTTATAAATTAAAAATTTTATATATTATAATATCCAAGTAGTTTATTAGCTATTCAATTATTTATTAATTATATACTGTTTAAACTTTTACCATATTTCTGGCTTCTGCATAGAATTCTACAAAATTCCCCTCCTTAGGAAATAAATATATGCACAATCCCCCCCAAAAAAAATCCTGTATGTGCTACTGTTTAAATTAAATTAATAGTAATTTTAAACTTTTATCACATTGGTATAATATTGTAGTCAATTTATTAGAAATGCATGCCAAGAGTATAATGTTATTATTGCTTTTGGTGTGATTTCTTAAATAATTTTACAAAATGTTACCTTTATTTATATTAATTAATTTACTCAGTTAAATTATGTTTGACAACTTCAAAACTGTAGCTTGGTTAATCCTCTGGAGCACAATTTCACATTTTGGCTGAAGCCAAGGCTCACCATCTATTTGAACTGGTAATTTTTGCAATAATTTCACCTGTTGAGAATTAATTATTTTACTCTTAAGTATGAGAATCGTCGAGGAAATAGAAACATCAATTAGGTAACAATATGATTTAGTAAATTACTAACTCTAATCATAGATGCTTGGCCAATTCTGATAGGTTTGGCGATTCCCATCTTTAATTGAGCAATATGTATAGAAGATCGTACACCAAGCACTTCTAACATTCCGTCATCAATTAACTGTGATCCAAATTCATTACCGTCATCTGCTCCTAACTGCCACAAATTTACACCAGCACCCCATGATCCAATATTGACTATGACAATGGACTCAATATCTGGTAAAGTTATTTTTCTATCGTCCATATACAGCTCGATCATATCAGGTAGACCTTGACACTGATGTTCAAGAAATTGTTGAGTACCACATCCTACATAAATCATCTTATTGAACAGTGTACTGTTAAATAAGTATAATGGTGATTTTCTAGTACGATGAAAGTCTAATGTTATTTGAGCATCCAAACCTATACCCAAGTAATTATACATTGTGATGGTGTTAGTTATTTTTATTTTCTTCAACACATTTGACATAATGTTCACTTTCCATCTATTAAAAAATAAAGATCATAACATTTTCAATTGATTAAATTGTTGAAATAATAAAACTAAAAATAACCTGTCTAATTTTATAATGGAAACATTGTCGAGAAAATCCAATATGCCAGAACAATCGGAATCAGAATAAGAAATTCCCCAGCCTAATACTCTGGACAAATCATTTCCTGTACCAAGTGGAATAATACCTACCGCAGGATCAACCTAAAAAATTGTCATATTAGTATAAAGGTATTGGTGCAATAAACTATAAATACATTTATACTTTTAATTGTAAATTATGTATGCTATTCAATACACCAGCTACTGTGCCATCACCACCAGCCACTAATATGTAAACACACTCTAATTGTGTATTTTTCAGCCATGACAAAGCTTTTTCTGGAGGACAGTCAATAACATCATATACTTGAATAGGATTTAGTAAGCGCCGGAAATGTGAAATTATTAGAGCTCCATCATTATTACCAGACTTTTTATTGGCTGAAATAGAAAATTGATTTAAAATTATAACACAATTATAGATTTAATGACTTACCAAATATTATTAATGGAGTCCAATTTTCCCAACCAGGATGAACAACTTTTACAATAGTTTGTTTGGATGTATTTTTAAACCTATTACTACTTTTTATACAATACGGTGGTATAATATAATTTCGATGAACTCCAAAATCACATGTCTAAAAAAGGAAAAATTTATTTTAACATCAACAATCCATGCAAAGAAATATTATTTATGCTTTAAAAATCCATTTTTAATTTATAATAATTTGATTGAAATCTCTAATAGGATACCTAGTTAAAATCCTAAGACCTAGTAAGATATTTTTTCAATATTTCATAATCAATAAAATATTAAATATCTTAGTAAATACATTAATAAGCTTTTAATTTATTTATTAATAACTATTACATAAATAATAAAAATAGCTATTTATTACTAGTTCAAATTGAGTTATACAGTTTTCATGTACAATTTTCTGGCACCATATACATTGAAAAAATTGTCCAAGAATATTATCAGTTTCGTCATCCAAAGAACAAACAGAACACATAACATCAACTGACAGAGCTATAAGGTACAACATAATATTTAAAATAAATTTTTTTTTAATAATCAAATTAATTACACTTATTCCAGTGATGAACAAATGTTTTTGATGGTCTGCTGGTACTTAAAATTTTACAACATATTTGTTTATTTGCTTTTTTTATGCAACCCAAGTCAACGAAAATTCCACAATTATCACAGTAGCGTACTTTTGATCCATGAGTTAATGTTTCACATACAACACAAGCATTAGGGTCCTATGATTAAATATCAATACTAATCAATATTTTGTTTTCAAAACATTATGAACATTTCTTCATTGATGAAATACTTACACTAACTATATAAGCTGGTTTCTCGACCCATACATGGGATGACAAACCTTTATCAGCAACATCATTATTGGTGAATGATTTGAACACCTTGATGCTTAATATGAACACTGTGCTCGCAATTAGAAAAGCAATTATACTGGATGTCACCAAGTCATCCATATCCAAGTACATAATGGATCTGTAATAAAAATAATAAGTTGTAAGAATTTTGCACAATAACAATTTTATTCGAAATTATTGTATAAATAATAAGAATGATAACTTTTATTTTTTTTCATGCATATTTTTATAGGAAATATTCAGTATAACAAAAAAACATATTATACAAACCAATTAATGGAAACTGTATGTGAACACCGTAAGTTAATTAGTAATCGAAATTTTTTGAACCATTATCGCTTTAAATTTATTTTTGAGTCGTGCTCGGACAGTAAGTATTCACAATTCCTACGTCCAAAAATGAATGTACAACAACTGACAGTGTTAAAGCGGTAGGTACGCAGTAATGCAGAATAGCAAAGGCTAACATCTTATCTGAGATCTGTCTGTTCTCTGCGCAACGCTCAAAGGCTGTAGGCTGTAGCACTGACATGGATGATAAATGATATGAAGTCCCGCAGTCTCGGAGGCGCGAACTAACTACTAACAGTACAAGCTACTACCTATTCAATAAACATCTGACACATGTAAAAAATATTTAAAAACATATCGAAGTGCGGGTATCAATGTGAAATGTTAAAAATCAAACAACAGCGCTTTTTATCAATTCGAGCGAGTGGCGTTTATCACGTCACACGTCGAGCTGCTGATCACGTCGAAACGGTTTAACAGTGTTTTTTGATCGTGAAAGAGGGATCGGAGGCCATGATGGTGAGAGTTTGCGATACACCACCGTCGTTGATCACGATGATATACTGATCAAAATTCAAAATAATTAATAAATCACCGAAGCTTGAAGATTATAAAAGAACATACATTTTTATTATTTTTACACAGTACCTATATCTAGACTTCAACTCCCCCTTCCACCAGCGGCCTAGGCATTGAGGGGAAAATGCGCGAGTTGGGTCCCTGGATAAATATTTAATCGCTACAATAAAAAATGAGTTGGGTGTTGGGTCCGTAGTAATATTATTCGACTTATAACCTAAAACGTATATATTTTGTTCCGTTACCTATCCGACGTGAACCGAAAGCCCACACCCGTAATTATTACCTCAGTTTTCATTTTCACCTGCGTTTTTAAAACGTTAAATTATATCGATTAAAAAAAAAAAAATACAAAAATTTAATGTCCGGTAAATTAGAAAAGTTCTGGAAATATTAACATTTATATTCCTTTTTGAACATTACGCAGGCTATTCTAGTACGAACATATACCGGGACACAACTCTTTTTTTTTTTTTGAGGACTTACCGGCTTCTAATTAGCTGTAAAATGTATCCCGGCCATATTGAACTTTTTACAAACTTGGATAAATTTCTACCATATTGGATATTGTACCCCCGTTTGCAAAATCCGACAGCAATTGACTGCTTCTGTGTGTGGTTGATTTTCCTATCTTCTTTATTCGGTATGCATTCACGAATGTTCCATACTGTCAGAGGCGGCTCGTGGGTGCTGGTGGTGGACGAGCGACTTTAAAAATAATACCCCTAGTTATACGTATAATAAAATAATACATTATATAGTTAATACAGTAATACAGTGTACACATATTATTACTTTCATACTTAATATTTTGTTCGTAAAAGTATTTTAAACATAGTACGTAAGTAAATTATTGTATATATTATTATATAATTTATGGAGTTGTGAATAAAGGCCTGACGTAGTGAGATTGACGTCTATAAACACAGGCTGCAGTAAAAGATGAAAATACATTTTATATCACGATTCACAGACGACGCTGCTGTTCGTCCAAAGAGCGTATTGCGTATTTTCGGATATGAGAATGTACACGATTATGAGACTTCACATGTATTATCATATATAATAGTATTTTAATATGTGTTTACCCGGTCGTCCAAAATCCGTATTATATATATTAATATATATAAACATCGCAGTTTAAACGTACCCGCATGTATACACTATTGCAGCGCTATCGCTCATAAGTTATATTGTACAAATGGCGAAAATTGCTTAGTGTTCAGTGCTCGTGTTTGTTTGCGTACAGTGCCGTACACATACATTCCTGGTATCCGAGGAAAAAAATTTAATGTTTGCAAAATGTAAAATATGTATACAATTGTAAAATTGTAAAATTGTATACAATTGGATATACTAAATGTATACTTAAGTATACTATTCGAAAAATGCAGTTTAATAATTGATTTTTTAAAAATTTTCTTCTTTTTATTAATTTTAGTAGGGGGTGCGTCCCGTCGTCCAAGCCACGAGCCGCCACTGCATACTGTAGGTGGAAATTATAGTGGCCGTAGGTGGTTTCTTATTATTCTACCAATATGACACTCCTCGAAGCAATCTTAAAGAGGTAGAACTTCCTCCAGAGGCATAATTTCAATATTTTCTAAGGTAGAGCATAATAATTACCGGGCCAGTAAGTAAAAAACTTTTAAACCTATACTAAAAAAAAAAAATCCGATCGCTTCGCTTGCCATATAGCCTAACTGTCATTTGATACTGGTTTACAGATTTATACTTTTATATTAACCAAACTGTACCTATCCACATTCTGACAACATATTAACTTATTCAAATATAAATTGCCATCACTCAAACCAATTCCTAGGTATATATATATGTATGTATTTATAATCATTAAAATCTTCAGTAAACATAACGCTGAGTCGCTGTAAATGAAAAATATTTAATTTTTTAAGGCATTTGCGTAGTACAAATAAAGAACTTTAACCAATAAAATAAATAAATAAACTCCAATATTTATGGTAAACAATATTTTATAATATAGGTACAGATTTTGACAAAATCGATTTTATTTATTCGTCGAAACTCAGAAAATAGGTATATCAAAGACTAAAGAGTGTCGCTTAAATAAAATACAATCATACAATAAATCATAGTAACCTTGTCATCCCTTGTTTTTTAAATGTCACAATATTCATATATAATATACTATAATGAATATAGTATGATGGGATCCAAATATCCAACCTTTGCTTATATTCGTATATATGAAGCTATGTTAAAAAATGTGTAAGCAATAATTGCAGTTAATCAAATGTTTAGGAGATAATCTGTTTTTCATGTGTACAACAATCAAATATGACTACTTATTAATGGTCACAACAATGTTGTTAACATTTATATATTACACAATATATTATTATTGTGTATATTTAATAAACCGTTTTATCTACCATTCGTGTGCGGCAAACAAAAGGTTATAATATCAAATATAGGTTCGCACAATAATAACTGGGTGGGCGATAGTCCTTATTAGTTGTTTGTGAGTTCTTTAAAACATATATATATATATAAATATTATTCATTTATAAATATAATACATCTATAAAAGTGTTGTTCGGCGCCATTATCATCACAGCCGTCGTCCAGCAAGTGTGTAGCGTCTTTTCCCGCACTGGATATGATTTTAGTCGTTGCATTCTAAATAACTACCAATTAATTACTTTTTACGTAGAAAGCATTTCTAATAGACAAAAATGGAATTTCCAATTTCGATATTCATTTTTGTTTTTATCGTGGATATTACTCCTATAGGTATGTACAATCCGAGTTCTAAACACACCAGTCTAAATTGATGTGCACGGTTCACTGCAGTTTTCAGTGTTCACAGAAAAAATTTGAATGCTATCGAAATGTCGGGTTGTTTTTTATTTTCAAAAATATTAAATTCTCATAAAGTTACCACGGATATTTATTTAATTAAATTGATCGTATCGCGTTCTGCACGATTGAAAAACTCAACTCGATACTAACAATATACAGATGATACCTTTCTGAAATATTTAAATTGATTTCTAGAAAGTAGTACACACTATTTATCTTACTTATTCGATACCTTTTTATCAATAATTTTGGATTTGTTTACAGTTGAAAATCATAAAATCCGAAATCGTATTTTAATTTTTAACGTACTTCAATTAATTTTACCATTTATTCATTTTACCCTTGACGATGAACCAATTTTGTAGTTAATGTTGTTAACGATAGCATTTATTCATTAAATAAATACAACGTTTTATTACATAATTTATCATAATTATAGGAATATATATATATATATATTAATATAATAATAATATTGTTTTATTTTGATTTTTTTTTTGCTATAGAGATGTGGCCGTCGGCGCAGTTTGTGAAAATGATCAATTTTAACAACGGCCAAAAATATCCGATTTTGGGTTTGGGCACGTGGCAGGTTAGAAATTATTATTAATAATTTATATAATATAAACAATACATTTTACATGACGCTATTTACTTTTTCTTCCCGTATAGTCGACCTAAGTTATATTGTCGTTTAAAAAATACAAGTTATATCCTAGCACATGTGTTCATCGCCAAGGGTAAAATGTTTAAACGGTTCTCGAAATGCTTATTTCAGAACTGTCTCCTATCTTCATATTTTCAAATCTTTGTTTCAATAAAAAGTCGTACTTAACTGGCCAAAGTATTTAGTATTCTCTGAACAATAATTACTACAAAATATATTTATTAGATAATAGATATTTCTTGGTAATAAGCGCTCTCATATGAGCTCAGCACAGTTGATATACAAGAATTATTAGTTTCTTAAATTTAAAAAAAATAAATAAAAATTATTGTGTTATTGTTAACCAATATCATTAATGTTGTTAATTACTAGTCACGTTGGTCAGTTTCCAATATACTATTATAGCTATTAGAAACGTATGACTCATTATTAAAATACAATAGACATCATATACTACATTATTGAAATATAAGAAGTTAAATTTTTTCATCCTCAATTGTTAAAACAGATATTAGAGAGATTTGACAACAATATACAGTTTTTAAATTTGTTTAGATGCTATATGTACATATAATGTTTGATTACTTAAAACTTGTTTTAAGGCCACTACTGACTTACAGCAATCCGATCAGATAGAGATTTATGAAGGTATTAAAAGTGCAATTGATACAGGATACCGTCATTTTGATTGTGCCGCCCATTACAATAATGAAAAATTTGTGGGTATGGCTATAAATGAAAAAATTAATGAAGGAGCTGTAAAAAGAGAAGAAATATTCATCACTGATAAGGTAAATTAGAAAAAAATATAGTATTACGTACGCATTTAAGTAGCAATTTTTGTTGAATTAGTCTTTCTGCCCCAAACATAGTAGTAATCTCTATAGATCATTTATACATGTAAAAAAACTGTAAGTTCCCATACTATCTAGTAGGTATAATATAGTTAATATACTTAAAGTTTAAGGATAAGATTATTTCATATAAATATAAATAAATATACATTTATATATATATATATATATATATGTATATATGTATGTATATATATATATATGTGATTCGATAGTTGAATGATTGCGTCATTACTCTATTAATAAATATAATAATAATTAAACTTATCGATTATTGATCTTATTACATAATTTGCTTTAATTTATGTTTAAAATGTAATTGTAGCTTTGGAACAACAAACATAATCCTAATGAAGTGGTGGGTGCATTGGAAAATAGTTTACAACACTTAGGTTTGGATTATATAGATTTGTACCTTATACACTGGCCAATGGCGACCACTGTAAGTTTTATTTTTCAAAATTATACAGAATTTGTATTTACATTTATTTAGTTTATCAATGTTATATAGGAAATTCCAGTTGCAAATAATAGCCAAAATCAGATTATCGGGGCAAATTTTTCTTATTTAGATACATGGAAAGCTATGGAAAAATGTGTTCTGTTAGGACTCACAAAATCTATTGGAATTTCAAATTTTAATATCAAACAAGTCAAAGATATTTTAGAAATAGCAACTATTATACCAGTGGTGAATCAGGTAATGGCCTCATTTAAGAATTAAAATAAATAAACTTAGAAATACACAATTATTTAATAATAATATGCTTATAACTGGCATAGTTATAGATTTTATAAGTTGATAAATAAAATAGATTTAAAGTTCTAATCATTGCTTGTTAATATTTAAAGTCTTACACAGCGGAACTGGTGTTGTTTTGTACCCATTTATGACAAACTCAATAACATTTTCTTTTATGTATTTATTATTTTAGGTTGAAAATCATCCTTATCTCACTCAAAATAAACTTAAAGAATTTTGTGAGATTAATGGTATATTATTGACGGCTTATGGTCCTTTGGGACAACCTTATAGATATAAACGTACAAATTCTACAAAAGGTGTCTTACTAGATGAACCTATTGTGAAGAAAATAGCCGCTACATATAATAAAACCAGTGCTCAAGTTTTAATAAGGTTTCAGGTAATAAAATGCCTGATGAAATAAATCATGTTTTATAACATTACTTTTAATATTCTTAGTTATTGTAATTAAATGTTTAATTTAACACATTTAGATTCAAAGAGGCGTTTTAGTTATACCAAAATCATCTCATCCATTAAGACAAAAGGAAAATTTTAATGTCTGGGATTTTGAAATGTCCATGGAAGAAATGAACTTACTCGAATCATTGAATCAAAATTTACGTTTTGTTCCTTACGAAAAGTGAGCATAATTTTTACTTTTGTCATCTTTAATTAGTTACCTAATTGACATTTGTTGCAGAGCTCGGCACCTGAAAGACTATCCGTTTAAAGAAGAAATGTGAAAACATGTGATATATAGTTTATGTTTTTTAATCATTCCCAAAGTTAAATGTATTAATAATGTATATTTATTTTGTATAATAAATATGATTTGATCGTAATAAATTAATTATTTGAATTTTGAAGTTTAATCATTTTTATCTATTTTATTTAAGATACGGATAACAAATATTAAGGCAGTATAGCCGTATAGGTATTTAATTAATTATAATAACGTTTTCTTGATTGATAAGATTTTGTTTAGTATACAGTGATATCGCTGTCTGTTAATAGTTAGTAACCATATAAAAGACGGCGTTTTGGCTTTGTAATAGCCTTCGACCAGAAAATGCATTCCGAAAAATTGTATTAGTTCAATCGATTTGAAAATTGTCAGTAGTATTCCTTTAAGAAGATGAAATCATTACTTTTAAGTTGGTAGAAGTAAAAGTTTTAACGTATACATCATGTATACGTGATTGTATACAATACATTAATATCATATTAATGTAACCAATTGGAAATATTTTACTGTATAAAATATGGCTCACCGAGATTATATCAATGACAATATCACCCTAGATATTAATATTCTTTCATTAATTTCAGTTAAATAAAATAGGACCACTTTATACAATTATAGTCAAATTTGACATTTTAATCATTGAGGAAAATAACTTTAGAATTTTTTATTTCTATACAACAGTAAGTTGTATAATATAATATGTATATATTATATTATACAATAGTTATATATAGACATTTCAATGTATCGTAATCAAAAATCGAATTATTGGTTTCATAATAAAAGCAAAATATGTTAATGTTTCGGAGAAGGGTAAGCGTTTAGCGATATCTAAGATATCAGGGATCAACACTGGCTAAATAATAAATTAGTATAAATTAAATAGGTATTAGATAACGGACTTACTCATAAGTATTAGTAATTACTATCTATCGACAAATTATTATATTTTCTCACTTTTTTCTTTTTTCTCACTTTTTCGATGACTAGGTTATTGGTTACCTAGCTATATTGTTTTCATTTATGTGTGTCATATAATTATTATGTTTATTATCTATCTGGCAGATTATATTTTAATAATCCAGTGCAACAACAGTGTGACAAACTGACAACAATGCGCGTGCATGTATAAATCGTAGGTGTGTCTATATAATAGAATATTATTAATATTATACAGATAACCGACATTTGACGAATAAATGTAGACAAAAGTCACTTACCCGAATAATTTTTAATCCGTGATATAAAAAATTTTAAAATTAATAAAATACATTTATTTTTTTATTCAGTGCAAATTTGGTGCTCTAGACCCGGGTCTCACGTTTTGCCCTCCACAGGCGCTGCTGCTCTTGCTTCGACACATTCAAATTATTTATGTAAAAAACATGCACAGTGGATTCCGCCTAATGTGAACACCGATTAATATGGGATCTGCAGAAATTGGTCTGGTCTTAATACAAATGTATATTAACAAGAGTAAAAAAAAACCGCATAATATGGGCACTCGATTCGGTTTATATGTGCAATTTTTATTTTATCATAGCGTTAGAATACATACATTTGTATTTATAAAAATTACAAATACAATTTGATTTTGTCGTATCTATGAGATCTATTGATCAGTTTATCAAAAATAATAAAAATTATTACCATTTAACCATTTGGTAATGGGATTTTGTTAGCAAAATGCATAGAAGTGTTCTTACACGTTATCTAACTCGACAATGTGCGCATTTTAGTTTTAACGTGAATTTCAACGTGATACTAAAAGTTTTGAAAAGAGCTTTCCTTCAAGAAAAAAAATCGCTATTTTGGACTAAGTGAAATCGCTTTCTCCAGGTTTATAGTTCACAATGTGAAATTGCCAAAAAGATTATGCATTGCAAAAAAACGTATGAAAATAAAAACTTTTTTTATATCATAAATTGTTGTGTTTTATGAATTTCAATTGATATGGGCAATCGCTTAATGTGGCCAAACAGAGCTGGTCCCCACGTATCCACTTAAAGCGGAATTCACTGTATTGGTACATTGATTTATATAACCACAGTTTATATACCTATTATCATTATGACGTAGAACATATATTGAATGATGCGATTTTTGTCAGATCGTCCATACCAGTGATTTTCAACGGGGGTGATATCGCCCCCGGGTTGGTAGTGAATAATTACTGAGGGGTAGTGAGCTCGTTTTAGGAGGAGGGGGGTAGTGATCTCGTTAGACTGCATACAAGTGTATTCATTTATATAATCTTCAATGTTTGAATAAGGATTTTTCACAACGTTTTGAAAATATTTTATCCATAGAAGTTCCTCAATGAGTCATAAATCTCTTTGTAGATTTTGAATCAACAAAAATACAGTATCAAGAAGAATTTATCAAAATTTTCACTAACGATATATATATATAGCTTAATTTTACCGATTTCATATTTTATATATATAGAGATATTTACATTGTATAATATAAATTACGTGTAAGTTTCCACTCTACCTTAGATAAAATTAAACAATAAGCAATAATGCGTTATTCACGTTATTGTATTATTTAACTTGAAATCATGAGGTATTACACACAGAGCGTTTTTTTTATAGTGGTTTCCCCGGTAGGCCTAATCCACTTTACTTATACTAACTATGGTTACCAAAAACTAACATACTGTCCTCTTTGCGTTCTCCTTTTTTACGAACCGCTTTTTCATTTTAATTCAATTGAAAGTTCTTTAAAAACATGATTTTCATAACCTTAATAAATGATGCAAAACTCAGACACGTCAAATAATTTTCTCTTGTAATCTTCAATAATTTCGAAAATGTATTGCATCTATTTACATAAAGGACAACTAAATGTATTCATTCATAATAATATTAATCTGAATTCAAACTTAAGTCCTGGATAATTTGTATATATCTATATTGATTGGTTACTTGATTATTTCTGCGTCGAGATTACTGAACATACTGTGTCCTTTGTTTCGTTCAAAGCTAGTAAACTAATTCATATTTGTAAATATAGTATTAAGATTAAGAATATGATTAATACATGTGAATTATATATTTCTAATAATAAATACATGCGGATAAAGTGAAACTTAATATAATATTATTGAAAAAAATAGTATCTACAATAAAAATAATAATAAAAATAATTTATTGATTTAGTTTTTGTTTATCAATGGAAAACGCCGTCGTAGACCTGATATTCACACGGTAGACTCATCGGTAATAATATTATTATTATAAGTAAGGTATAATAATAATACTATCACCATCTATATATGTATTTATTCATCGGTAGTAGAATCACTGTAAACAGCCGTTTAAAATGTACCAGATTTACATCGCACATTCAGAGTGATTAATTTCAATGTGCAACAAACGCATATATTTAGTAAAGTATTTGAGTGTCATCTTTAGGATGTACCATTCAATAATTTAACTTGATAAAAATAAATGTTCAACAATAGAAAATAAAGATTGAATGTTATTAACAAACAATTTATAATATTCTATTATTAAAAACCTATTTTTCCTCTGTGCGTAGCCGGTATAAGGAGTAAGGACCCTAGTATTTAGATATACTTGGGAAACGTTTAACGTTTCCCAAGTATACTTAAAATTGGACTTAAAGTTTAACTTCAATAATAGTAATGTTAGTAATAATATAAGTAATATTAATGGTAATAGTAATAATCAAAATAATAATAATAATAATAATAATAATAATAGTAATAATGATAAAAAACTGTAATAGTAATAGTTATCAATCGATACATCTTAATAACATAATGAACATCATTCTCACAATTATAATTTTGTGACAAGCGTAAAAAACCAATATTATAGAACTAAATATGTGTGAGTATCGAATAGACTCAAAACAAGTAATATGAATAATATGAATAATGTATGTACTTACTGGCCGATGTTAACAAGATGGGTTGGTAAGGGAATACTAAGGATTATTGGTGACGCGGAAATCTTGGAACATATACCACGGCATTGAAGTTATCGCGCCCCTGGTAATGCTGCGTAGGCATCATGCGGGTATTGTGTGATATGTTTTGGCCGTACCACATTACTCTCTGACCGGAGGTACGACGTGCACGGTGATTATCTGAGTGCAGCAGTGGATGCAGGGGCTGAGAAGGTACTGTGGGTGTATTGGATGGCAGATTTTGGCCGTTTCGCAAAACGCCTGGGTTGTGGGTGCGACGTGTACGGTGATTGTTTGAGTGCAGCAGTGGATGCAGGGGCTGAGAAGGTACTGTGGGCGTATTGGATGGCGGATTTTGGCCGTTTCGCAAAACGCCTGTGTTGTAGGTGCGACGTGCATGGTGATTGTTTGACTGCAAGATTGGATGCAGGGACTGTGTGGGCATTGGATACAATGGTGGGTTTTGGGCATTTCGCAAAAGGTTTGGGTTACGGGTACGATGTGAACGGTTATCGCCTGATTGCATCAGTGGATGCAGGGGCTGTGTACGCATCGTAGGCGTACTGGACGGCGGATTTTGGCCCTTTAGCAAAATTTCTGGGTTATGTGGGCGGGGTACATGGTTATCGTCTGATTCCAGCAGTAGATTTAGGGGCTGTGTAGGCATTGTGTTCGTATTGGACGGTGGGTTTTGGCCGTTTTGCAAAATTTCTGGGTTGCGGCTGTGGAGTACATGGTTATCGTCCGATTCCAGTAGTGGATGCTGGGGCTGTGTAGGTATTGTGTTCGTATTGGATGGTAGGTTTTGGCCGTTTTGCAAAATTTCTGGATTGTGTGTAAGGGGTGTACGGTTATCGTCCGATTGCAACAGTGAATTCAGGGGCTGTGTAGGCATTGTGGGCGTATTGGACGGCAGGTTTTGGCCGTTTTGCAAAATTTCTGAGTTGTGGGTGCGATGTGCACGGTGATCACCCGACTTCTGCTGATAATGACAGTGGTTAATTTTCGTATTATTTCGTTTCGTTTCGAAATTTCCTCGTTGCGAATAAAAGCTCGTGGAAGGTGTTGAAGTCGTGGGGTTATTAGACTCCTTTACGTCCAAAAGTGGCTTGATCATTTCTAATGTTCGCTGAGGTATACGAATGCTACCCATCCAACCAGCGCGTGAGTACCTCTTCAGTTGGTCATACACTCGTCTCGGGTCGTCGATAATCTTCAAGAAAAATAAACACAAATTTAGTATAAGATACGAAAGATTTAATTTTGTGAGGCTGTGAGTGTATAAAAGTGGAGAAAGAGGCTAGAGAGGATGCTTATTGCTTAGAAAGTATTTCGTATGTGTACTAAGATATATATACCTATGTGACATGTATAGTATAATTATTATAATAATAATTTAAATTTAAATTTATAATAATTTTTATATATTATAAAATCGAATAAAATATACAATTTCGTTATGTAGATGTTTTATGATTAAGATAACTTGTATTACTTTTTTGAGTTTTGGTTTGATATGATTTAACAACACGCAGAAGCATTCCAGTGAATTTACATCGTTCATCTGCATAAACATGTGAACAGCCTCCTTTACCATGTTAAACATTTGGTTTTTCATAAACATCTGACCCATAAATCTGAGGAACGTCCCACACAGCGATTAGAACATTTATATGTAGGGTTATAAGTAGTGGGTGGATCTTAATACATAATTCAAATAAAACTGTTTGATGTTTTGAATGCACTTTTAACAATAAAATATTAATAATAAATATTATTATTTTCTTTGTATTACACAAATTAATGGATACAATTTAAAAAAAAATAGTTTAAATTCTTCCTGCAATCTTCCCCTCGGTCATGATAGTCACTTCGTACGATTAAATCATATTTTTCGCAGGAGTTGTTCTCGTTTTTATGGCGTTTATTTAAGCCACTGGATAGTTTTTAAGCTTTCGACCTAATGATATATTGTAAGTTTAAGTAATACCTGCACGCGCCATGCGTACGGTCTCGCAGTGGTTCGAATCGATCCGCGTTCCAAGAGGTCTGTCCAGTCGTTTTTGACTGGAGCAATATACCAGCTTGCCTCAATACGCCTCTGCAAGACTGTGTCAGGCCGTGTTTGAACGCTCCGCTCATCACCTGACGTACGGTTACATCTGAGTGCATACTCGCCTTTTCGATGGCATCGCAACAGATGTCTACGATTGTAGCGCAGTTGTCCGGGTTGTCGATCGCCTGCACGGAACATTAAACAATATAATATAATATAATAACTAGACACACGATTTAATATGATTGTAATAAAAACGTGGGAAAACGGTGTAGGTAGGTGATATTTTTAATAATATGCTAAATGTGTATGCGCGTACATTTGACACAATAGAACTGGTGATCTTGTTCACGTGGAATCGATTGGCGTGGAACGCTCGCACGAGATTGTCGTAAAACGATTTTGCACTCTGCCGAAACGTGTCCCGCGTGGCGTTTGTCAACGATTCGGAAGCGTCGATGACGTATTTCTGAAAACAAAATGAAAACGTCGTTTTTCGCATATTATGTATGGTAGGTACACGCCCGTCGTGTGAGTACCTACAGTAAAAAGTCTATTATAATCGTTAATATTAATGTATATTTTGATAATCCGAAAAAATAAATTACTACGGAGTATATTTTAAAATTGGTTTGACGAAAACACTCATACAGCTAGGACTCGCTGTACTAGAGGGTTCTAATTACCTCAGCCGATTCAAGGATGTTAAAGGAACGCATTGGCTGATATCTAGAATTGGTTTCAGGTACTGCTGCAGAGACTTCCTTTTGATTTATGGCAGTCGGAAGGTCTGCGGTCACGGACTCAGGTACTACCGACATGTTCGGTTTACTTGTGCTTGGGTTACATGTTTGACTTATATCAATCAATTCTTTTTGAGCAGCAGTTGTTATGTTATTCATCTGAGAGTTTATAAAATATTATTTTTTTTTCAAATTTGGCATGACGAAAACACATGATTAAACATTTATAATTTTCACGTTCCGAAAACGCATTATAGATAAACACAATTATTACCTCGTATTCCTCGACCATATCGACCCACGACACTTTGGCAAATGCTCGTATTAACTCTTGCCACAGTTCTGTCTTGCGTTGATGCATAGACGGCTAAAAAATGCATGCAATTGTAACGTTGAATAAAATGTATACTTTTTGTTAACGCAATCGATGTTCTAAAATTACGTACCGATTTAATGGAACTGTCGGCCGAAACAGTGTATGGTCCGATTTGGTAAGTGATGTTTTGCCACTTGCCGAGGAAATAGCTGATTTCCAAGACTAGTGGCGATTTACTCTCGTCCATAAAGTCCGGTAATTCCCTCGGCATGTCCGGGTCGACCAATATGATCCCGTCCAAAACATTTTTCGCTGCATTTTCGGCGTCGCGTTCTTTGCACAATTCACTCTGCGCACAATTGGTAATGTATAAATTAAAGAAAACAAATCTGTTTATAGTACCTAATGCCGTTCGCAAAACGCTTTTCACTAACCTCCGAGTAATCGTCGTCTCTTAGTAGGACACCAGAACCACGAGTTTGGCGACATCGCCCGTGCAAATCTGCAGCGAACGATGTGCTTGTCTCGTCGTAGTTTCTGGTGAACGTATCAGACACGAGAAGCTTGTGAACAATTTCACGCTTGCACTGGTGCACACACATCTGCAAAGAATTCGCTCGAAATTTAAACATCACAGGGAAACTATTGCGTTCATACGGTATACACTTACCGACTCATCCAATCCGCTGACGGACGCATTGTGCAACCCAATGCTGCATGCGACTACCAAGCCGGTCCTGTTATACACAATCTCTAGTACCAGCGGAGTTTTCATAATTTCCGACAAGTCTTTGAGCTGCTCGTCGATTGTGCACTCTCCGATAGCGTTTTTCGGACAATGGCCGTCAAATATTCCCGCGACAACACATTCTTCACTGCGAGAAACCATTTTCACGTCGAATCAATCCACGTGCGGTGCAATAAGAATATAAAAATTAGCAAACGAAATCGTTTACTATGAAATAAATATTTTAAACTTCTCAATAACACGTTTGTAATTCGTACGAGACTATGATATTAAAAAATTACGTATCCAACGGAAGTCAAATTCGATTTGCAAACATTGGTGGCCATATATGTTTTTAAAGTGTAACATTGTTTATAGCCAGCTAATGTTATTATTTTTTTTTTTAATACACGTGCGTTGGACTATGATATTGAAGTATTAAATTGATTACACGAAAATTAATATAAAAGATCAATTATAATAGTATAATATCATAGTATTGAAAAATATAAATTGTTTTATATTTTCATTTTGACTTACCAAGAGTGCAGACATGTCTATCATTACAAGTATTAATTTATGTTTACTTGTATCATTCGTAAAATGGAAATTTCTTTTTTACGCTATTGCTACTTATAAATTATTAAGATTGATTGATGGATACAAGTATGTGTAAAAATTAATAAAGATTTTTATCTTTAGAATGATTTAAGTTATAGTTTTATACTTTTCCTCCGACTAGAGTATCTTTTATGTATAAATATAAACTGCGGACCACTGCTACTTGCTAGTAAAGTTTAAAAAAAAGACGGATATTTTTCTACTGTCTACTACGGATGGTTGACTGCGTCGACTGAAGTGAATACGCAACAATAAGCTGTGTAAATTACAATTTACAATTGATCTAAAATGCTTTTACATATTATTACTATTATCTCCAGTAGTAATAATAACAATTACGTTTAAGCAATCTGTGATGATACCAATATTAGTCACACGAATCGGTTTTCCATATAAAGATGGCACATAAAACATATTATGTATTATATCAGTGAATCAAAAATATTATTTTATTCTTGTGTCTAGATCGTGAATAAATTCATCTCCGTCTGTGTAATATAAATTTATAAATTATAATGTATTATTCATCTTTGTCTAGGGTTTAGACCATGCAAATAATATTTTTATCTTAATATTCTAATATTTATCTTTACCCGAGGCTAACACTACATATCACATATTATAGTATGTACGATGCAAAATTACATGCATATAAATAGTGAGAATTGATATCAGAGTGATGGACATGGAGTAAATATATATATTATATTTTAGGGATACCCTTACACTTTTTATTATTTGCTATACAGTTGAAAAAAGGAGTAAGAAAAACCTTTTGTAAACATACATTTCCGCAGATAAATTTATTCGCCTTCATTTCAGAAACTATTATAGTATTTATTATGTATGTACACCGCGTGGAAGTGTTTCAGTATACACGGTGTATATGTTACAGCTAAAGTGTTGAATTCCGTTATTTTATGAAATAACTAGGTAGTTCATAAATTACCTACGAATGTTAGTTAAAGTATGAAATAATACATGAAAACTGTACTTTAACTAGTTATTTCATAGAATATCTAGTTATTCTATACAATTTCAGTTTGATATCCGTTAAAGCATTGATTATAGAATATAATATTAGAATTATATTATATATTAATTATTTATGTATTAGAATATAATAGAATATATTCTATAATCAATGGTTAAAGTATAAAATACTTTAAAATTTTAAATAGGTATATATTAAAATATTTTATTTTACTGAATTAATTATAGTTATATTATTTATTTATTTGTACATGTAAGGCTATTATGACATTTAGAGTTGGACAATACCTCTTTTTTTCTACAAACACATCGCTTTGTGTCACATTTTTTGATACAAGTGCACTTAAAAAAACCTTGACCAGTTCCCAATGACTGCGCAGTTGCCGCAGATCTTGATGTAACACGTATTTCATTTAGAACAGCTTCTACAGCTAACAAATTTTCTGAACATACTGTGAACTGTGATCGAGAGTATAACTGTTTTAACATTCCTGTAATTATAATGTGTAGATAAGTATCAAATAAATTCAAAATAAATTATAAAAAATAACTTGTATTATTATTAACTATATTTAACTATATTTATTTATCATGATATTTTGTTATTTACAATTTGACACATTAACGAAGTGATTTCAGGGAATGTATAAAATAACTAGTTAAAGTATAAATTATATACATTATCAATAAACTTTAACTATTTTATAAATTACCTAGTCATTTCATAAACTAACTGATTCAACACTTTAACTGTAACATATATATTACATGGAACATTAACACTGAGTACAACCGTACAATTATAAAATTATATGAACTGTATAAGTATAAAATAACTTTTTAATAAGATTTTTAATTAACTAAGTACCGCTCATGTACTTGTAGACCATATAACCTTTCAAATTTCATTAGTAGGTAATTTATCAATACTATTAATACTAGTAATTATAAAAATACTTAGCCTGAAGTTACTTGTCTGTCCGCAAACACTAAAAGGATTCAGCGAACTGAGGATGCAGTCTAAAATTCTAAAATTAAAAAATTAAAGTATTTTTTTTTTTTTTTGGCATAATAAGTACACAACCCCACTAGCACTACAGAGTAGAGTATATACTTGTAATCTACACAGTACACTCTATACAGTCACACAGAATTGTGACAATAAGCAAATACAACTATTAAGTAATAATGGAATTTGTTTTTTCTATACATATGTTACCAGCAAAAACCTCATCACCAGGTTAAGCTAAGTTTTACCAGGTAGTCAATGTTATTGTTTGTATACAGTAAAGCTGAAAATTAAAATGTTATGATAATATAGAAAGTCGTTGATTTTATTGATAAATATAATAATAATTAAACTTATCGATTAGGTATAGATTTTATTACATTTTTCTTAATTTTTGTTTAAAATGTAATTATAGCTTTGGAACAACAAACATAGTCCTGAAGAAATGGTGGACGCATTGAAAAATAGTTTACAACTCTTAGGTTTGGATTATATAGATCTGTATCTTATCCACTGGCCAATGGCGATCACTGTAAATATTATTTTTCAAAATTATACAGAATTTGTATTTACATTTATTTAGTTTATCAATGTTATATAGGAAATTCCAGTTGCAAATAATAGCCAAAATCAGATTATGGGGGCAAATTTTTCTTATTTAGATACATGGAAAGCTATGGAAAAATGTGTTTAGTTAGAACTCACAAAATCGATTGGCATTTCAAATTTTAATATCAAACAAGTCAAAGATATTTTAGAAATAGCAACTATTATACCAGTGGTGAATCAGGTAATGCCTCATTTAAGAATTAAAATAACTAAACTTAGAAATACACAATTAGTAATAAATTATAGCTGGCATAGTTTTAGATTTTATAAGTGAATAGGACTAAAATAAATAAGTTTATAACTCCTATCATTGCTTGTTAATATTTAAAGCTTTACTCAACTAAACTCGCATTTATTTTGTAGAACATTTATGACAAATTCAATAACATTTTCGTTTGTTTATTTATCATTTTAGGTTGAAAATCATCCTTATCCTTAAAGAATTCTGCGAGATTAATGGTATATTATTGACGGCTTATGGACCTTTGGGATCACCATATAGACCATATAAACGTATAAAATCTTCAAGAGCTATCCTATTAGATGAATCCATTGTAAAAAAAAAATGGCTGCTAAATACAAGAAAACCAATGCTCAAATATTAATAAGGTTTCAGGTGATAGTCCTATTTAATAACATAATATTTAGTAAACTTAATTAAATTATTGTAATTTGAAGATTAAATTCAAAGAGGCGTGTTAGTTATACCAAAGTCATCTCATCCAGTGAGGCAAAAAGAAAATTTTGATGTCTGGGATTTTGAAATTGGCAAGGAAGATATGGATTCACTTTAATAATTGAACAAAAATCTACGTTATGTTATTTTCGAACCGTAAGAATGAAATTATATTTTTATAATGCTTGTATTATTTAATAAAATGTTTTGTTTCAGAAGACGGTATTTAAAAGACTACCCGTTTAACGAAGAATTGTGAAATCATGAAATTAAAAATTGTAATTTTTAGTGAGGGCTTAACGACTGAGGCCATTAGTCCTCCATTTGGATCTTTTCGTAGGTTTTATTTAAGTGAGAGTAATTTTAGGGATTTAAACAAGTGCATGAGTATATGTGTAGGCATGGACGACGTCGTTAGTACTTAGTCATGCGGTCACCCATCCAACTGCTAGCAGCACCAGGTGGTGATTAACTACAGCGTAGTAAGTGACTTCGGCAAACTATTCCGCCACATCATGCTACTGATATTTTTTAAGTAAAACCATATATGTCATTTGTTTGTAATAAATTAATAAATTGAATTTTGAATGTGTAATGATTTTTATTTACATTTATCTAAACATGCTGCCGACAAATATTAAGGTAGAAATAGATTATCCAGAATAGGGTTTTTACTAATGGATATTGTTTTATACAATCCAAGGTATTATGATAATTTTGGAAATAATAGCAATGCATGACGTACGAAAACACATATTTAGGAAAAATAAATATGTTCCAATCAGATTAAATATCAAATTGCATTAAACATTTAATACTATCAACTTAATAATTATAACCATATTATACAAGTGCTGGTTATTGTGAAAATCATGAAAAATTTTAAAATTATTTAATACTTCGTAAATATTGTGCATTCCTTGACGGCATGACCTGTCAGGGTCTAGGGTAGTCCTAACCTTCCAACTCCCAAGTATAAGAAAGAAATGAAAACCCCTTAAAATTATCAAATCGGCAACACAACGGGTAAGCCATATCAGGTCTAAAGCCGCGTGAACTGAAGTTTGATTTCCTATAGTTGTCGATTTAAAGAATGGTATCATGAAAACCATCGTGAGTATTCGTTACCCTTATTTATTAAAAGGCAAATGTATTGAAATATCTGTTGTGCTCATACTAGGATAAATTGAGTTTACCGCTACTTCCAGTATCTGTGAATTAATTAATCGAATACTATACCTATTTATAGGTAAATAATTAACCCACAAAAGTAATGTTATATTTTGAAAATTTTTTATTTTTCTGTGATAAAAAAAAGTAACGTGTTTTATTTAAACTATTTAAAACACTGCGTTTTTACATAAATAATTCAGAATTTATTATCAACTGCATTTCATTTTTTAAAGCAGTTTAATCAAGATATAAGCATGTAAATACACATATTAGTAAATTAATTGAAAATTAATTATCTATTATTATCCAGCATTCAAATTTAGAAAAATTAAATGACGCAGTAAAATCTATTTACTTCTTGTCTCTCTAGTTTTCTTATAAAAACTATACTATAATTTGATAAACATTTATTGAAAAAATTAATTTGAATGGTCAAAATGTATACATAATCATATTAAATATATATATATATGATATGTGTATATATTTATGATCGGTTTGAAACAAAAAAGAATTTAAATTTGGGCTAAGAGTAAAATTACAAAATTTGATTCTACGAAAATATGTCTTTAAAATATTATATTATTTCTGTAGAACCTACGATGGTTAATCGAACAAGCGCATTTTATAACTACCATACATATGTATACAGATTTATATATTTTATTCGTATTATACATAACATACGTCCCATCGATGCGATTGCTTACACCGCATACCTATATATTTATAAACAATGACGTACCTAATTGTAGAGACTTGAAGTTTTCAATGAATTTCATCATTCACCGATATAGATGGCATATTTTTAAAAAAATTGAACATAAGTTTTTGATAAAACGTTAAGCCTACATATAAATTATTAAGTAAAAGATAATTTCATTCTATACGATTTAATTACATAGATAGGTTGCATTTAATTGAATATTAATTAATAAATGTAAATACTATACCTAACTAAAACTAAAACTAAACAAGTTGTAAATTATTAATTATAATACAGTAATATAACAGATAACAGATAAAACTATAATTATTTAATATAACACAACTATACAAGAGTGTCTATTATATACAATTAAATAAGAACTAACAAGAGAAAACATTTTAAATGTTCTAAAATTTAGATTCCTAGCTTTGACAGTGAATTTACGGTTATATAGGAATACTGAAATATAATGAGGCGTAGAAAAAAGGCTGCAAGTTGCACGTTATTGCAATTTGCAGACCTTGCTTCGTGTAGTTGTGTACATTCCTACAATTTAGTACTTAGTCGTTGTACACTATAATACGTATGATAAAACTGTGTTATTATGAAACCTGTAAAGGTAAATTCAGTTAATATTATCTAATAACTTAATTATCAACGTTTGACGTTTGTTGTATTAATACAAGTTTAAATCAATGTTAGTTTGTTGGAAGGAATATACGTCCAAAGGAACTCGTTTTTATCGGTTACCAGGGCTACGGAGCATTGAGCTTTTTAATTTTTCTGCATTCGACGGAGAAAACGGTTAAACATTCGTATCTGTTTTAAATGTCAACTAGTCAACTATAACTTTATGAACGCGTTCAAATGTAACTATTATATTATCTTAATATAACCTGCAGGAGTGGATTATTTCCCACAATGAATTTTCCGTCGATCAAGATTGCTTAAAAATACTCCTTTCCTTGAACACTTATATTCGTGTACCATGTGGTACGAAGGTTTTATAAAGCCTTCGTTGTATTGTTTTTCTTTATGCCTTATGGTCGGAGAACAAATTGCAGAAGCTTTTTATACCTTTACAGGCCAACACTGGCATGTGCTAGGTTATGTACTTTACATTATTTTAAATATAATACCTATAGTTTTTGTTCGAAAAATTACAATTATAATAATATTAAAGTATTGCCACTGCGATGACACTTATGTTATCATTAAAACAATCGATCCTGCATTCAAGAACTGTATAATATTTACAAGAACACAATAATACATGGTGTAGGTACGTACTTTTTTTTTAAAGTGTATAAGTGTGTATAAAGTATACCTACTTGACACTTGTGCTATATATATTATACATATACGTCTTATGAAAACAAAATAATTGATATTGGTTATTGGTTGTTCACATGGTTGTTGGTAAATACTAAATTTCACTTATTTACTTTATTCATTAGACATTAGTAATAACTAATAAGTAATAATATTATACGAATTACAATCAATATTAAATTATTTATCAAAAATTGTTCTGTGCGATCAAATTCCATGCGGAAAAATCGATGTGGTAAGTAATAAGCTGTTGTACCGTGAATTATTAACGATAAATATTGATGTACTTACACTTATATCCAAATTGTATAAGTGTACTATTTTATAATTAATTTTATAAGTAAATAAAATAATAAATTATGCAATTATTATGTATTAGTTTGCCACTATTTATAAGTAATGAAAATATTAGGTATACTCGTATAAGATATATTGGTTACAGAATACTGATATTATTACGAGTCATATACAACTTAAATTTTCTCTCAAATGTATATTATTTTACGTACCTATCAATATTCTTACAAACAAGACTGAACCTCATACTCAATATCTAAGTAATATTTTTATAATTAAGTACTAACTTTTTTTATATTATAACCATAGTTATAATAGTTAAAATCGATAGTACATTGAATAAAAAGGTTTAAAAATGAAGAAAGTTTACCTACATAAAGAATACGTTGGTACCTATACCTATAATATATATATATATATATATATATATTATGTTATAAATTATAATTCATGATGTATTTACATTTTTGCAACTCTAGCACTTTTGAGGTTGTTGTTCGGTCTGTGCGGCTAGATTAAGCCAAATTATTAATTTTAAATGTCTAGGTAATTATTAGAATTTAATTATAACCGCAGTATTTTATAAACATTGTTGATTATACATTTATAACATTTATTGATATAAACATAAGTTATAAAAATTAATTGTATATGAAATAATAGTGACTAAGACGTCTAACTTTGAACCAGATGTCCAGATGCGTACTATTTCCCATCCCAGACGAAGTCCTAAATTCATCAACTCCACTATGGCCTCACCATATTACGTTTTATACCATATACTTACCTACATGAACTTATTCTATTAGATATAAAAAAAAACTTAGATATGAGTATACAATGTAATAAAGTACCCAAAAATATTATTCATTTATAATAAAAAAAAAAACCTAAACTACAGGAATGAAAAACATATACCTAATGGCTAATTGCTTATTAGTTATTAGTATTACCATTATATTACTTTGTATTACATTAATTGTATTTACATTGTATTACCATTATAATTCCTATTTTTAAATTCAATATTTTAAATTTTCATCAGACTTACCACTGGCACAGAATAATATTTTTATAGATAAAGAACACACCTAAAAGTAGTATAATATTAATTTTCATGGTTGTTGTTGCTGTTATTATTTTAGGTTAATACAGTAATCCCTGTTATCCGCGGTTAGGTGTTGGGTCCGCAATAAAATTTTATTAATGCAATAACGTTTTATCGTTATTATTATGCAAACATTGTATATAATTTATTTTCGACAATGTAGATAATTATTGATATATCGCTAGGTATAACAACAATTACCTATGAACTATGTACACACAAATATGTTCCTTTAACATCAAAGAATCACTTGACAAGTTCAACTCTCCATTATAATTGTGTGTTGACGAAAGTTAAGACCGGTAGTTATTTCGTTATGTGTGTCGATAAAATTGATGATCTGAGCACAACAGAGAATCAATTACTCGGGACATGGAATGTTTTGAAAAGATAAATAGAGACAATATAGAAGAAATGATGTCTAACTAAGATCAGGAACTTGCATTGGAGGAGTTGGAAGAAATTATCGCAACCCCAATCGGAACAAAACAATCTAATCTGAGCCAGGACGAAGAGGAAGAAGAACCCGTGAAGTCAGATTTTTTCTCTAAATCAATCGATGAGGGGTTTTCATTGGCAAACCAACTGATTAAACAAGTTCTTGAAATAGACCCACTCACTGGAAGAGGATTAAATTTCAAAAGAGAGACCTAAGAATTGTTGGTGTCATACGAAGAAGTACAAAAAGACATAGAGAACAAAAGGAAAGAAACATTTATCACAAGTTTTTTCATTCTTTCTAGTAGTTGTACGAGTTACAAAATAGTTAATTAAATAATGGTACCTAGAAAATCTATACCTTATTGTGATTTTTAAAATTACAAAAATTAAATCTAACCTCTTTTTTTATCTGCAGTTTCGTAACTTCTGTGGATGACGAGGGATTACTGTATTATTCAATTAGTGTTTTAAATGTTTATACTCGGAATTATAAACACACATGTTGAACACCGGAAGGGCACTGGGGTATTGTCGAAAACTTATGTATAATATGATGAAAAAACAACATTTAAATGATTTAAATACATGATCTCACAGTAATATACTATTAAAATGTTATAATTTAAAATTATTAATATTATATTTAGTGTAAAATCGTTTTTTTCTTTTTTTTAAAGAGTTTTCTGCATAATGCAAATTATATGGCTCGACAATATTACGAGTAAAATTGTGTTACAATAGTTATGGTACGATTGAGTGCTATTTTAAATAAAATTACTTGATACAAAATAACCGTACAAATATAATATGTTGATGAAAGGTGGAATAATGATAAACGTTGATAGGTATAGGTACAGTTAATTAACTATATGTCTACTATATAGGTTTTAATCGGGGGTAGAACATGATTTGGAAAACGTAAAGTTGATTATTGATAACATTTAAAAACTGATATAATAACATGATGATGTATAATAAAATAATTATGTTGAAATAGGTGGTTTTTTTTAATTGGTCTAGAATGAGATACGTGCAGTTTTAGATTATAAATGTTTTGAGCCCTGGGGGGGAGGGATTTTTGTGCTCCAAGAGGGGGGGGGCTACACCTCTCCGAAACAATCACTGTTTGTGTATTTTTTACACCGAACCGAAGTGACGAACTAAATTACTAAACACAAACGTCAAGAGCTCAAAACTATCTACACAAGTCGACGTGCGTCACGTTTTCCGGCATAGCCTCGCGACGTGATGGCGCAACGGTGCATAACGTTCTGTATGACGCGAGGGAATATTCCCGTACAAACGAGCCACTGTGATAACTGATAGAGCGACGCGCGGATAGAATAAGGAGATAATAATAATAATAATAATAATAATAATAATAATAATAATAATAATAATAATAATAATAATATCCGATATCGTCATTTCGTCGTGCAACAATAAAAAACCGACTGATTACGAATTACGATTTATATTTTATGTATATTGTATATTTGTATGTATTATTATCATTAATATTGTGTCAACACGTACGGGCGCGCGTGACAAGCGATACGCGATAGATTGTTGATATTTTTGACGTTCTCGTCATTTCCGTGTTTCGCGGTCGCCTCGTCGTCTCGTTTGTGATCCATAGTTACCTATAGGTACATCAAAATATCGCGCTCACGAACCGTGCAACTTTGCGCCTCCGAGTACCGTTCGGGATTCAAATCTTCTGTTCTTGCGTCCGTTCCGACGACCATGTAATCTTTGCGAATTCTTTGGCATCCGGTTTAGTAATTCCATGTAAGTAAAGTGCGATTGCCATATTTTACATTAATACAACGTACCAGGGAGAACGGCCTCTGGAAAACCAATTAATTCGGATTCGAGTCGCGTGTTTTCCCTTCGCTGTTGCCGCTCGCTTGGGGAATACCAATTACATTGTAATGAGCCAAACTTCAAAGGAGTGTATTATCGTACCGACGATTACACGCTACACGACGTGTATGGTTTTCGACAGTCGTCTTGTTATTTAGCATATTAAACATATAAAAAACCACCAGTCGATTATGAAAATCATTGTTCACTTGAAATCTAATAATATTGCACCGTTTCGCAGGTAGAATGTCGTCGTCGTCGTATGATAAAAAACCTTCAATTAACAATGTTTTGGATTTGTTGGCTCAAAAGTTTATTGTGATCTCAGGTCAGTTCTGTAAAAGTATAACTGTATACAAATATGCAAATAAGCAACATAAATTGTCATTTTATTTTAGTTTTAAGCTTCAGTAGAAAAAATCAAATCTATTTAAGTCTTTTTAATCACATCCATAGACCTTGCCAAGATAGATCTTAGTTAAATTCATATCTATGTGGCTCTTAATGTAAATAAATGCTAACCTAATCAGCATTAAAGTATTTGAAAATATTAAGATAATTTGTTACTTATATAGTTTGAAGTACCTATTTTACAAACTTCATTAAAGTTTAGATTTTCTGTTTTAATGACAAATAAATTTACACATATTTCATGGTAAATAATAAAATCATTACATTTTGGATCAATAGATCATTGGTATATTTCTATGATGAAATAGTTAAATTTTTAATGGTTTTATAGTGAACAAAATATTTTAAACTATCATTTTTTTACATTTTTAATGTTATTCTTGAAGATAACTAAATATCTAATAAAACATATTATATATGATATGATTATGAGAAATTTACGAGGAAATTTATCTTTAAACAAGTGCAATTCTAAAGTGACTGAATAAAAATAATTAATTTGAAAATATCTCTTGAGATTTTTTTAAAATGTAGAATTAATAGGTAATTATTAAAACAATTATTTTTAAATAATCAAATAATAAGTGATGATTACAAATCAGTACTGGACTAATCTATAACCTACTGTCCAAATTCTTGGTCTAATGAACATAGTATTAAGCGTAATATTTACCTATATTATATTAATAAATTTTCATAGTTAAAAAAAAATATTTTGTTTGTTTAATGCAGTAGTTCCCAACCTGGGGGTAATTACCCACTGAGGAGTAAAACACGATTTTTTGAGGGGTAAAGACCAAACTATTTATTTTTTATTTTACGTTCTTAATATTTATTATTATTAACTCTGCATCAGTCATGTGTACTACGATTGTGAAAGTCATTGTAATAATATAATTTATAGTTGTCAATAGTTTTGGGGAGACCTTATCTGTATTGGTTTGAAAAATTAAAATAAATAATAAATATAATCATAATTATACATTTTGTTTTCATTATTTTTTTTTACTTAACTATTTTTTTGGGGAGGTAGGAGTGTTTGTTAATGTCTAACTTGATCTATGGGTAATAGTCTTAAAAAGGTTGGGATCCGCTGGTTTAATGGATATTGAGGGACTAAGCTTTTTCAACAATACACTCATAATGGTCAATTAATTGAAGCTTTTCATGGTTGTATGTCTTGTATCCTCTAAGCGGATCAAATACAGTGACATGTTCAGTTTTTTTCTGTCGGTGGTGGGGAATGGGATAAACTGTATGTACACAAAGTACATATTAATGATATTAATATATGTTTTCCCAAAAAGGAGACATTTTTAAAAAAAATCTTATCAACATCTAATTTTTTCATTATTTTTTAACTATATATTATTTAATATCTAACTACATATTAAGTACATGTTTTGTAAATAAAGGCACTTATATATATAAATAAATAAATTAAAAATATATTTAAACATAATTATTTTAGTTATTTTTATATTATTGCAGATGTTTATAGTTTAAATAACTAATATTTTTCAGGTGGTAAAACTAAAGAGGGTTACTCAATAATAACATTTCCTGATACAGGGAATTTTGTTGATTTGCCCGAAGAAGGCTATAAAAAATTAATATCTTATACTACTTCAGTACCTTCGTAAGTAGTAATTTTAATTTTTGTATTTTTATAACTAATCTACACTTTTTCTTTTAGATTACAAGAAGCTGATTTAGGTTTTGTTATTGTTGTTGATAGACGCAATGACAAATGGAGTTCAGTTCGATGTGTTCTCTTACATTTAGCAGTAAGTATAATTTAAAAAAACAGATGAGTTTTAGAATTATGGTGAATATAGTGGTAAAATATGTAGTACCTTGAATAATTTATGCAAATATTTTTTATTAGTTTTATATCTTATATATAAATTTACTTACTGAAATTATAATTTCTTAATACTAATAACTTTAAATTAAAAATAAATATACTATTATTATCCTATCCTAATCTAGCCAATATTAATATTTTAATAGTATTTAATCATTCTATTATAATTAAATTTATAATTATAATTACAAAGCTTATTAAAATTATGTAAATAAATGGGATTAAAATATTAAAATCAGATTGTCTTAAATTTATATTGCAATAAATTGTAAAATTAATTAAATTATCTAAACCTAAAATAACATGATTTTAAAATTATATTAAACTTATTTTAATTCTTATCAAGAAAAAAAAATTACTTGCGCATTTTCATATTCATATACTCTTCATAAGTTCTGTAATAATAAGTTTTACTTTTTTTATTTCTTCAATTTTATAAAATTAAGTACAATATGAATGTAATTTCTAAAAAAGCTGTATATTGAATGAAAATTATAAGCATGTTGAGGTATTTTAATTGATCCAGCCAATTCACTCGCTAAGCAACTAATATATAATTTGATATTTTTAGCATTTGAGTAGGATGGTTTCAATGTAATTCTCCCCACTAAATCTACAATGTGCACAATTTTATTTATATACTTACAGTCATTTAAGTTTTATATAAATGTTTTCTAATCTCTGATTAATAGTTGCCTCACTATATATTAATTTTTACTTAAAAAAATTAAATATATTTTATATGAACAATTATATTTATAATGTTAAATTAAAATTATTCAGGTTTAAAAGAGTTATTTAATATATATTATATAATTATATAATAATATTATATTATTTAATAAAATTAAAGTAAATTTTTTCAGTTTATGAGTTGCTGAAAAGCTTTATTATATTGTGTTTACATTTTTAACAGGAATTTTTCCCTGGACTTTTACATGTAGTTTATGTGATAAGGCCTAATAGTTTTTTTCAAAAAGCTATATCTGAAGTAAGCAATAAGTTTTTTAAAGAGGATTTCAAATTCAAAGTTATTATTTGCAATATCATTGAAGAATTACATGAATATGTAGATAATTCTGAACTTACTGTAGAACTTAGTGGTACTTTACCATATTTTCATCAACACTGGATACAGCAAAGAATGGTAATTTATAAAATTCAAATTGGACTAATATCCTATAGTATTAGTTATTGTTTGTATGTATTTAAAAGCAATGATAAATTATAACAATTAAGAAACAATTTTAGACGTATGTCTTGGTTTTTAGTACCAAGTTATAAGTATAAATTGCTTCCTGTTATATATATTATATATGTATTAATATTTTGTGGTCATAAAAATAACACAACACTTTTATTTTAGGCTTTAGAAAATTTTTCAAATGAAACTAATGCGGTTTCTTCAATGTTAAATGAATTTACTGAACGTCTAACAAATGATACATTAGATTTGCCAAGCACTAAAGAACAGTCAGCTGATCTATTATGTTGTCATGCGGTCGAATATGGAAGGTTAAAAAAATGTTTTGCTGAAGCTGTTAAAAAAGGAGAATCATTGTTGTGTGATTTTAAGCAAGACACCGATACTTACCATGGTTCTATACCTTCAACAGTTACCAATGTTGCTGCATTGGAAAGGTAATTGTAATTTTTATTGTACTGTTAAATTATTGATAATTAATGGTAAATAAACTTTGTGTATATATATTAAATCATATTAAATTAAACACCATTATATATATAAATTCAGTCATGGTTTATTAATTAATTTTTTATGAATGTAAAAAAATTAAATTTAGAGTAATTCAGTAAAATATATTTATAAAAGACTATCTTATTTTTATATTTGCTTATTACATTTTTATACTAACTTGTATTTTACATTGTGTTCTCATTAAATTATTTGATATACATAAGTGTTCCTTAACTTTTTGGACGCTACCAACTTTCACTATATTAACCATTTTTCTTCACTGTTTGAAAGTGCCATCACACCATTTTGACTAATGTTTCTTGAATAATTAGAATCTTGGGAGGTTTCTGATAAAAAAAAATGTTGTATAATTGGTTGTTAATGTAATTTTATGAAATCCCAAATCATTTTCCTAGTAGCAAAAACTGACAAAAAATATTGAAAAAACTGTAACATTTACATCTTTGATGCCTGATCTCTTTCACTTAAAATGTTTTTATTTTATTTTTATTTTTGAGAGGAATTGTACAATTGTTTCAAGTTAAAAATCCAAATCAGGTATAGCATTCACCCATACTTGTACTTCACTCCACCTCTTATTACATTCAAAAATGTTTGAATATGTTAATTTGGGTGATTTTAGTCTGTGTAATAATATATCGTAAAATTAAAACAGTATAACAATGTGACTTGAACTTTTGAGAATAGTGGTAACTAAATAAAAATTAAATATATGGAAACTTAATGATAATAAGGCCCTGCTAGTTAGAATGGTGAATATCTAAAGTAAAAAATGGGTTATTCATAAAGGCGTGCATAGTTCTTGTATAACAGTCTTCAAAGTAGCCTATAAAATATTTCGCACACGCCTTGCAAACCATCTGAATTCATTAATACTTGCTCTTGATTGTAATATCATCCCAGGTAATCCCCGAGAAGGCTAAAGAGAACCTGGTGTCGAGATTTAGCTTAAATATATTAAACAAAAATTAATTAACCAACAAACAATTTAAATCATGTCAAAAGTGTTACTACTGGGTGACTTCTTTTAAGTAAATTACTCATGTCATAAATTAAAATTATCAAACATGCTCATGGTAAAAAAAAACTTTCAGATTGAGTGATTTCAAATAAATATTAAAAATAAAAAAGTTCTAGTAAAATTGATGTTTTTTGTTTTCATTGTTAAGAAATCTGTTTTTTAATTTGTTATTTATTTCTAACTAAACAATTCCTTTTATTTGATTTTAATTTACGTGCACCAAGTTGTAATTTTTTATGGCCTCTTAAACCAAAAAAAAAAATATATTTTATTGTTTACATTCATTGTTATTAATGTTTACAGTAAAATATAAAAATAACTTGTTTTACATTTCCTTATAACTAGCGTTTCTTTTACTTTTACTATTCTAATGAAAGAATCAGTTTACTTATAAATATACATAACATTGTTTTCCATAATAGTTTTATTTTTATTGAATTAATTCAAAACTTTCTTATTATCACACTATCTTGTTTTATGTCTGTTATCTTATTTTTCAATTATTATTTAATTTGTTTGTTATTTATGAACATTTTTAATCTTTACGTAATTTTGATAATTATAATTATGAATATAATTATAATATATATGTAAAGATCATTTTAAAATATTTCTTTCTTATTTTATTATTTTTATTAAATGTATTTAAATTGTATGTAATTTTACGTTTCTCCACAATGTACTTTCATTGATCTGTTATTCTTGTATATTGTCATTATTCATCACTCTACTAGCAGTATAGTTTATTGCTCTTATTTTTAACAGATTGCCAAAATAAAAAAAAATAAACTCTATAATTATTTATTTTTATAGGTTATTGGTACAGATGGAAGAAACAGAAAAAGTGTTTGATGATTTTTGGGAACAATTTTCAGGACGACTTAAACAATGTCATTCATTACGTGCATTTGAAGAAAGTTTTAATATTATCCAAGTATGTTACAGTTATTTTCAATAAATTTCTTAATTGATACAGACTAAAAAAATAATCCTGATATGAAAATTGTTTTTCCCTTTTAAAATAACATATGTAGTCATATAGTGTAAATTATATAATTTAAAACTAAGACCATAGACCATTTATATTTATTAGTATTTATATGTAACATATTACTTAACTTTTGATAACTAATTGAAATCAAAATATTAATTATACAATAAATTATATTGTTTTATTTTTGTGTAGAGTTCATTAAATGAACACTTGAAAATTCTGTCAGAAATGACTGATGTTGGAGATTCTGTTGAACGTGTAGAATCATTACTTGAAGAATTGGTTGCATTTCAGAAATCCAGTCATGTATGTATCTGTTATTATTTTATATTTTCTTTATTAGGTATATTTGCAGCAAAAACTATATTATTACTCTTGAAAGAAAATTATTAAAATAATTAAATTTAAACATACTTTGATATAATACAAATTAAGAATTATATATATATATACATTATTTGTTTCACTGTGAATCTAAAATTTGATTTTTCATCTACTTGGTGAGTTTATTCTCAGGTAATGAACAATTTTCTTTGTACAGAAATTATGTAGAAAAAAGATTCATTTTATATAAAAAACTGTTTAACAAGAAATAATAACTAGAAATGTTCTTAGTTTAGTGCCAATCACATTACTGGTAGTTCGACTGTAAGAAGAAAAGTATTATGAAGTTAAAGACACAGATTAGATTAATAAATTATCTTGCTTGTTAACAAGCAATATTGTAATTTGTACACAATTATCTCTTCTGGAAAAGGGAGTTTTTATTTAAGTTTCTTTTATTATTAATTTTAGGAAAAAATAAAATTAAGTGAAGATTTATTACATTGTGGTGGACAATTATTATCTTCCAAACGATTTATTATATTGGAAAGTATTCAACCCAAATGTGATGAAGTTCAGCGTCTTATTCAGACATTGAATGATCGTTTGGAAAAACGCCTACAGACCTTAAATAAAAGTTGTGAATTGCAAGCTAGGATTCAAAAAGTAAGAATTCATTGTATTAGTTTAATATTTTATTACACCATCTGTATAGTAAATACTATATTGTAATACATTTTAAATTTTTAAACATTTTTTTTTTTAACCATGAAGATTTTATTGAATTTTTAGTAAATATGTATAATTATTTTATTTTATTTAATTTAATGAAATTATTATGTTATCATAATAATGTGATGAATACATAAAAAATGTTTTATTCATTATTTCTTCCTTTGCAATAAATTATACTTTGACCTTGTTTGTCAGATACTAATCCATATATGGTTTTAAGACTTTAGGAGTATACATAAAGTTTTTGTTTATGAATTAAATAATTTATTTCAATTTTGTTTATTCAACATCGTATATTGAATAAAATCAAAATTAATTTTAAAATGTATTAAAAATGTTTATGTTTAATGTAAGTTTAGTTATGTATTATATGTATGTATTTATAAAGGATGTTTATAATGTTAAGTTTACTAATTTTTATTTTATTTTTTAATTTATAGGCTAGTGAATGGTGTGCTAAAGGTGTTATGCTATTGGGTTCAGAGCCAGCTGATAAATGCATAAGTGCTGAACAGTCTCTTTCCGAATTGGAAGAGTTTATGAGTAGTGCTCAACATTTAAAAGTAGACAGTCCTAGAGAATTTTACTCATTATTTGAAGATACTATAACACCTGAAACTAAACCTATTGTCACTCAAGTGCTTCAAAGACTAGATGATGTTACCACAATGTGTGACAAACGTTTAGCAAGTCTTAAACGTTTGATTAATAAACCACGACCTATTCTTTCTGTTAACCCTGAACCTGCTATTCCTATCCATTTAGCTAATATGAATAAGGTAAGTTGTATAAGTATTGATTTTTATATATTATATAATTTCATTGAATATAAAGTAAATAATTAATATATCTAATAAACCTACTAATTTTATCAGATTTCAAATGGTGTTGAATGTGATACCAGTATTCAAAATGAAGAAAATAAAGCTACAAAAACAAAGTATATTCTCACTGAACTTTTATGTACTGAACGGCAATATACTTCAGAGTTGGGCTTCATACTTAGAGTAAGAAATATTTTAAAAAATAAACATTTTTTATTTATGTATGTACAAAGTTGTATTTTTTAGGGATATAAAGATCAAATGGAAGTACCAGATATGAAAAATTTAATACCGGCTGGATTAAAGGGCAAAAGTGAAGTTCTTTTTGGAAACCTTGAAAGCATTCATAGCTTTCATAATCAATTATTTTTACCTGCTCTTGAAAGTGGTTCATCTAGTATTGAATATGTTGCTGGCTGTTTTACTGATAATGTAATAATTATTGAACTCCAATATACATATTTGAAATAATATCATATTTTTTATTTTTTTTAGAGGGAACAATTACTACAGCTTTACACATATTATTGTGTGAATCTAACGAGGTCTGAAGAACTTAGAGAAGCAGTTGGTGATGACAATGCTTTTTTTAAACTTTGCCAAGAAAAGCTTGGACACCGTTTACCTCTTGGTGCCTATTTACTTTTACCTATGCAGAGAATTACTAAATATCAACTTCTATTGAAAGTGAGTATGATTAAAAATAAATTAATTATAAGATTTTTGTAATGTTTATTTATTTTTTAGGAACTATTACAGAATGAGAAAAATCAAAACTGTATTACTAAGTTGCAAAAAGCTCTTGATTGTATGTTGCTAGTTCTTAACACTGTAAATGACAATATGCATCAAATTGGAATCACTGGATTTTACGTCAGTTGAACTTAATCCTAAAAAAAAAAAAAAATTAAGTATAAATATAAATTTTGTTATGTTTAGGGTGATTGGAATGATTTAGGAGGTTTACTTTTACAAGGGTCGTTCTCTTTGTGGGTTGAAAACAAAAAAGATTTGTTGAAAGAACTGAGACTAAAGCCAATGAGACGTCAAATTTTTTTGTATCAACAGGGATTACTTTTATGTAAAAAGGTTTCAAAGGATAATAAATCAGTGTATCATTTTAAAAAATATTTAAGGGTGAGTATTAGATGTCTAATGTTTTTTTTTTTTTAAAAAAAAAAAAATTAAATCAATTTTTATTTTTTATAGATGTGTAATATTGGGCTAACAGAAACTGTCAAAGGAGATTTATGTAAATTTGAAGTATGGTTAGAAGGGCGTCAAGAAGTTTATACAATTCAAGCATCTAATTTACAACAAAAGCAACAATGGGTATCTGAAATTAAACGAGTATTACTAGAACAATTAGCTGAATTGAAAGGAGAAAAAATCAAACAATATATAAATACATTTGGAAAGCATGTGTAAGCGTTATCATTGTTATAGATTTTTATAAATTTTTTATAAATATAGATTATTCGTGTCTAAATATTTTATATAATGTTATATTTACAGAAATTTGCGCCAAACACATTCCTTAGACAACCAAAGTGAATCAGGATCAAATCGTGGAAGACGTCCATTAAGTCATCATGAAACTACCGATGATGATTCTTCTGACTACAGTTTGACTGATGATGAGTCTCTTGATGGGACAATTAAACCAAAAGTTAGTCATGTTAAATTAGTAATAACAATATAGCTATTATATTTTATAAAATTTTTCAGGCTGATAGTTATATATCATTAGCAGACTACTATGCACTTCGACCAACTGATGCTACATTAAAAAGAGGGGATAAAGTTGATCTCTTAAAAGCTGGTTCAAGTTGTTGGTGGTATGTTAAAGTCCAAGGTAAGTGTTGAATAACCAATAAACTTAATTCCTTTAAGGTGACTCAATAATCACCTTAGATAATATTAGGTATTAGATAGATATTTTTAAATGTTCTTAGAACATAATATATTTTATGTCAATCATCCTTAGAGAGTTATAGCCTTGTTCTACAATTCTATAATTTCAATCAGTGTTTTATTTTATTTTATTTTCAAATTATATTTATGTAATAAACAATTAAATGTCATTACGTGTCTTCAAATTGTCATTAAATTTATCATTACTCGTATACTTATAAACATTTTAGCATAAAAAATTACCTAGCTGCTTCAATTTAATTCATATTTTTTGATTAATTCTTTATCTAGGTTCCAAAACAGAAGGCTGGGTTCCAGCAGCTCATTTGGAAATCAGTGCGCGTAAATCTTCACATAGTTCTCAATCTGTTTGCAGTCATGGATCTACATCAACAGAATGAAATCTTATATTTAGGTACCTTATAAGTATTTATATGTTTTACATAATTGTGATATTAAATATTTAATTTGTTCACTATAATTATCTATTCAGTCTAAACAGGACAACCATTAATAACTTATTACACAATTAAAAAATAATTGTAGTGAGCATGTCATTTATGTAGCATACAATTTTCGCGAGCTTCCCTAGAGTTAATACAGGTAATATTTAAAATATCTTGATAAACCATAAATTTCAACAGTTTTTTGTTATTTTCTTATTAAATTAAATTTCGTGAATAATATTATCTTGAAGAATTACATTTGTTTAATTATAAATGAGATTTGCAACATCAATATTTGTCAATAGTATTGTTGAATTTGTCATAATATTAATGTTAGTCTATCTTTTGATATTTTTGTACATTGGTACATTGCTATGCACATATATAATTTATTAATTTATTTCAAATTTGATACATCCAGCTTTTGGGCATTACTCTCTTGTTTTAGTTCCTCTCATTCCTCGCGTGTTTTATTGTAAAGTATTTTGTTTAAATGTGGTATTATTTAAGTCTTGTTGTATGTTTAAATTTTTAAGAACATTTTTTAATCAAACAATTAAGCTTGACTATGTGATAGGTATTATAAAAAATGTGATTTTTTTTCTTTGTTTAGTTGCTGCTTGATCCAATTAAAAATTATTATTATGAATTTTTTTCTTAGTTAAACATACAGATTTTAATTTTTCATACTTTTATGACTCATTCATTTTGATGACCAAAAATTTAATAATAAATTATAACTAAAATATTATACAAGTAATTTGAACGATGTTTTAAAATTATTGACAGTTTATAGTTCACACTTATATTATTGCCACACTAATCAAGTGTTCAAAAGTGACTTATTTTTGCCATTTCAATTAGATCTTCATTTTTATTTAATTTTTTAATTCTAGTCATTTGTATTCAAATGTTGTTTTCTATATACTGTCATATTTTTGACTATGCTGAGTATAAATTGTATAGGGACATATAAATAGCCGTGTTTGATTTAGAGGTGAAATCAGAATGACTAACATCAATTTTTATTTCTATAAATGACTGCATATCTCTAAAAAACAGCAGTCAATAGTCATACTGATTTTTCCTCTTTAATGAATGTAGATATTTTTTTGGGAAAGTTATCAATAAACTTAATTCTCAATGATGTATGTTAGTCTGAGTAACAAGTTTAAAAACACATAATTTTATTACATTATGATTGAAATTTTTTTCATGGTTCCTAAACTACTTTAATTTAATTTTTAAATGGTGATAACTTAATTGGAAAAATAAATGTATTTTAATAATAAATATTTAGCTGCCTCTTGGTAAAGAAATTTGCTAGTTATTTACCAGTCTTTTTTTAATTATTTTAACAGGTTTTTTTTTTTTTTGTTTTTATATTTTCTGTGTAAAATTTGTTAATTTTATGTCATCTCTTTAGCTATTTAAAGGTTAAAGGTTGAAAAAAAACAATGTTTTCCTGCATATTTGTCACTTAGAATTATATTACTTATTGCTACTCACTATTACCTGTTATTATTATTATTTATTATTATCATTTTTATTATTATTATTATTATTATTATTATTATTATTATTATTATTATTATTATTATTGATAGTTTCTGTTTTAGAAATATAATTGTTGTATGAAAAATTTGTTCTTAAACCATCAATTGTTTTTGATTTTAGTTTATCTATTGATTATTGTACTTACATATTTATCTAATTACTAAGTTCTGAAATCAATAAATAATTATGTAAATTGAAAAAGAAAAAGATTACAATGTTAAACGAATTTATTATTGCAAATAAATAATTTGAAATCAAACCTTTTTCTGTAATCATGATCTATACAATGCTTTATAGTTGTTAGATCAAAAATGGTGCAAAAACATACTTATTGTAACCAACATTATTTTAATCAAAAATCAAAATCACTGTGTACTGACAATACTACTTAATTTAAAATGACATAGTGTATTATTTTATACTTTGTAGGGTTTTTATTTATTAAGTGAAGCATTGTGTTTTAAATATGATAGTAGTATGCAAAAACTTATTTTTATTATTTTGGTTATAGTGTCCAATCTTGCTTACATCATGTGTAAATGTTTTTACATTTAGATATATTTTTCTTATTTGATTCATTATTGAATAATTTATAGGTTTATCATCACTGTTATATGTACAACTTATTGTCTAAAAATCACTTAAGAGAATTAAGAGCAAAGAAGTATATAACTTTTGACAGAATATCATCTGATCCTTTATAGCAGTGGTTCTCTAACTGTGGTACCTTGGGAGTAGGTACTTAAGATTTTTTAAGGGGTACGTGTCTGGCAAAAAACAATTTGAATTTAAATAGAGTATTAATTAGTTGTATCTAAGCAATATCTCATCTGTCCTATTTCATTGTTTTTATTTAAACATGACCATGACGTGTAACTGAGTTACAACGATATATTTGATAAAAAGGGGTACGGTGTATATAAATGTTTGAGAACCCCTTCTTTATAGTATCTTCAATGTAATTTGTGGTAAGACCTAGTGTAATGCATTGAACTATATGATAACTGGAATGCTCACCAGCCATAAGACCAATGTATACATAACCGAAACGGCATGTTAGAAAAAGACGGCAGATAAAAATGATGCTGCTATCTTTTTTTATCACACATAACAATATGATTGCTTTGTGCTTACCAATAAATAATAATTAATAATATTGTTCGTTTAACTTTTTGTTCTGTCACTTACGTTATGAACTCGACCTTAAATATTTATTGAAAAGTTTCCATGTTCATTTTATGAAGATATAATTTTAAATAAAGATATTTTTAGTAAGAACCATAACTATTCATTAATACTAATATCAGATTATGTTTCTTTTACAAATTTTAAAAATCGAAGCAAACTGAAATTTGTTTCAATGTTTATTTTTGAAATAATATTATTCACTGAAAAATGTTGTCTAGCATTTTCTTTAAATATAAAAAATAACAACTTTAAAAAAGATATTACCTATATTAAAAGTTCAAAGACAGTTTTTGAATTGAGTAAAAAATGTATATCTTATTCATCCAGTTATTGATACATGCACTTAAGAATTACACGAAATGAAAATTGTAAAATTTATATCTTCATATTATTGTACTTTAAGAGTGCATACTCAGTGTAAACAATTAATACAGCAAAAACAAAGTTTAAAGTCATCCCTTAGGCATAAATTAAACAAACTAATTTTATTTGATCATGTTTAATCTAAGTTATATAATATTGGCATTAATTATATTATAAATTATAAACAATGACGTTGGGAACATGTTTACAAAGTTATTTTGTGTGTTATAATAACCAGTTTATTTCATTAAACATTTAACTTTTATAATTATTCAATATTTTTATTTGTATAATAAAATACTATAGGTATGACCAGTGGCGGTGCGTTAGGGAAGACTTCGAAACGGCGTCTCTCCAATAATACATTGGAAAAAAAAATTGTTTTTAATTATTTTCAAGTATTTGTGTAATTTATATTATGTGTAAATAATATACTGTTGTCAACTATTACTATATCATAGATTAAATATTTAATCTATGGTCCGGGAGACTATAAAAATATAGTCTCTGCCAACGGGCGACACGTTATTTGTTGCGTATATTTGTGTAGTGCGTTATCTTGTAGCGTTTTTGATCCAATATTGAAATAATGGAATCAAAAAATTTTACATTAGATGAATTATTAAATAATGATTTTCATTCGTTTACATAAAAATTAAGTCTCCCATAAATTTTATTCACGCGCCGCTATTGGGTATGACTTCAACATTTTTTTTGTTTTGTCATTGGAAATGAGATTAATCATGGTATTATTCGTTCCTAGATTATAAATCTACAATATTAAGTCAAGTTAGGAAAGTAGTCTTCTTCTTCATTAGCATTACAACTCTTCAAGAGCTTTTGCCGCCACTGCCACCTCCTTCCACTCTTCTCGATTTTGAATTTTTTCTTCCCAATCCGGTATCCCTAGTTTTTCCAAGTCCTGCTTTATTCCATCTATCCATCGCTTCTTTGGGCGTCCTCTTGGCCTCTTCCCTGTGGGTTTCCACTCAACTGCCGCTTTAAGGTATTCTGAGTTTGGCCTTCTCATCACGTGCCCAAACCATTTTATTCTTTGTGCTTTCACAAAGCTGGTTATCCTTGGAATCCCTATCAAATCTCGGATCTCTTTGTTCCTTCTTCTACGCCAGCATCCTAGTTCGTTGTCATATTGTGGGCCGCAGATGATTCTCAGAATTTTGTAACTTTTCTTTCAATTTTGAATAATATTACAAATACTATGTTTATATTTTCATAAATATTATTTTACTAAAAATAAAATTGTCGTTATCTTATATGCTTAGTTACGAATTAAAACCTAACTTACAATTTACAACTTAATTTATTCTCAACATTAAACATACAATTAACTACAACTTCCTTTTTATTTATATGACAAATATAGAAGTTCACAAAAAAAGTATTTCTCAATACTTGTAACTTGTTATATAATAAATTATAATTATCTACTAATAAACTATTTATTTATCGTTTAATTATTTATACTCTATTAAATTAATCATAGAGATTTTGTGGAAGTTATAAAATAAATAATAAGATACCAAATTTTATGAATCAAACTAAAATAATGTCGCGGTAAATGAATTTAAGATATTAGCGCCATGTGTAAGACAAAGATAGTAACATCATTAGTATGTCCCATCTCGTTCTAACATACCGTTTCGGGCAACACTGCTTGGTGAGCATTCCAGTTATCATATAGTTCAATGGTGTAATGTTTGTCAGGTACCACCTTACACGTTTCACTGTAATTTCTATACTATAATATACTCAAAACTGGAATGTACAAGTATACCTTATGATTTTAAAAATAATCTTGGTTATTGCCTTATTGGTTGGTATTCTATGTTATAGGTAGGTAATTTATTAATGGAACAGGGTAAATATTCCAGATTACCATGATGATGAAAAAGTTGTGGTTAAAAGTTTATAAAGCTATAAAAAAAAAAATTTGGCATCAGATAAACATTGAGCTGTGAAATCTCGCCAATTTTATTTTCAGTTTTAACCTTATAATTGAATACAGACATGGGACGAAACATAAATTTATTTGCATAACGTGTTTAATAAAATAAGTTTTTATTTATAAATGTTTGAATGAAACGAGAATCTTAAGCTAGGCTAACTTTCAGCGGCGTATAAAGAAAATATTTTTTTGGCGGGGGGATTGCAGTCCACTATGTATGCGTATATAATATATATACGCCACTGCTATAGCTTCCGTATTATAATATAACATGTATATGTTTAGGTATTTGGAAAGTACGACGTTCGCGAACGCGTGTCCAGGTTCATATTTTGTAAACCACACGCGAACGTCATTCACTTTTTTCAAATAGAACATATTTTTAATGAACTTGAACCATTTTTTGGGCGTTCAAATTTATTTACTATTTTAAAATAGTAAATATAAATATATTTATAAATTACAAATATTGATTATTATTTATTAATAACTATTATTTACCATTATGGCATTATCTATTTTAACATTTCAATGGGCCCATATTGGCCATATCCAAATAAAACCAAATAAAAATAATATAAATTATGATTTCTACGAATTTGTAATACTTTGATATAATTATAAATCACAAAGGATTGAAAAATCAAAATCATTATTATTACAATCATTACATATACCAATAAATATGATCTAATAATTTGATTTTAGATTCTCAAATTTCAGGTATAATTGACAATTTTAATGTAATTTCATTTTCATCAAATAAGAATAGTAATAATACAATATGGTAATGAATCAAGTGTTATTTTTACTGGATAAGACATTAAGTTCGGCACATTTTTATTTTTGAATTAATTAGATGTACGAATTTAAAACTTTCAAATAGTAAACGTTCTTTACAAAATTTGAATATTATTATAAAATATTTTTTTTGGTTTGAATTATGCTTTCAATAATTCAATTTTCATACGTGATTTAATCTAAAAAATAATATAATATTAGGAATAATCACTGTGCTTATTTGTTGTAATGAAATGCCGTCTTATCAGGTTAAAAAACTGAGTAAAGTATTTGAATATATGTTACATTACTTATAAGATTTTCAAGTACTACAAGTCGTATTCAAAAAGTCTTCATCGAAACTTCTTTATTACGCGTAAATGTGTAATAACTCGTAGAGATTTTGAAGGCGTATTATATAGGCAACTTAACAAAAGTTTTAAAATGAAAACGAATAGTAATTAATAGTAAAACTAATTAGTAATTATTGTAGTTGGAAAAACATATATACAATGATAATTATTACATTCTGTAAGTTATAAAATACAAAAAAATTGTGCAGGGATTCCCTGGCACCCGCAGGTTTTGTTTTAAATTTTAATAAAATAGTTATATATAACATCAAGAAGGTAGCTAATTTACGTTGCAATTAGAATGAATGAGATTTAACATAATAATTTATAGTTTTCTTAAATTAAAATTTAAAATGTAAAATCGAATAGAAAATGATTTTTTTTTTTTGCTACTCTCTTTTAAAAAAGTAGAATTGAAAATATGAATTACATTAGATTTAATAAACCTGATACGTTATTCCTTAAGTAATGTAATGTAGGTACCTACCTAATATGTTACGAATGTGTGAAATTACAATAAGTGCTGATTTAGGACGCATGCTGAAGAAAAACTGTTTTTTAGCCGCTGCTCGATATAAATACAGGCGGATAAAAATATTATAGTGTTTGACTATCAATTATTATTTGACCATCATGTTTGATTGGGCAAGCAGTAGCGGCTGACCATCATATACAACAAAAGAGTCTTGGTTTTTCAAAAGAACATGTTTTGAAGTCCAAGGAGTAGAAGACTGGGAAAGATGTTCGACGTCAAAGTTCTGAGAAAGGGATGGACTAGTATATACATGACCGGCATCCTAAAGGTCATTAAAAGGCAGGTGAACTTACATATACAGTATGTTAATTAATTGGAAAGTCAGTAGTTATTACTCCTAATATAATGCAGATATTGAAGTTCCGTTTTTTTTAACATAATATGTGACTTACAGCCCATTTTTTACCACGGTTGAAAAAATCCAAAATTCAAAATCGACAAAAAAAATCTAGGCCTCTGCATTATCCATAAATAAAATTTAAAATGTTAAAATATAATTAAAATTAATATGAACATAAATAGCTGCTTAAATTGAAGATATTTAACAATAACTAATACGATTACGAAAAAAATCAAAAAACCGTATGATTTTACAATTTGCTGTGTTAAAATATAAAAATATGCTCTCATTCATTCAAAAATCAACAGATTTCAAAAAAAAAATTTTTTTTCAGAGTAATTTATAAGTAATTCTACAAAGTGGCTATTTTCAAAATTTTTGTGGATTTTGAATTTTGGATTTTTTTAACCGTGGTAAAAGTCACATATTATGTTAAAAAAAATGGAACTTCAATATCTGCATTATATTAGGAGTAATAACCAGTGCCGCAACAACCACAGGGGCAGCAGGGGCAATGCCCCTGTAGAGGACCACTAATCGTTGACTCAAGGGGCCCCGACGTGAACTGCGTCTATTTTAAATAATTGCATTTTGGTCTAATGCTTAAATAAATAAAATATATTAAATAAAAATATTATTGAAAATATTTATTTTTATAATTTATAATTTAGCTATTTGGTTTGTTGTCGAAGAGCAGGGACATTGATTCATTTTATTATTTATTTATTTATTTATTTATGTATTTATTGATCCATAATAACATCTATATTTAGATATATAATTATTATAGTGTATTATTGTTTTATTTTTATTTAGTTACTTTTATGTGTGGAATTGGGATTCTCGAAATAATCTTTGTAATCAATAATCACTGCCCGTTGCCGGTGTCATTAGTTCTTATTATTTACTTCTTCAAAGCGTGGTTTAGTGTTGAGTATTAGTTTATACTTGTATTTTTTATTGTTTTAAACTCATTTTAATATTGTCAACATGGCAGTATTTAAGCGGAGCTATAAAAAGAAAATTAAAGCTCGTTTGAGAGAATAGAAACAAAAAACTGGATAGATCCTGTTTTAAATGCAGTAATAGTGTATAGAACTCTCCTTCTTTTTCCCTTGCCAAATGTATGCTATGAACCCACTGACTTTTTGTCGTATATTTTTCGTTTTCTTCAGCTTCTGACAAAAGAGCTAGTGTGAATATCATGTCTTCTTTGTCACTACTTGTATCACTCATTATAATATTATATTTTGTAAACACTCGAAAATATTCAAAATAAATAATTTAGCAATAAGCTTTAGTTCGACCGTCGAGCTTGAGCGATGAGATCAAAATGACCAAGTATATATGGCCGCGAAATTCCGACTGGTTCCGACACAGTGTGCGGACACAATTCGTTTCCGTTCCGTTCCGATTTAGTGTGAAAGCACTGAACACAAAAGTCTTATTCCAAAATTCTCGCAAATTATTATTTTGGAAGTTATACCAAAAAAACTATAAAACATTCATTTTTTCAACAATAAGTGATATTTACGATAGAAATATCAAAAAACTACTTTTTTTATTTCAAAAGCTGTGTTTTTCAATGCTGATTTTGAAACTGTTTAAATTTTTCTGCGAAAACTATTAGTTTGGAAGTTACAGCATTTTTAAATTTACGTTTTTTAAGTAATAATTACTTTATATGGCCAATATGACTATTGCGTAAAATTAAAGTAAAGTGGTGCGATTGATGCACTACATATATGGTTCCCTAGGGGTTTCTGGTTTGAATTCAACAAACAAATTTATTTTTTGCTTTTGTTTTCTAGAATTTTTTAATATTTAAAATGAATATATTTTTAGCGGAAACCATTATTAAAGAAGTTAAGTATTTCTATAACATTGAACGTAGTTTCGCTCCGCAGCTCTGTTCACTTTACTCACTTATGCTAAACCCTTATACTAAACACAAACTTTGTGTTATACAATAATTTTTTTAGAATCATATATTTTTACAAAATTTTTAATTAATATTTATAATAAAAAAAGAACACTAAAAGTGTAGTTATATTTTAATATCAATACACTGGTCAGTGGGTGGTTGTAGACCTTCCCTTTATATTTTTACGCTTTTTTAAAAAAAATCACCATTATTATTTATTTTATATATGTAACCTATATATATATATATATATATATATATATATATATAATATATACATAGACCTTAGGGCCCCCATACATTGACTGTGTCCGGGGCCCCAAGAATCCTAGTTGCGGCACTGGTAATAACTACTGACTTTCCAATTAATTAACATATTATATACATAATTACGTTTAGAAAATAATACCTACGAATTAAAATTCATGGTTGTATATTTTATATTATATAGATTAGGTTGGGGCAGTCTACTTACAATATCAACAGTGCCAAATTCATTGCATATTTTTCTACGTGTAGGCCGCATTATATAGTGCAGTGTGCTTCTCAACCGGGGCGATATCGCCCCCTGGAGAGTTTGTTATATATAAATTCAAAATTTATATTCAAATTCCCTTTTCATAGAAAGTCTTTAGGTATTGTGGTGACACTGTGACAGGACATGTTTTGTTGTTTTGTCAAACATACATGTTTAGCCAGAGGACAGATGGCTACAAACGGTAATAAACTAATAAAATATATACAATGTTTCTCACTCCATTTGTTCTCAATTGTATTTTCCAACTTGTTGTTATTAATTACTTTAACACTTTAAAAGTAAAATTATTAATTTATATCATGTACTAATATGGTTATCACTGTTATCAGTAATAACTTAGGGCCAACTTTCGGTTTTTTAGATTTATATTTTTATGGGTATCGATTTTTTTAATTTTTTGTAAGAGGGGTTCTGGTTCCGGTTCTGGTTCTTAAAAAATCAAATAAAATGTTTCAGTGCTTATGAATATCGGTATTTTATAAGTTCTGCATAAAATTTAAAGACCTACAAAAATAGGTATTATAAGGATTAAGTACAAGCAATAGCTACACCTAAAAATTAAAAGCATTCTAAATTGTCGGACAAACAAAGTAATACTACCTATGTGAGGTATTAAAAAAACGGTATATCAAGGTTCAACAGTTTCCCTTACCCTTCTTCGGATTTGTGCTTCAGATTGTGAAAGATTAGTAATAACATTGACTGTAAATTATTATTTTATAATCAATGGTAATATATTTATTACAAAATATACAACACTTAATTATAATTTATAATAAGTGCACTCGCTACACACCACACGGCTTTATAACAGGTTATTAAATATACTTTGAAACCACATCATACCTATTAATGTATGAATTTGTATCATCTTATTGTCCGGGAATCGAGTATATAAATGAAAATCAATTTCAGTTTATATTAGAACAATAAATATTAATAAAAAGTTCAAGGAGGTACTCGTAAAATAAATTATGACAAGCTCCAACCATGACGCTTATAGACGTATTAAAAAAAATCCTATTCGCCATTCCACTACCCTATATCCTTTTAAAGATAATACAATATACCTAGAGGTCTTACCTTAATAAAATGGGCATCGCCCATTTGCGCCAAAATAAAAAAGGCATGTTTTTCCAACAGTCTATTTGCGCCAAATTTACCTGCGTAAACATTTTAAATTAACGACTTGGTTAATTCTTATATTTTAAAGACTTATTTAAAATGTATGCCTGTAACGTATAATAAAGTTATTTTTATAAGTCTATAGATTTTAAATTTTCGTGGCATATAAATATAATTATATTAGATAATTCGTCATTAATAAATAAAAAATCTTCGTTTTTAGAAGTAGTGAAATGTAGATCGTTTAAAGCTCGTATAACCATTGATTATAAATACTATAATAAATATTACTAGTATTTATAATCAATGATACAACATAATAAAACTGATACAAAACTTGTTTGTTTATCTTTCGATGCAATAATATACAAAGCTTTAAAATCTATAGACTTATAAAAATAACTTTATTATACGTTACAGGCATACGTTTTAAATAAGTTTTTAAAATATAAGAATTAACCAAGTCGTTAATTTAAAATGTTTACGCAGGTAAATTTGGCGCAAATGGGCTGTACCCAAAATTAGTTAATTAATTTTGGCGCAAATGGGGAACTCCGAATAAAATCGATGTAGGTAGTACTATCTTTGGCATGTGTTTGTCACTCACGGTGTACTTCAATTTGAATAGGCTTATCGAGTATGGTCGTTCATTTTAAACTATTCATTAAATTCATTTAACACTGTTTCACTATTCAAATAGTAGTAGAGTATAAAAATTGAATATTAATAAAATGTTTTGTTTCAATATTATTTATTATAATTAATTAGCAAAATTTATAAAAATTAGAATTGGTAAATAAAAATTAAAATGTTTAATAGACGTCGGTATAATAAAATTAATTTAGTTGAGTAATATGTATTTGACATAGAATATTAGAATATTATGGTCATCGGTGATGCCTGCTGATGCACTATGATTTGAAACGTCATTTTACCAAAGATAATAAAATTAATTATTAAAATGTGTGATTTGAAGAAAATCTATCAGTATTATTGTTTTTTATTTAAAGAGCTTTCTGTGTTATATCACTATTCACTTGTCATAATATATATTATAACGTAATATAATGGATTTTGAAAATTATCTCTGAATGTAATCTCGATCCTCAAATATTTCTTATAAACTGATAATATTTGGTGTTATTTATAACAAATATAGTGTTAACCATTTGACGTACAAAAAAATTATTATTTAAAAAGAAGTTTGTTAAAAAATAATATAATTTAGTCTAGTGGGCCGCCAACATGATAAATGCCATATATATAAATACAATTTAGCTACGTACATACTAAAAATTACCAAAATTTATTTTAAAATTATTTTCTTTATTAATTTATTGTCTGTTTTAGATTCTGAATGGAGTGATGAATGTATTGATTTTACAATGATGTGTGTTATTTTTATTTTTATTTTTTTTTTTTTTTATGCCTAACGATACCTTTTTGGGCAGTAAAAATGCTTTGATTTCCTTATAAAGTAACTTAACTGAAAGGAAATTGAATGTATATGATATTTGGGCATATCATAAGTTTAACATTTTCAATACTTTTCAAAAACGTTAGGAAAAACCATAAAAAAATTACGGAAAACAAGAATTTTTATGCAAATCACTTTTTGACAAAATACATTTTTTTTAAATGTTTTAATTTAAAAATGAAAAATCACAAATACTTGAAATTCTCACCAAACATTTATATTAGCGTTTTCTATACATAGTTAAGTTTTCCAAGTATCTTGATTTTTGACTTATTTATAAATAATTGAAATTATCCACTTTTCGTTTAATTTTCGTTAAAGGGTTGAACATACAGTAAAATATAACTAATACATTTTGTTAAGATCTCATTTATACAGAATGGAGGTAGGTGATACCTATATTTGATAAAAAATTTGAATGAACGTCCAAACGAATGCGTTCATTTTTTCCAAGAACGTGAAGCCTTCAGCCTTGTACCTATTAAACTAAATTTAAAAGTATTTACCTACCTACTAATTTATTAAAATTGGAAACATTGGCATAAAGCTGCAGAATATTTATCTTTATCTAATATAAAATGTTGCTCGTAAACTAATTTTAAAAATTATCAATTTTGCAATATGAATACTCTGTTACAGTATCAAGTTTCTCAATTTGTTTGTACACAATTTAATTTTAATATTTTCCCCAAAATATAAGTACCTAAGGTATAAACAACATTATGTGTCAAAATCTTGAATCACTCCCAATATCTCTGTGGTAAATCAATGTATTTAAGTATATTTTTTTACAGTAAATAATAAGACAATATAACATTATTGTACCTATATAAATGACTTACTTTTCAAAATTTCAAAACTCAACAACCATGATATTTTAAATTTCTTTGCTCGTAAAAACCTATACCTATACCTACATCTTGTTATAATAAAATTAATTAGTAATATTTTCATTAAAGATACATTATTTAGTGTTATTCATTATGGTAAAATCATTTTGTTATAAGCAAGTAATGTATACTATAGGTGTTTGTAGGAAAGGTAAAGAACTCCTAAAAGTGCATTCAAATGTGCACCTTGTAATGTACTCTATCCTTTGTAAAAACCGCATGACGATCGGATGAGTATTGAATAATTTCAGCCGTTTCCGTGACCAATAAAAAACCATTTCACTTTTTTCTTATAAGATTTTTGTGCATACATTTTAATATCGTTGAGTTTCGAATGTTTCAATGATGATTTGATGAATAATGATGATACATCGTCCGTCGTCGTTCATACCCGCGCGTTTATGATTACATAAAACTTATTTACTTAACACTTAAGTATTTGTATTGGCCCAAAAGTTTTGGGAATTACAAATGATATTTGACAATATTTACATATTTATCTGTGGAACTGGCGATAGTGGGTGTATCATGACATTCCTGGCATATCTCGAACACGGTAAAGATAAGCCATCAGTGTGTTTATCTCGGTTTACGGATTGAATTTTTGCGATGTAGACATTTTGTAGTACAACACGAATATATATTATTATGTAATCGGCATGAAATTATCATAATAATATATTATTAGCAAGCAAATGTTTTCGTCTGTTCAAAACAGTATCTGATACGTGACGTATTAACTTATGCTGGTTTTATAAAGGTTTTTGGGAAAATAATTTGTTTTGGTAATGTTTACATTATAATAAAATATTTTTACTTTAATAGCCTTTATAGTGCCTTTACGCCATTGTCAATGTTGGTTTTCTCAATCCCCTCCTATCATACTCTCCAACACTTCTTTCATCTTAAGTTTTGGTTTCCCCATAAAACCAGTCATTGCAATTGTACCTCCTCTCTCCTCTCATTTTGTTTTAATTAATACTACTAGATAATAATATGTTGTACAGTAATGTGTTTTTGTTTTCTTCTAATAGAGGTATTTTATTAGAAAAATAAATAAATTAACTACAAATAGGTACAGCCTACTGCCTACGTAGTCGGAATCAATTCCTATAATGACTAATAATATGCACTCATCTGCTTCCTACCCATTATAATATGGCCTAATATGCACTATTATACGTGACCTCGTAACGTATATTGTAATTAAATTGTACTATTGTAGGTACGGATGCGTCCGGATAATACTTGTTTGTATTCATTTATTTACTGCAAAACTCGCGATAAAATGTTATAATCGGATCTATGACGGCGTGGTGCCTGTAACTGCATTTACACGGCGTTTACGTAATTTATTATTGTCCGTTGTATTACAGGGCATGTATTCGAATGCGAAACGCGTTTATTTTTTTCTACCCGTACCTATTCCATATTATAATATTATCATGATTGACTTATAAATTATAATGCATCAGCTGCAGTCTGTTGTACATCACGAACAACAAAATTATCATCCATGCACCCGTATACCAAACGGATTTACCCTGAACCTTGTTACCGATTGTGATTGTGTGCGTAAATAAAGGAAAATTGTTGTTTGAAAGTTGATACTACGGAATGTATAGTAGTAAGTTGTATGCTGTATCTCACCCTTCTTTTTATTTTTCACAAATCTTAGAGCATCCTCATAATGAAGACACCTGAGACAAGAATACCCATTAAACCCCCCATATATCATCATATATATATATATAGTTTCAAATGTCAATATATTATGTGTTCAGGGGTCTCGGATATTAATGTTGACCAAGGCCTCGAAAATCCTCGGGACACTGAACAGCACTGCGCCTTAACATATTAAAATAGGTGTTATACCGTTATACGCACGTGTTCATGTTTATACTTAATATACATGCTGTCCTATAATACTTGGCCTAGAACCAATGGGAGTCTAGGCATAGGCGGATATTTGGTCACATTCGTAGGGGGCTTGATAGTTTTGTCTTATACATTAGCGTAAACACTAAATAGACATTTATATTTTATAGGTACTTTATAGACGCTTCAACCTACTTGCAAGTGATGGCTAGTGGCTACTCTTACTGTACCTAGTATAGCTGAGGCACCAAATATATACATAGGTAAGGTAATAGGAACACAAAAAATTAATTATTGGTAGCTACTAATTTTTATTTTTATTTTAATTGTATAAACCTATTGCGTTGTGCAAATATATTAATGTGAGTATTCCAGACCATTTTCGTATTCCATCAAAATAAAATAAGAATTATAAAATATCAAATATGGAAATATACAATTTATTTTTACGTCTGGGCGTCTGATGTGCGCTTAATTACGTTCTAAGGGGGACTTGATTACGTTCTGGGAGGGCTGAAGCCTCCCAAGTCCCCCCAATATCCGCCTATGGGTCTAAGGCACACACAATTATCTATATTATTATTATATATATTTTCAATTTTGTATACGACAATGATAATACAACGGGTTTTTTGTTTTCGAACCGGTGTGTCTTATTATTTTACTATATTATAATACATAGGTATGTGACAACTCTCACTGTCATCGGTCCGGGGGAGGGGGGGCATTAATCTTGGTCGTGCGCATGTAGGTCGTGACTTCGTGAGCATTACGCGTGCGCTAGCGGACGGCGGCGATCGCGCGTGTTCGTCTTCCGTTCGCGGACTTCCGGGGACAATATAATATACACGCATGCAGTGCAAGAGTGCAACTAAATAGTATATAGCAGGGATAGCCAATCTGCGGCTCTCGTCACAGTCGCATGCGACTCACGTCATATTAACAAAAACCAAAATGTACTTATTATTATTATAAACTTTTGATAATTGGTATATAGGTACAATAAAAACAAAATATGCTGAACTATTATGTAATTAATAATTTCATAATATGTTCATCGACTGTGACTTATGAGCTATCTTCATTACTATAAGATCAAATTGTAAAAATGATATAATATAAACATTTTGGCACTTGATATAATTGTATTTATCCATGTGGCTCGCGAACATATTTAATATGTTGGCCACTTCTGGTATATAGTTACACGTGCTTCACACATCCGGTTTTGACGAATCGGCAAATACAACAACAACAACGACATATACTATAACACGAATTTGGTTCGGACTTACGCGTGGATATATAATATTATTATCATTATTATACATTTTTTTTTTCATTATGTACGCTGTACAAAGATACGCAGCTCGGTTTTACGTCTTAACACGTCCCGAAAGGCGTTTCGATGAATATTGTGAACTCATTCGTATATCCATCGTGTATATGCGTGGTAATCAAACGAAATCGAAATAAAACCTCACCTATATACTCGTATACACGACGCCACTACTTTCGAGTGAGATTTTACACTGTAGTAATACCTCTCTCTCTTTTTCTCGATCCTCTGCACCTTCCTCCATTCCTCTTAAATACCTAATTGTACAATATTTTCATGGGTTTCGTTGTCAAAGCGACAGCGCCGAGAAAACTTCTGCTGTCGCTGTTGATTAATAATAATAATATGTCGTATTTTCGTCACCGACATAACAATGAACCTAGGTAATTCGATTTTTTTGGTTACCTAACAACCGGGTTGTTGGTGAGCGAATGGATGCAAGTGAAAAATCGAATTATTCTCCGTTTATATACGTGGGTAACATACTGCTGTAGTGTACATCATTATACAGCGTGTACTCTTAATTTTCAAAATGTTTGCATTTCTATCGTTATGATCACTGCGGTCTGTGATCGGTTTTACATGATAATAATAATGAATAAATACAATATTCTGGCATTGGTTGCAGTATATTAATTTATGTTTGATTTGTTCGATTAATAAATATGAATTTTGACTTTTATTTCAATTCTAACCGTTCTGAAGGTTTTAATTTTGTATACGCCACACATATTATAATACAATATATATATATATATATATATATGTATGTATGTATTATTATACCTATGTGACGCCGTACGGTAAACATTAGTTTTCCTCATGCCAAAGTCTTTGTTCGTCCGGCGTACAAAATAAACTCTGCCAAAACGTTAACACAGCATAGAATTTGTATAACGTACACAAGTATAATGTAGATTGTGATGTACATATTACGCTATGTAAAACATATTGTTGTTATGTGCCGAGTGGTTAATTCGACAGTGCAACAAATATATAAATGTTAATGATATTCTAAATAGAATAAAGCATATATTTTGGTTGTTTTATTGTTTGACTACCTAACACTTTAAATAAACCAATAATTAAGTAAAATAGTATAAAACATTGATGACAATAACAGATTGAGTTTCTTAACGGAATGGGGGGGAGGGGGTTACTGATCCGGAGCCTTTAAATATGCTGCGGGATCACTTTCTTGTTGATTTGCCCTATCGTGGTTGATTTGTTTACGCAAACTATAGTAAGTTGTCTTCGCGTTTCCGTCGATTGTGGAATAGTGTCTTGTTAATTCGGCTGACTACTTAGTATTTGTCACTTACGGGTGGGCTTTACATAATTTAGATAAAGAATTCTGTTGACCACATCGTTTATTGTACACTCACGCGTGTGAGATAATCAGATTAAATGTATATAGTTTTGTAATATTGATAAAGTATTTTGCGTTTTCGATATGCATAGTGTACATTGTATGTAGTTTATCGTCTATTTTATTACTTTTTGAATAAATACTGTTTTACATATGTAGTTCAAAAATAACTAAGATTTTGTATTTTCAGACATGCTTATAATTTATTATCTTTTCTCGTTTGACATTTTTTTATGTTCTACGTAAAATGAATTCTAAACAATATGAGACGTTATTACGACAATATTGACAAGGAGAAAAAAACGAAACTCACTAACCACGCCAAGTTATCAGTTGGTAGTATTGTAATTGTGTACTGCTAAATAATGCGTGCCTACTACAACTGCCTAGTATGTAATAAACAAATCATAAATTCGTCATAAAAACGGAGCTCAAAAACCCAAAATGCAACGTTGTACCCAAGCCCGCTTACTGCGCATTTCTCCATTGCAATGTCGCTTGAACTGGCCCATACGACACCGGGACCACAGTAACTACACATATCTATAGAGTATAGCCATATAGGTACATGGTAATGTGGTATCGTAAAATCAGAGGGAATGAAGCTTTTTGAGCAATTGAAACGTTAGTCGTCAAGTCTTTCAGTCAAACGTACGATTTCATATAAGTACCAAGCCGGCAAGCCACCATGGGTCAGACGGTCAGAGTCCCTGTTAGACTATCATTACGGGTGTAACAAGGGTATCTTATCATTAATGCAGGGAGTTCTTAGTCCTTACTTTATTTAATTTAAAAATTACTGGTGAATAATTGTTCTGAACTGAAAAGAAGTATCGTTAAACTATTTCAGTTATTTCAATATTCAATATAATAAGCTTGTATAGTTGTATCTAAGATTATAATAAAACGTTTCAATTCCAACTCTCGGTCTTATTCCTGAATCGTGCCTAGACTTATGTGAAGCTGATACAAAACGAAGTTTGCAAAATATTCCAAATCCCTTCCAATAAACTCTATACCGACTTGTTGAAAAAATTTAAAAAAAAGTTAAAACTTATACAACACTTTCAGGGCGCTAAGTACATATAAATAGAACTACAACCAAATTAAAAGTTGCCTTTGACGTGAGCTGTTTTACCGTGTGCTGGTCATTTTCCAACGCACTAGATGGGAAAGCTCTTGCTAGATTTCAATCAGAATAGGTTTTAGCCGTCCGTCCGCCCATACATATATCACAGTTGACAAACGTATACGTTATGACGGTGTGGTATAGGTATTCAAGTCACATATAATCGTAGAGCGGTCAAAGAAAGTGCCGTTTGTCAACGTAACATAATAATCTCAACCGTTATCCACTCGAAGTCGTAATCGCACCGAATACCGTACGTAGGTATACCCACATAACATATTTTAGTTTTAGGGTGTACAAGAGATGTAAATATATATTTTTTTCGTACAAAGCTGTCAGTGCCTAAAACTTTTAGACTTGCTAATTTTTTCCATTGCAGTCAAGTACGGGGCTAACAGCGAGTGTTAACTCGCGTTGTATTATACTATATAATATAATATTATCATCGTTTATAAGTACATAATATACTCGCATGCCGCGCGGTCATCACGTATAAACGTATAAACGAAAAACTCGATTTTTTTAGGTCCTCGACGGGGGCTGCAGCAACAGCTATTATATTTATTTAATACATCATAGACGATTTGATGCTATACCAATACCTGTGGTGTTGTAGAGTTGTACAACATGATATACGTCAGTCGACGTGCGTACATATAGCTGTGCGCGTGTCGTCATGACAACGACACTTTCACCTGGCCGCCGCCGACAACCAGGACCCAGGTACATAATAATACGATACCTGGAGGTGAGCGAGCGCGCGCGGTCGCCCGTGTAACCCCACCACTACCGTGACCTCATAGCTCGCCGCCGACGCCGCTGCCGCTACTCACGCGCGTGTGGCGCATTCGGCCCGAACACCCGACAACGCCGAGAGTTCCGTGGTGCGTGCCGCGTTCGAATCGAAAATACAAATAATAATAAACGATACATCACATAAAACTGCAGTGCGCGTATTTGTCCGCGATATTTTATCGTATAATAATAATATAATATTGTAATTATTATCATCCGGTGCGCGCGCGGTTCGGGTGTTTGTTATTGTTCCGCGTCCGTTATTTTTGTTCGCGGTTTTCGTCCGCTGCGGCCATGACATGACGCAGACGTGCCCGCGATCGTCGTCCGGTGCCGTGCCGCGCCCCACGCTTTTCCGCCGGTTTGCCGCCGCCGCCGCCGCCGCTGTAGTGACAACACCGCCGCCGCAGTCCGTGTCCCCGGGTTGAGCGGTTCATAAATATTTTATAATATTCTAGAGCCACGGCGAAAACCGATTGGCGAGAGGATATCTTTACTGGTATAGGAGGGCAGGAATACAAGTGTACGAGGATCAGGACGACCGGAAGCCGGTGAAGAGTGTACGCGGGCGGAGCGTGTGGGCAGTGAAGATGAACAATAACAACCCGTACGGCCGGCCGACGGTGCAGCCGCACATCGAAGACCTGCCGACCGATTGCGGGTGAGTTTGACGCGCGCGCGCTCGTAATGCACTTCTAGCTGTCTTTATGGTTAATGTATAATATATATGTTACTCTATGGTCTCTCTCCTCATCGACGTCGTCGTCGTCCCGCGGCATAATAATAGTCAGGCGACTATCCAATCTATTTACTAAAATCGTATACGGTGCAAGGTGCTGGGGAATTACGATGCATAATGAATGAAAACAAATAAACTTTCTAAAATCCGTACACTACATATATATATATATATTATTTTATTACCAAACTGGTTACAACCGCTGCACTGTGTACAGTGTATTCATGTTGTACAATTTTTATTAGATAATAAAAATAATAGGTAAATGATTAAATCGCAGTGTCGTGTCTTACTTACGGTTAAAAAAATCTGATGTAAATTTTTTCGTTTAAGAGATTTTTTTTTTTTTTTGGTGTTCAAAATACTATAGAACTAAGTCTCAATTATTATAATATGTGGTATATAGTTAGCTGACAGTGATGATGATGGGCATTTACGTAGGATTTTGGATATTATTTGATCAAATTTATCAAATATGCGGTAGACACATCAAAAAAAAAAAAAAAATATGTGTAATACACTTTGGTGAGAATTTTTTGCTTGTCGCTTGTGTATATGCGAAATAAATTTCTGGGATAGGTGAATATTCAGTTCGTCGATTGGAAACGCCAACATGTCATAATATATGTCATAATTTGCTCATCATATTTATTTCCAAGTTTCAACGTTATATACCAAACCCATATACGATCAGCGTGGTTACCTATACACGTGTGTTGTGGCCTCGACTGTACTGATCGTTGATGCAACACCTGATCGCCGGACGTATTTTAAGTATACGAGTATATCATGAGCGCATAACGCCAGACGTGCCTATAGTTTACTATACATATGACGCATAATGTATGCCCACGACGTAAATTTGTTATTCTATTATAACGACGCAGTAGCCGTGGAGACAGTGCACGCAATATCCGATTGTATATTTTTTCAGTTCATAATAATTATTGTTGTTATTTGTATTTATCCACATCGGGTCCCGCGGGGACGTATTATAATATATTATGCGATCGGCTGCACCCGGCCAACGAGATACGTGTCGCGTATTACGAAAATTCGAGGCATGAGATAGTCCGTGTAATTTTTGCGACACGCCCCTACCGTGGGGGATGACGAATCGTTGCTGACGGGCCGAACATTTCCGAGACCGTTACCATGACAACTGCATCGGGAAAATATAATTTCGCGTCTCATAAAATCTCCTTCTTCCCGAAATCCGATGTCTAAAGGGTATAGGTATAATGCTAAAGGTTTCATGATTTTGATGTGCACGCGCGCAGGCGCATTTATGGACATTTACTAAAAAACGGACATCATCGTCTAGGTTTTTATAGACGTAACGTAGTCGTCGTCAATAGTTACTTTGTATTTCTAAATTAGGTAGATAATGTGTACGAGCAAAACTTTTAGTGCTTTATAGCTATATAATATATATATATATATAAAATATAATATATTTTTGGTACTACCTATATTATGTTCGCAGACCTATGTGTGATAGATTTTTTTACAAATTATTTAATAACAATCGACTAGAACTATATTAATATGTGGGCTATAATGACGATAGTTATATAATACTAATGTAATACTACGTTATTCTGTAAATAATTCAACCGTCATTAACACTCTTTCTACATTATATAGGTATCTTTCGATATTGTTATCAATAGTATAATTCTTTAACCGCCCACAATATATAATATATATTATTAAATATAAAATGCAACTATCTATATTCGGAAAAAAGTTGTATAAATCATCGGTCATCAATTTTTCACAAATCCAACTCGAGTGATTTTGATATACTGATTTATTGCAGTTTGGTATTGGTATAATTTTATTTTTTACCTGTCTTCGGAACTATTATAAGTACTCTCATACAGTCTCACGTGAAACACGATATAGAGCCCAAATATTATAGAGTCGTATTTATATATTATATAGGATATTGTTAGTTTAAATTATAAAAACAATACAAGTACAATTTACTCTTACGTGCAACATTTTATTAACTCGTAGGTACATCAAATCAAGTTTAAATGGCATAGTTTTTGTAGTAAGTTATTATTACTTGAAACTATTATTGAAACCACATATATTTTAGGTTTATTATTTAATACGAAATATTTTTATACTAGGATGTTTAGACATATATATTTAAAATATTATCATATTGAGTTATTAAATCATTCAGTCAGTTATTTCATTCTCTTTTTAAAACTCGGCTAGGTTGTCTGTATAATGAATTCAGTATTAATTTTGTTATAGCTTCACCATAATATACAATGATGGATGTAAAATATTATACACATGTAAATGTAATATGCATATGAATTATGAATATCGTGACTATGTGTCCACGGAAACATAAAGTACATTCTTATAACTTTGTATTTTTATATATTTTTGAATTCTGTTTGTGGGATATAAAACTACACTGTTGGATTATTAATTTCAATGATTTACAATTGTTTAATTCATGTATTTTACGGACGTATAACACAATTTCACTTTTTTGAAACTGGAACCTCTATTTTTCATCGGTTTTGTCGTTTTTTTCAAGTAATTTTGATCTGTCTACTTTAATTCTAGATCATGGTTGACCGAATGAGAAATATGTTAATTTGAGCTTGAAATTTATTTTACGTTTTTTTACTTTCCTACTAAATATCATTCAATCATGTAAACTGCCTATAGCATATAGGTAATATTTTCAAGAAAAAATAAAATCGTAGTTCGAAACTTAGAATTTTTCCATTTTGTTTTTTTTTTATATAACCTATACAATTATGTGTTTTCAGGTTAATAAATTTTGATTTAATGTGAATCGGTTAAAAAGGAATAAAAACATAATTTTAAGTTGTGTAGTTAAGCGTGCATTAGTTGTATTATTAGGATAGGTGATATGGATTTTAGTTCCATTTCAAATTATCTAATTACTATATAAAATAATGGTCATTACGTTTTTGAGTTGTTTAACAATAAATTAACGTAACTATCGTAAAAAAATTTAAAAAAGCACTAATTTAACGTGAACATGGTTTCATATATGTTTTTGTATAATTAAACAGATTTATTTAAGTATTAGTTATTCTAATAGGGACCTTGTAACGGAAAAATTCAAATTGATAGGAGAACCTCACTGCACTGCTTCAAACAAAAAAACTCCAAATAAATTCGATTAAGTATTTTTTGTTGTTTTAGGATCACATAAATTTTTTTTTAATTTTTTTTTATAAATTTACAAATAAGCAATGACATGGCTTAATTATACTTGATTTTTTAATGAATCATAAAGGAATCTACATATCTGTCAAAGACTCGGAATTAAATTACAGAAAACCGCCCATGAGATGTTGGTTGCAATATAATGTTTTTTTTTTTTTTTATTAACTGTGGGAAAAAAATTAACTGCAGCGTAGGATATATATTATATACTATCTAATCAATTGCGCAATGTTTTTATGTATAAAATACATACAGGTGCATATATTTTTGCGACATTTTAACAAAATAATATCGGATTACTATATTACAGCTGTTGCGTGTGAAAAAATTTGATAATATCTAATACACAAACATAAAATATTATACTCGTTTGTCAAAAAAATCCTTTCGACGGTTTTTAGAATTAATTCGTACAGTATACCTACGTATACTGTATATAACTATTAGTTTAATGAATATATAAAAAAAAAAAATAAGGTTTTCAAATTTCTATTTTTTTTTTTTTTTTTTTTTTTATTGTTTACGTATAAGTTCGGTAGATATTGTCACAATTATTTATTTTACATTGCACACCGGTAATACGTTCAATTGAAATATGCAGATTATATTGTTGCACCTAAAATATGCCTAAAAAACTAAAAATATTATTCAAAAATGTCCGTTTGAAATGATCGGCATCCACGATGACCTCTGTCTCTGTGAAGTATATACATCATAAATTGTAGTTTAATGACACATTAAGTATATTATATACTATGGAGATGTCGATATGTCGTGTATGTGTGCTCGTAATTATAGAATATGGACAAGTGTGCATGAAACGAGGGTTTGTCAGGCGATGGCAGCGGGCTGCTGTTGCATAATCATAATATGTTGATAATATTGCTGTAAATCTGTAATGTCTGAGTAGGTTCGTTTTTCCCGCTTCAGCGGGTACTTGTGGGTGATTTTTTTACCCTCACGCACGTGCGAGTGTGAGTGTGTGTGGTTGACACGAAAGACACGAAAGAAACCAAAAAACATTCAACGTACGTACCAAAGTGTACAATCTGTGCTGCGAATAGCCTATACATTTCGTGAGATGACGCAACATTTATTTCCTCGTATACGATGAAATGCAATCAAGTGCAATCTAATACAATCAATGCATTGATATGATTAATATTTGTGGTACCCAAACGACTTTCGCGTACTTAAAAATTAAGGATAAAAATATTTTAATTTCTGACGTAGTCATATTTATGGTTTCATTTTATGGACCTACGTAACTATGGCGAAAGTTATTTCAGGATTAATGCGTATATAGTATATACGTCTGATATCTGAATTTGATTTGTAGCTATTTTTTTATAGTACGTGAAAATGCACTACTGATTCTCCTATATAGCTATATTCCGATAATCTCATCTGCAGAGTGACATCATAATTTCATAATATAGTGTTATTAAATCTCATTAAGAAATTTTTTATGCAGATTGTGGGATCCCATTTACCCATTTAACAGATTTTTAAATCATTTTAAGTAGGATATTAGACTGAATAAATATAATTCCTGTTCTTGAATAGTTTTGAAAATGTTTGGCTAAACAAACCAATTTTGTCTATTTTTTCATTGTACGTCTATACAGAGCGATACAGTGTCCAATCGTGATCTGACAAATGTAATAATATTTGTTCTAATAAATATTTTTTAATTTTTATTTTTATAAATAAATTATACGTACCTATAATCTAAACTTATCCAATATAGCCATTTATAATAGGTAGTACATTTTTCTAAAAAAAAAAAATTTCACTTATGATTATTAGTTAATTTTATGTAATTTTTTGAAATCAACAAAAATTCCAATAAACAGCTCGGCCTCGGTCTTGGAAGATAATACTATAAAAACGGTATTATGAAATATTAGAAGATAAAACCGTCAAATTAAGAAAAATATTTGAATTTTACCAAATTTTAAAAATTGACGATTAATAATAAATGACAATTTCACATATCAACTTTTTCTAAAAATTTAAAAAAAGGCGATCTCGGTTTTTTGTAAAAAAAATTAAGTACAATTTTAGATTTTTCAATTAAATTCTTTTATTATTATTGTTAAATTTAAAATATATTTATTATAGCACTGTAGTATAATAATTATTTTAAAGAAAAAAATGTTTAGCAGAACAAGTTATTACATTTGTCAGGTCTCCGTAGGACATCTTGTAGAAGTGTATAGAGTGTAGTCTATAGTTCTATACCAGGGGTCGGCAACCTTTTTACCTACGCGGGCCATAATTTGTTTCAGTTTTTTATGGAGGGCCGCATACAAAATCAAAATATTAAAAAATAGAATTTTAACATTTAATACTAATATATTTACACACAGCCACAATCATATTATGAGGTTAACATTGCTGTTATCCTTATTAACTAATTTTTAATTAAACACATTATTAGACAAATTTAAAAATAATTATTAAAATTGAAATTTTAAACACCATGAAATATATTTGGAGGGCCGCAGCAAAAAATTCCGAGGACCGCGGGTTGCCGGTGCCTGTTCTATACAAATCGAATTACTTTTCATCATCTTATTTCTATGCAATTTGTATCGACAATCGACGTATATAATTTTTCCGACTTAATGCCTATATAGGGACCGAAATAAATTGTCGAATTAAATATGGGTTCGCATATTTAACAAGGTTTTTACAATACTTAGATACTTTTTAATGTGTCACGTGTACAGCGTAATACACCAATACTTATAGGTACGTCATATTATTATTAACAGTCGAATGCGTTCGCACGTTGTTGCAGTTCTACAGGACTACGGAACGTTTTACCCGCTTCGATTATTGTAATTATTGTATTATTCTTGCGACGCGTACCCGCTGTGTAAAATACGTAAACATTATTTATATATATATATATTATACTTGCACTGCCGAATTGCTGCTGCTGTTACATTAACACGTGTGTGTACGTCCTATATATGCGCAGTGCGTTTGACACATAATATTATTGTTTATTTATTATTATGTACACATTTATGTGTAGCATCATGCCGCTTTGTTAATTAAATCCCATTCAAAATTCCATCGCCACAGTATTTAAATATGGGCACACCCGTTTTCCTTTTTTACGTATACGTTTTGCACATTTGTAACATGTAGGTACGTACGACGAAACCGTAAAGTAAAACGCGATAATAATAATAATAATTACGGAAGTATGTATACATGCGTCTATCAATATACATGTAACATATATAAATATAAATATGAGTGTGTGTGTGTGTGTGTGTGTGTGTGTGTGTGTGTTTGTGTGTGTGTGTGTGTGTGTGTGTGTTTGTTCAGCGTACGCGGGACTAAGAACTCGTGGTTTACTGTATTTGGCGTCGTATGCATTTTAGGCGATCGCCAAGATAATCCGTTCGACTATGAATACGAACGCGTCTTTTGTACATTAGGTATATACGTCTTCGTAAAATTATATTGTGTACATTCATGAGCCATGTATAACCATGTAGTGCCCTCTTCGATTTTTAACGCCGTTCTGAATACTATGATGCAATGAGAGGATAATATATAGACGGATTTATAGAGGAAAAAAAAATATGCATGAGTAGGTACGCGGTTCATGGTTTCAAATTTCAATAACTGCTGGTTAATTTGATTTTTCTATCAAATAAAACGTAGTTTTGACTATCTGAAGATGTTTAAAAAATTGTAAAGAAGTAATTAGATAATTAGTAAATAAGCAAATTTTTAAATTTAAAAACACATAATAAGTTGTAAAACTCCGAGCACTAATGATTTGAGTAAACTGCAGTGCATTTATTTGTATATCAACATATAGTGACTATTAACTTGTAGCAGTACTTGTGATATCGAGACATCAAGTTACGTTACTTTCGAAATTGAATATTATTAATTTTTATACATTTTTACGTTACCTACTCAAAATATAAGAATATATTTTGAGTTAGCACTTATATTCGAATATCAAGTTCCAGTGGAAAACCTTAACGAATGGCCCCCTCATGAGTAGATATAGCGTTCTATAATATTTAATCATAGGTTCCTTTAAATACAAATACCACGATAAATTATTCAAATGCACCGCTACCATTCTACTAATTTATTGGTCCGCGGTAACCTGCATTATAATTGAGATTTCATTTATTTATGTGGCACGCGAGTATAGAACGGCATCGTCGATGGGTTTGTATATGTGTAATAATATATGGTCGACTGTATTTGATGTTCTGAATTCAGGTTGGTAGACATTGAACGATGATCATAACCGTGTTTCCGGTTCCTCGGTTATCCGAAGACCATTCATTACTACGTGTACACCGCTATTTCAATAATATACTATATTATTATATGTTGACATGTTGTATGTATACATATTATATAGTAACTATTGTATATAGCTACATACTGTTCCTGTGCTTGTGAGTGGGAAATAAACGCAGTATAAACATAATATAATATACATAGTGTTCAAATATTATGAATATGGTTAGAAAAACGGAAAATACGAGCGGTAATATAATTTTACAGAATTTCCAATTTCCATACTTAGTATTCTATAAAAAAACCGCGTATAAATATATTGATTTTCCATGGAGGTATTGAGGGTGATACGAGACTTTTGGGACATGCTGTATAGTATGTATAAGCTTCGTACAGTTAAAATTATATATTGTATATTATATTTGTCCTTTGTGCGATCGTATCAAAAGTATCGTCGATGTCCATGTCTTGGATCCTATAAATTTTCTTGGCTTTTATGATATTTGTTTTCATCTAACATCTGCAAAAACATTACAACAATATATATATATATATATATATATGTTTACGTATTGGCGTATTTGTGTTCGTGATATTAATTATTAATATATGTATTATTCTTACATTTATACACGTGTAGCGGTTCCCGTTGTCGTCCTATGTGTCGTTCAGTGTATTCGTACTTTAAGAAACCCGTCGATATCGTTTTATTTTTTTTATAACGCATAGATAACAATATAAATTATAATCTCTAATGAATTCGATTGTGTAAGAATGCACATTTTATAAAAAAAAAATATATTTTCAATTTAATACGATTAAAACATTTAAAGCATCAGATTATTTCCACTGACTATTTGATCGTATGTCCGTATCAATTATGTAATTACTAATTACTCTGTAAAATCTAAAATAATAAAAATATGTTTTTATTATATAATATCTAGGCGCTCAAAACAAGATTTGTGTTAGTTTTGTTATTTTACTTTTAATTGTTTGATAAATATGCGTATTCTCCTATTACAGTTGTGTCTAATTAAGAGTGTTATTATTGTTTAATCCAATAATTTAATACGTTTTTAAATTTCCACAACATTACCAACTTTGAACATCTCATATTTCTTTTCCGTGGTTTCTTATACTTCATATGTTTTAACATTTATACACTTAAAACATTTTATCATGATTTATTGCAGTTTTGTTGTTTTACTTGAGGTCACGTTATATTATAAATACAATTGCCTATTAATTTATAAATGTTAGATACCTATATTAAACGACAAATTATAGGATGTAATAGCATAAGAAGGCCTAGACCAATTTGCAGGTAGTGTAAGATGATAAGATGAACCTTATGCACTCCAAAAAGCGAATCACTTTTATTAAAGAAGATTTGGAATTTTTATAGAAGCCATCCAATATCCATTTATATGACATATAGAGCTGTCTAAATGCTTTCTGGCCTTACTCATTTGTTCAAATAAAACATTTCATTTGACAAATTAAGTATTTGAATCAATCTATTTTATTACGAATAATTTATTTTATCCTTGTAAATCTGTTTTAAACTTCTTAAAGTTTGATTTTTTTTCTTTTTTAATGTCTCTTATTTTATGTCGTTTTCAAAGTTAAACCTTAGTTGTTGATTTATTTTTCAGTTAAATATTTAGTAGTAAGAATAAATGCATTTATCATTAATGAACACTGAACAGACACTACGGGAACAAAATATGCTACTAACGAACTGTATATGTTTGTACAGATTGCAATGGTTGGGATATTCGTTGTGCCGTTCATGGATAAGATGCGCTACAGCTGGAAAATATTTGACAACCCTGACGCTCTTTGTTTTTTTTCAAACGGCATCGCAGAGATACTTTTTTTCAACACTAGAATCAAAAAACTATAATATACCCAAAGATACATCGAGTAATAAATTCAATAAAATATAACACCACAGTAGAGTGTTTCTAACAAATTGTGTTTTTCTATGGCGAAGATTGGCTGTGGCTTCTCAGCGGATTCGTCCATTTAACCCTTTCAACGTTCATCGGATACCGAGGTGGTAAGCGGAACAAGAGTTCGTGGATAGCGTTTTTCGGGATCGTACAAGGTGTCTTGGCCGTCTTGTTAGCGATAATCAACGCGTCCGATCATTACAGTTTTCAAAAGCCATCGGCTTTAACGTTAGCCACTTCGGGTATTTAATAATATAGAAAAACGTGTGAAAACCACACGGCATCGACCGAGTCTGTAATATATTATGTATTAACACGGAGAACGTTCAAATGTCATTCTAGAAACTCCGCTATGCGATTCCATACATGGTGCTCACCAACAGGAACCGTACGTTCCGTTTCACTTGGTGAAAACCACAGTGCTGTTTTTACTCCAAGCCAGCATGTCACTGGGTAGCACGGCCCTGTTGGCTCTTGGCCTCGGTCTAATCGACGAGTCGGTAGCTCCGACCAAGATCCCGGCTTGCATAGGCGTCGTCGTCGGCTCATCGCTGTTGGGACTCCAGACGGGGTTGATGGTAGGCAAATTCGCATTCAACATGAGCGTAGGGTCCAACTTCGCCGGTGACATCGTATGGCTCGGTAAGTTACAAATAAAAGGATACGCCTATTATAAATAATGCGTTTCGCGCAGACACTATTTTGTATTATATATTATAATAATCCGTTTGGTCGCGTGTTGTGTGCGCAGTTATCGGACTGATTCTGATCGCCGTCTCGTTCGTCGTAGCCCTGTTTCCCAGCCGACTAATCACGAGTCAAGTATCGACGTTGATACGCAACAGTCCGATTTATCGAAACAACAGATACGGTACGTCGGATGCCGCGCTATTGTATTACATCATTTTGCGTGCGCCCGAAACTTCCAACAACAACCTATCCTCTAATAACTTGTTAAATGTTTGCATTCAAAAGATTTCAGAAGCACACTCGGAAGAATTTTCAGCAACAAATTAATTCTGTCCAACGTAGCTGCCATCGCTTGCGTGTACACGGTACTGATCAATATGTTGTACGAAGAACCCAACTACATGGAATCAGTTTTTTTTATACCCAAACACACTACTGATGCAACCGATCAGAACACCATTATCATCGGTGCGTAAATGAAATACGTGACGACATTTAATTTTCCGACATAATATTATCATAGACGATTAGTTATACAATACCGTCTGTGAATACTATTATATTTTTATTATTCACAATGATTAATCACAGAAATACTTATTCCGAAATCGCGTCAAATCAGCAATGGTCCAACGCTCGCAACGTGCGCAATAATTAGTCAATTTTTTTCATGTGTTTTAGATTTTTTGAGGTATCCTTTGGCAGCAGTTTGCGTGTTTCTGTCTGGCGTGTTAATATGCATTGCACAGCCAAGAGCTACGCTATTAGCTGCCTGGAACATTGGAATAGTTTGTATTGTGACTATATTGGTCTTCACCAGTATGTTCCTCCGGTGTTCTAAGCTAAGAGTGCACAATCAAATAATGTCCAAGTAAGATTTTTACAGCTCACAACCGCCAGTAAGCTATATTTTTACACCTTGTGTTTTCGTTCGTTCCAACTACAGAACTGATTTGTACGAAGCGTGCAACAAAGATTGCAATTGTCCGGATAATCTTCCCTTTGAACCAGTTTGTTCATCCCACAGTCCAATCGTTTATTATTCGCCCTGTCACGCCGGTTGCAGGACTCAAGACTTATATTCTAGACAGGTGCGCCGAATTGATACAATGTTAAAAAAAACTATTCGAAAATATTATGTTCGTTTACTTGTTCCACAGGAGTACGTCGGATGCGCTTGTGTTCCAACGGATTCAGCTAGTAAACGTGCCTGTTACGATCATAACTGTCATCAAATGAACGTTGGCTACCAATCGATTTCCGTATTGATCCTGTCACTGTTGGGAACGTGTATCGTGGGGACCATCATTTTACTGTTGAGGTACAAGACTAATGTAAATCTTTAATACCAAACAACTGAGGTTTCACTTTATATGGTTTAATCGGTTTTATCTTGACGGTTTATAGAAGCGTAGAACCAGACGACCGATCCACAGCTCTGGGGTTCGCATTGACTTTCATTTGCTTGATTGGTCATGTTCCAGGAAAAATAGTGTACATTTTTATTGGACGTATGTATAAATATACCTACATTAGATATAAATATAAATCTGTGACGTTATTATTTATGCTGATTGATTTCTATAAACATTATTTTTTCTTTTAGATTTTACATGTATTTTGTACGACCGCAATGATCAGTGTCGATTAAATGGTGCAGTAACGTTTTCCACATACCTTAGTTTGTTCAACATTTGTATGTTTTCATATTGTAGTAAATCTGGCTTCAAAATCATATTTTTACACATACACTTATTTGCAGGTATACTAATGTCAGCTGCAGCACTCTACTCATGTGTATGTTTAATGTGTAGACCCATGCGTCCATATGGAACCAATGATTCCGCGAAGAAATTTATTGTAAGCTCAGTATCGAGCCCATTGAGTCCATTAACTCCACCTGGATTTGAAGAACGTCCACCCACACCAACCAGAAAACCACCGAAAAGAAGACCGTCTGATTTAACATTTTCTGAATCGAGCACTAACATTGATTTCACTAGACATACTGACGATTACTCGCCCAGAAGTCCTGGAACTACATTAAGAGAAGGCGGTGTATTAACTACATTATTATAAACGCTCATTAATGTGTCTTATGTAAATATGAATGTTAAATTGTTTTTTGAAATGTTCATTCAATGGCTTATTGACTGTAGATATTGTATGCCTCACTGCCTCAGTAATGCTATTAGTAAATCAAAATCAACCGGGCCATACTCATTAATTTACAAATGTATCTAGTCCAGGGTTTATATATTTAAAATGTAACAGGGTATTAATAATCTAGTACGTTTAATAAAACTATTTGCCTTAAAAAAGGTATTAACATAACAGTAAATGTTTTTCACATACAATGTAAGCAAATTTACCTATAAAATAATGTACTAAAAATCTAAAATACCAAATAGTCCATTATATATTTATGTTTTTATGTAGGTATATTTAAATTCTGATCTTAAAATTCATAAGTATTATAAAGATTTAAGAGCTTAGTTTTACTCTAGGTATGTCATTGATGATGGTTGTGTATTTAGTGAACGGACCAAATGTGTTTAATTTTAATATTGTGTGAAAATATAGTAGTATTATTTATTTTTATGTATGAATTAATCACAAAAAATTTGGTTATACTTTTTAAAATTAAATTATATTGAATCTTAATTGTTAGTTATATTTTTCAAATTAATATAAAAATATTTCATAAAACTTGGGTATTAAATATCTACAGATTATAGAAACCAATTAAATTTAAATGTAATTATTAGTGAATCAAAATTATTTATATTTCATAGCTGTTTAATCAAAATACCTAAAAAAAATTGTCTTTAATATGGTTTAGTTGTTATGTGTAAATTGTAAATATAATAATACATTTATAGAAGTATAAGGTAAATTGACTTGTTATTGTCACCAAAATTATATGTTTCCGCCATTCATTGATTTAATCAAGTAGTTATTTTATGTTTAAAGGATTAACTAAGTTATCAATTTTTACCAAGAGAAAATATTTTAACTATCAGAGGATAAAAAATATAAATCTTGGTTACAAATTTTAATTGATACATTTTTTTAAATATTATAAATATATTTATGCATAATTTATATGTATACTATTTCAATTGTGTTCATAATATATTATTTCATATGTTTATATTTATATGTAGGCATTAATTATATTGTCATAGTGTTTTTCTATATTTTTTTTAATAATTTTTTTTGTGAATATATTCCATTATCGTATTTATATCTATTGAGTGCATAAAATAAATCGATATATCGAGTTTCAACCATCACACCACATGTTTGCCAATCAACTTAAATATTTAATTGTATTTCTTTAAAAATATACCTATCAAAAATCATAATGGGAATAATGTATGTTAACTATAACCATTATTTGGATCATTACTATTTTGTATATTTTGTTATTTATATGCAATTTCTATTATTAGTTAACTAAACTTTTATGATTATTATTATAGGTATATTTATTAAATTGTTGTTAAAAAATAATTAGATTTATTTAATCATATAACTCCTGTTAACTTTTTCTAACTGTTTATTTTATCATATTTATAATATATTAATATATCATGCATACCATATAATTATTAAGGTTACAGTGCATTACTTGTGCAATCATATTAAATATATGAGGTGTGAAGAATGTATTAATGTTGTCAGTTTTGTGAAATTCTAGTTTAACTTTCTAGTTAGAATAACTATCAATTTCATTTGTTGTAAGCTGTAACAAATCAAATAATATGAATATTTAGGTAGCCTTTGAACCAAAATACCGAAATATAATATTGTATCCTACGGTTTTTTAGAAAGGTAAGTGTAACACGCATACCATTACTAGGTATCCATTTCTATAGTTACCTATTAACACTATTTTGTTTTTAGCTCAGATTTCCTTAAATTAAAATAATTTTATCCTCCTGTAATTTAAATAAATAATATGTTACCTACAGCTAAAAACTCAATATTATAAAAATGAATTTTCATTTTCAAATTATTTTTACGTAATATTTACATTGTAACATGGTAGTAAATAGGTAGTTTATTATTATTAATTGTAATAAAAATAATTTTATTTCAAATACTGTTAGGCATATGTTTGTATATGGGTAAATATTTGGAATTATAAAGACATATGTACCAACTTATCTATAAATCTTTTATTATTAATTTTTTTTGAAAATTGTATTTTGTTATTCAAATTGATTTACCAAAATGTAAACTTTCATTATGGAAGAGAAATGTAAAGATAATGTATGTACCTCTTAGTATTTTAAGTTAAGACCAAATTAAATGGAAACAAGAACAGTGATTTAATTTGTGATTTTAGATTTGGTTTCATTTTCATACATGTCACTGTCCACTTCTTTTAAAATAATATATAAAGCACTCGTGTACTTTATGTCATTAAAGTTTTTTTTAAATGTTATGTCGGTATTTAAAAAATAAAAAAATTGTTTTTCATGCCTGGAGTTTCTTTTAAGGCACAAGAGTTTTTATTGTATGTAATATTGACAATATTGTATTAAACGTTTCACAAATCATCAGCTGGTGTTATTTTTCAATAGTATAATATTATACATCACTTCTATAGTCCAACTCGAAATAAATATTTATACCAACTATGTATGTCACATATTTTTAACTGTTCTGTTCAACCCACATCCAGTCACGTTTGATTTTTAATCTTTCGTTTTCCCTAACATTGAGCAGTGATATATATCTATTAGTTTTTCAGCAGGTATAGTTTTTATTGTACTTATTTTATCATGTTTGTAATCATAAAATGTTAATAACAATAATAATTAATAACTAATAATGAATCAATATGTTTTCGGTTGAAAATCTCCCAAATTTTCTTGTAACCCTGTTATAGTGAATTCGAAATCACTATTGTCGACAGTACATATACATAGTTATGGTATTTTAAAACGGTCAAATTTAAGTTTTGTAATCAATTATTTTGTCTTAAAAATGAATAGTCTGATTTCCTTATTTTTATTATTTTGTCTACAATGGTTGGTTAATGATTTTAATTTAATTGTAAAATACAGTTTTGTATAGGGGTCGGTAACCGTTTCTTAGGAAACAGTCAGTTTCCATTTATTACTTACCCCTTTATGTAAATTTAGTTCAAGTCCCTGTTCAGTAGGTTAAAAATAAAATTAACAAAACAATTTTCTAAGGATTTGATGATTATTACCTCATCATTTACATTTTAAACGCCGTACTGCGAAAGTGCGGAGAAAAGTGTTGACTAGGTTGTCTATTAATAGGTACTTTGATCAAGATAAAAAAATCTCCATGTTGAGGATATTCTTCTAAATGTTCGTTTACGGAGCCGCAAATTGACGACCCCCGGTTTAGCATCAATTTCAAAGAAATTTAGTTCTTTTTTTTACCGTCATACGCCGGCTGTTGAATAGCAGCAGTGGCCTTGTGATTTACGCGACAACCTTGACTCTATTTTTGATGTATTTTTTTTTTTTTACCACTAATAATGAGCACACGAAATCAACAATTTTTGAGACCCATGAAACTATAAAGCGTGTCCTGAGTCCTCTTTGCGCATTATAACTCTTTCGTGTTCTTGCGCACTGCCGCCGTATAACTTTGAACCCAACGCTTATAGTTTAATAACGTCGTAGTCACTGCAGTATGTTCGTCGTTTACGATTGACACTTGGCACCGTAGTGGTCGTAGGAAAACGTCCAATAATTCGCATTTCTTTTTCTATCATAACACTGTGCACAGCGATTATAAATAATTCTAATGACAACAAGCTTAAATGTATGAATTAAATGTTAGTGCAAAAATAAAAGTAAACGGATCTTAGACGCCTCCCCCTCCCTCGCTCACTATTAAAATAAACTCTTTAAATAACAGTTTTAAATTATATGTTAGTAGGTGTTGTGTTTTTGAAAATTGTAAAATAAATTGTCAGTCAACAGTCGAGAAGCGCAGTTAGTCATCGGTTAAAAATTAAAGTGTTACCTCCAACAATCTAACATACTAAACAACATTAATTTAAATTTGGGATTCGAAGATGACCATACGGTATTGGCTTATGAAGCGTTGTGACTATTTATTTTGTCGATTTGATAATATAAAACTTTTCAGTGGAAATTATTAAAAAGAGCCGGCCGGTCGTGAATAGTAAAACTGTAACTTAGGTACCATACAGTTTTCCATTAATCGGGTTTATGTTAAAATGATTTCACTTTTTTCTTTTTATTCTTCTCATCAGTGGTAAATTGCCAAACGAAATATAAATTAAACCTAACATGTTTTGCGCAATAAAAACGTGTTTACGTCATTTATGTGTATATTTGCGATGTGTTATTGTCGTGTTTTAGTGCGTAGACTCTCACTGAATCATACGTATATTTTTAATTGTTTTTTTTTCCATTTATCATACACACATAAAGCATAATGATTTGTAATATAAATTAAATATGTTTATCCGTTCTTCATCAATCATGGAAATGTACAACTTTTCGTTAATTTAAAAAATTTGAATATTTAAAAGTACATAAATATACAATATAATACATAAGCATATATTATACGCTAGGTACTGCGATACACATATGAGTTGCACCACATATGGCGCTATTAAGTATGTCAACTTGTCCGATCAAAAAGTTTAAACGTTTTTATTTTTTTTATTTCAAATACCTCAAGTTGTTTAATCTTAGAATTGTAGGTATTCATTTGAAATATTTACGGAACATCAAATTGAAATGGACTGTTTAAGTACATCATACATATAAAATCGTCTTGTTATTATATTATTAAACGTTCTGTATTAGACGCATAACGATGACAATACGGTTTGACGGAAAAAATGTAATTTACTAAATTCAAATGTTGCGTGTAGTTAGATGTTATTTAAGGCGTAAAATACTTTGGAACACCTCAAGTACCTAACTAGATTAATTATTGCGACACTATATTTGTCGTACTTGTAAATGTATATACTCGGACGATTTAACATCGTTGAGATTTAACCGCACACTATTATAACTGTTAATTTACCATTTAATTCGATATAATATTGTAATACTAGGTTTAATTAAATTAAATTACCTATGTTAAATTTGAATTCATAAAATTCAGAAATTTGTGATTTCAAACAATATTCTTAAAGTTAAATATTTTTAGATTTTGTATGGCCCCTGCAATGGGTGGGGGGGAGCTGTTGGACCTGGAGTACTGCAGGGGCCCAGCTATTTTAGGGGTCTGTCGCAAAATAATTTGAGATATTAATAGGAATACTTATTTTATAGAAATAACATTTTATGAATCAGAAATCATGATGTATATGAATATATAATATACATGCGTAGGCTTCAACAATAAATTTGGGCGATATCATTCACTGAGTTTGCTGAGCTCAAAGCCCGTTAAACAACATTTTAACTTAAAAAAATTAATATTATATGTAAATTAAAAATACTTTTTCATCTAGATAATATTGTAATATAAAAATAAAAAATAAATTATTATAAAATACTTATGAATCTTGATTTTTAATAATTTATGGTAAATTGTATTATTGGAACTTTTGTAAAGGGCCCGGACAAACATTTAGTAAAATATTTAGTAAAATTGGATGTATTATTAGATAAAATTTTTACATAGGTGTACCTTTTTTTTATTTATTTTCTCGTTGCTTTTAAATAAATAAATAATTTTTTAAAAGTCTGGCGTATAAATTTCTTATGATCTATATAGATTGGGAACTGCAAATTTTTTACTTAATAGCCTAAGGTATCATCGCTAAACAACCTAGAAAAAGTTACTATATTAATATTATCTGTATATGATCCATTTTTAAAAAAATTAAGTATTATAATAACTGAACGTTAATAAGAATTATACTATTGTCTTTCAGTAAACTTACATAGGTATATTCCATCGCACAGGGTTTTGAATACTTTTGGTCTTTTGTTTTGAGAGAGATTTGTCATATCCATAGTGATTCTATATTTTATTATTTGTATTCATATTTTATGTCTATATCTTACGTTATATCTATATTTATGGAAAGTTTATTTTTCTTATATCATATATATTGATGTAAACCGTTATAGTATTTATTTATCTTATTTTATTTTAATTTTAAGCCATTTTCTATATACTATTATTATTAACTCTCTACTATACTACAAGGTCCGGCTTAAAAGTAGATGTATTTTTTTATTTATATCCTGCAAATTATACATCTAAAGAAAAATTTTAAATAAAATTAAAAAAAAATAGTCAAGATGCACACTGCACAGTAATAATCGTTACGAAAGTATTATATTATAAGCCGTGATGCGACGTTGGCAAAAATCACAAAAAAGTTGTTTGGCGGAGAATTTCACGGATTTCTGAATAATATGCATAAGTATATAATATTATATTGTATTGCTGTTCCACGAGCGACAATTAATAGTTAAAATTAAATTAAAACGTTATACAATTTTTGCGTTTATCGTTATTTAAAATTCAATAGCATTAAAAACCTGTTTAAAAAGTACACAGACCGCAATTTAAAAGTGACTATGACCTTTTTTGGGGACATAATTTCCCTATTCTGAGTTTTAAGTAGGTATTGTATAATTTAATTTATTTTATTATTTATCGTTTTTATTATTTCGTTTAATGGAATACAATATATACCGTTTTGTGTTATGTTTTGTTTAATGATATATCATATATTTTGTTTATCGTTTTCCGTTATAATTACGTTTACAAATTTCAATCGTTTTTTATCAAATATAACGTTATTATAACGTTTGCAAGCCCTGATTAAAATATATTATCACGTCGATATTAATTTCTATTAGGTACCAGTTTTGCTATACTGGCTTTATCTGCTGTCAGAGTATCGTTAAAAGTTTATCAAACATCATAAAAATGTACAATTCTATAATATTGAGACCGTTATTTTATACAGAATTTTACCTGTCGGTATTATTAACAAGTACATATTACATCGAAAAATGCCACGATTATGGTGATATTAAGTTGACAAGCAAAAAACTCGATCATAAATCACATAAGGACGTGTAAAATAACATAAGTAATAATATATTTATATTATATCATTCTTATTCTATATGCGACGAATTGACGTGATGCGACCAATTGTATTATGTATCCAAATAACATGCGACGAAATGTCGCACGCGTTCAATTGCCACTCGTCCAATTAATCGCGTCCAGAAGACGTATAACCCGTCGACGAGACAGTCGTAAAATATAGCTTATCATATTATGTATTTCGAACCGAATTTCACATCTTATTATATATATTATTGGAAAAGTGTCTGGAAATCTGTCGGATTATATACCATTATATTATGTACAACGATTAGACGTGTTACGAAATTTTGAAGTGAATATAATAATATACATTTCTCCCGTGTAAATGGTTTTAGCCGATTTGTCTTCGACTACGATGTAATGACAACGCTGAACGCTCGACGCACGTCGACGGTTGCACAACCGTAACAATTTTACTGCAATCGGACGCGCGTCTATATATGTATTTATACTTCATCCTGGCGACGAGCGATTCGACGGCCTCCGATTCCGCCCAACGGTCCGCGGTGTGCAGATGCACTTTGGGCGTTTTTCGTCGACCGTGTCTTCGCCGCTTTCTCTTTAGTCCTGGAAAACATCACATCATTACAAGCCACAGCATGAAGACGTGGACGTTATATCGAATGGTCCGTGTCGCGAAAATTATCGCAGACCGATCGCAGTGTTCCCCGACGACTTACCCATATCGTATCGGACGTCCATGAAAATATTGTCCGTTTGCATGTTGGACGTGCATTTTTGGCGGCAATGTTGGCAAAAAAAAAAAAAATGTTTATGAACGTTGCCAGTGCTAAATCAGAGCTGATGGATGATTTTAAATCGTAATTTTCAAGTCAATAAAACATTACCTATTACATGACAACGATGTTTCTGTTGTCACATGGTATAAGAGTAAACATTGTAAAGCCAAACTCTAGCATTTTCTTTGTACACATTAATATATTGCAGTAAAATCTCGGTAATTCGGCCGTTCGATAATCTGATACGTTCAGTAATCCGGCTATTTTAACCTATACGTACCAATATACATTATATAAATAAATTAATAATTTTTTTAAACCTGTCTCATCAAAATACTAATTAAATATAACCATGTACGTATTTATTTATATTTCATAATAATTATAATAAATAAATATATATAGTCATAATAATAATTATTATTAATAAATTATAATAATAATTCATTTTTTTTTATACCAGTAAAAATGTAAAATTTAGTAAGTAAAATGGCGTTTTTATGTGAACCCTCGTTAATCCGCGGGTAATCCTCTGTAATGGTCTTTTAAACTTGAAACGAATATTCCATTCTTCTCGAAAAATAATTCTGTATGAAAAAGTTCGGGTCAGGTAGTGTCTTTACGAACAGCATAAAATAGCACTAATGGAAAACTATTTTAAAAATTATTATGAAATATTTATAAAATGCTAATGTATGAGTACCATTATTTTATTAATTATTCCATTATTCTATTATTTCCATTAATTCCGTTGTTCATTAACCATTATTACGAAATTTATAGTCAATGTTGGTGATTGGTAGCTTGAATTTTTTCAATGATGATATTGTTCTCCAAATTACGTGCACGCCTGCAGAAAACGTAAATACATCAAACCGATCATTTGGCGAACCCGATTGTACGCGTTCTGTAACACGAGGAAGAACTTTTTGAGTGAATTCAAATGAATTTAATGAAGGTACTTCTTCCCTGGATGGCGAATCTTCGCGATTTTTATTTGAATTCAATTTTATTAAACATATGAATACTGGTACTCAGTATGAACATTCAATTCTTAATATAAACAATCAGTGTTAAGCTGTGTTAATGAAATAAACATAGAAATAAAATTAAATAAAATTATCGCCATCTTGCTTGTGTACTGGAAGGAGCTATTAAATGCAAATTTTATTATCATTGTTAATCGAACGACAGTAAAGTATAAAATAATAAGGTCTAACGCAGCATAATAATAATTTGATACCTATACAAGATTTAGTTGTTTCTGTTTAGTTTAAATGAATAAATTATAAATTGTGCGTTAAAAACTATTCTAACTGCGAGTATATAGAATACAACTAAAACAGTCATGAATTTTATTTGAAAACAATCTGAAATCTTTATCGAATCTTTCAAACTCGTTAACTATTTTATGATTCTGTACAGGCATTTTTTTTTACAATATGGAACTGGTTCAGAAGTATATTAATTTCCTAAAAATATCCAATGTACAGTATATTGTATTTGAAATTAATGTATGTATATTAAATGAATGTTAAGTGGTATAAAAACTGGTTCAAACATTCAGTTAGTTTTTACATATATTTTAACGAATAAGAAATATTAAAATGAAAAATTATAATAAAAAGAACGGTTTTTTCTATGGAAATCAACATTGGACGATATGTCGATGTAGATTTAAATTTTAAATAGCTTAAAACTACGGTAATAACGTTATCATTTGTAGAAAAGAAATTACTTTGGTGGTGATGTTGTGAGATCATGAGGATATCCAGTAATAGGTTGTTCACCATTTGAACTTTTTATTAATTACTAGAATTATAGCAGCTTTATAGAAAAATTAAAAGTAACTTCAACCTAAAAGTTTTTTTAAATTTTTAAATTTTTTAAATTAAATTAGAAATATTAAATCATAAAATTAGGTATTTCATATTTATTTTATAAAAATTACGATGGTTTCCCCCCAAAAAAAAAACTACTTTAGAGTGAGTAATAATTCTTGAGATTTTTAAGTACATTTAGAAAAATTTATGAAATTGTGCAATATTTACATATATTTTTCAAATAAATATACCAATTTAATTAAATAAAATCAGAAAAAAAATAATAATTAGTATAAATATTGAGTTAAGAATTTAAGACTATTTTATTTATTTAAGACAAAAACATAAATAAGTAAAACGTAAATTAAAATTATGAACTACAAGAACAATGCAATAATTGGATAATAAAAATGAAACATTCTAAATATACCAGTAGACCTACTTCAATAAGTAATTAAAATGTATAAATAATTGGTTCATCCGTACTTGATAAAAGAAACAACATACTTTTGAAACAAATTTATATAGACTATATATTTTTGTTTTTTTTCAAAGTACTAATTTTTTTCGTTTTTAAAACTTAAGCCATTCTTATTTTTTTGCTTTTCATACCAAAGTGCTTAAACTTTTGATTGCAGGACAACGACTTTATAACGATGTCTCGAAACTACAATTCATCATTAATATGATATTAAATAACTATAACCAATAAATGTATGATATCGTATTGAAAATGTTAACCGTTGACGATAGCTATTCAATTATTGCCTATTGGGGATTAAGTAGAAGTCAATAGGAGCTTCTGCCCGTCCTCCCCCTTAAAATATTCTCCCAAGCAACCCGCAATACACCAAACCTATCAAAACCCATGATCAATCCCTTAAATGCAACCCGCAACACAGACAAACTTAACAAAAACCATTATCCATCCCTTTAATGTTACCCTAAACGCTTACCAACTTAACGAAAAACACGACTTTTCCTTTAGCTGTAATTGTTAAGCAAACAAATTTAACCAAAACCATAACTTTCTCTAAAACAGTCCTCCCAACCTACACGCCACCCGTGGTTCACATGCAAGCCACTTGACTCCCCATACTTTTACCAATCATAGAGTTTCCTAGATAATAGGCATCATCGATGTTTTTAACCGTTTTAAGTCTTAAAAACATGTTTTCCAATGCAACTTTATTGATATTAAAAGAGTAGGTTATACCTATACACAATCTGGGAAAAAATTGTTTATTACATGACTTGATTAAGCATAAAGTGTTGTTTTTTGTAGAATTATCGATGCGTGTAAGGTTGGATTTTACACAAAATAATGTCTACGTTTACAGTATGAACATCAGTAGAAACTAGAGATGTATAAGTTACAAACACTCATCAAAATATTCAGCCTCCACAATCAATTAAATTAAAACATTGAAAACCTTGAAAAGCCTTAGCTAAATAAAGTTAAACCACTTTTATAAATAAATACTAAAATATATATGTATATATTGATTTTCGAAGTAACATTACACTGATGTATCATTTTTATGTACTTAATTAATTGGTTTTTAAAACCGTAAGTAGTAAATATTTATTGAAATTTGTATAAATCTCGATAATTGCTTCGCAGATTGTTTTTCGTCATCCATAGAAACTCTTTCTTTGACCAATTCGATCTCCATGGGCTCGTCTAGTCGCATGGTATACGGCGGAGACGATTGCTGTTCAATTTCCATCGAAAATATGTCTTCATCCAAGTTGACTTCCATCGGTTCATGGGAGTCAAATACCAACCCGTCCTGCATTATTAACCCGGAATCTATCTGCGTTTCCATCAATGCATTTTGACATAGCTCGTTGTAGGTCATTTGAAATGTATTTTTGTTCCAGAAATTTGGATCCATTTTGGGAACTAATTTATAACTTAACTCAAGTTTTGTCAACAAATCACTGTAACTGTATTATGTAAATTCTATTTTCCACTATATATACCATACAAATATTCAATTTTCTGTATTATAGTAACTGATGTTTTTGGTGAAATTGAATTTTGGACTAATGCCGTCTTATGTGTCGGGTCACGTTGGTGTTCAAGTGAGTTCTGCTTACGCTTACGATTATACGCTGCTATATATACTATGGGAATCAAACTATCCTTATTGAACCTAAGCGTTTTTTCAGGTTTGTCTGTGTTGACAATTATATTTAAGTGGAAGGTCGTGTTTTTCGTTAGGTTGGTATGTGTTTAGGGTGACATTTAAGGGGTGGGTCTTGGTTTTCATTAAGTTGGTCTCCGTTGCGGGTTGCATTTGCTGAGCATGGGTTTTGATAGATTTGGTGTATTGCGGGTTGCTTGGAAGGATATTTTAAGGGGGAGGACGGGCAGAAGCCCCTATTTACTTCTACTTATACTGATATATATATCGATATATATATATATATATATATATATATATATATATATACACACTTATATATATATCGAACATTTCTACATCATTAAGTTGTACATTTTAATTAAAAAAAAAATTTCTGCCACCCAATATATTTATAAGCGATGAAATTATCAAAGTAACTGAAAAATATATTCAATCCATTAACATTATATTATTTACAATATTTACATATATAATAATAATAATAATAATTGTATTTTAGGTATGAACTATGAATTTTATAATTATTATTTAAAGAAATTAAATTACATAAAGGTATTAATTTATAATAATTAATTATCCTTATATTTTTTTTACTCACAATATTATTTCAGTTACTGCGCTTAAAAATCTCGTACTTAAATTTCCTAGCACTCTATTGTACCACGCTCAACAAATGTAGTTATAATACAGCTACGTTTTTCAAAACCAATGGTTTGAAGTGCATAAGAATCAAGAGATAATTCACCGACATCAGTCACCGGACACCAATGTCCTGTATCTCACCCTCTTTGTATTCAAATTATCAATATGTTTTTACATTTAATGATATTAAAAAATTCTAATTTCTTGATAATCTTTACACATTCAGTTCAAATATACCTTCTTCATAGATCCCACTATCTCCTTCAATACCTTACAGATTAGTGAAAATCTAAAAAATCGGTTTGTCGAAGTATCGTACAAAATTTTTATTAAGCTTTTCAGTAAGTGGTGAAAGTCTTAATATACTTCACACGGTTAAGAACATAAGAAACCATTGCATTTCAATAATTATTATTCGTTGAGTAGCTGACTTTCCAACAAATACACAGAATAATGTTGATGTTGATCAAATTAATTTAATATTGTTTTACTTCCTGAATCATGATTACTCTAGAGTTGTCTATTCAGTATCTAATGATATCTATGGACTACGAAAACATAATTCAAAATCTTAGTCAATTATTATGATGTGTAAAATAGTAGAACGAAAATCGTATAGGAAATGGACGACGAGTGATAAATAGACTAAAATATTGAATAATGGGAACACTATTGAGTATTTAAAAATAATAAGAGTACAATATAATAATATAATATATATTATATATATCTAAGAATCTAGAAACGTTATAATATGGTTTATAAAAGCAATAGAGTCTTACTCAATAAAACATATGCATAAACAATAATTGTTTCAAAAAAGGTCCTAATTTAAATTTTACAATAATAATTCCTTCCTTTTATTTAATTAAAAATTTAACAATTGTAAAATTCATCTAATTTAACGGTTTTAAATGTTATCACATTTATAATCTTTTCAATTTACAAATTATTTACACACAAAAATAATAAGTATTAATTTTACATGCTTTAGAATGTCACTTAAGAAATAGACATTAGACTAAACATTTATAATTAAATACTATTATTATTATTACATTTTTTTTATCATATAAAAAACCAGAAGCTCGGGTGAGAACTGTTTAAAACAATACTGCCACCCAAAATATAATACACTAAAACCTCATCTAATTTACCTACATTTTATAAATGTGGTCGTGTGGATTCTCAATTTGTGTTTTTTCTTTAAGAGTAGGGAATTATTTCAAGTTAAGAGATTATTTACAGTTGTTTTTCAAAACATTGTAATATTATCCATATATTTTTGTCTTAAACCAAATGTTTGAACTTATTACATAATAACTAATATGTAGGTATTACATTCATTGAGATTGACAAACATTTATAATAAATATGAACTCGTTAATGAGGTTACACGTTACAATTGGCCATTAGTATATTATAGTACTACAATTGGTAGGTATTGTACAGAACTACAATGTTGTCGATTCCACGTTTCCACTTAATTCCAGTACGACCATTACGATATAGTCATTCAGGCGCACGCAGTAACTATGCACACAATGTACCTACGGCCGAGTGTTCCTATTTGAGTATTTTAACTTTTAACATACGGAGATTTACACCATTTTTCCTGCGCTTGTGTAGAGGTTAAAAGGTAAACAGTAACATAATGTGTATATATTACGCAATAACATTATATTACTCAGCGAAAACGTGTTCGGTAGAGAAAAAAATGTTAGCGATAATATTGTATAAGAACGTTTCGGAGCGGGACGCACGTATATACTTGCGTATAAAGAAATCTCCGTGGTGACCGGTGGGTAGGTACACTGACGTACTGTTATCGGATATTGATAAAGAATACTTAGTCGACGTGTTAGATAGCCGGATATTATTATAATAATATATTCACAACGTTTGTGTAAACAGTATGCTACCTGAGTGACTAGTATATTATAGTATCACTATGCTGTGATGTCTTAAATTAATGTAAATGTAATAATATTTAATAGATGAGTATTTATCAACGTTAAAAAAAAATCAAAATCATTATTAATTCTCTTTTTAAGAGTTGGATTATTGAGATAAAGTAAATCTATCCTTCAAAATCTTACCCTTCAGTAGGATACAATTCTATATACGTATTTTTTTTGCCTAGATAACGAATAATTATTATTACAACCTTTTGTTTTTGTACTATCATTAATAATATTAAATTCTTATAAAGTTGTAATTTATCAATTTTATAGTCAATATCTTTTTCTTTTGATTGAAAATTTAAATTAATAAGAAAATTAACAAATTGTCAACATATATTTTATTAAGAAAACAGTAACTATTGTCTACAAAGAATTTGAACAAGTAACAACAAATCAGTTTTCAACCAATCTGATTGGCAAGACAATATAATAATATAGGGTAATATCAGTCACCTCGTTCATTCATTATTACTGCAATGTTTTTAATTTTCATTGACCCAGGAATAAAACAATAAAAAAGATTGATACTCCTAGGTCATACGAGTTCCATTGTTTTCAAAAAACTATGCAGAGTGAAAAATATTTAAGTTTCAGACAGTCATAAAATTTTTTTCTGACAGTCTGGTAGAAATTTTTTCTGTAGATATTTGAAGAAAACCTTGTGGATAATCTTATGTTAAAACTTTGAACTTTAGCTGCTATTAAAAACATTGGTATCAAACGATTCTTGATTTTTTTTTAATTTCAATAAGAACAACTTATAATAAATTTTGTATTAAATTCTCAAGATGTTTTGGACAGTCAAATTTTTTTAATTGATATTTCAAAAGAAATACTTTGAAAATACAGAAGTTTTGATTGTCTATAAAGAAGTCAAAATACTTTGAAAACTTAACCATGTAGGTATAGATAACGCTAATATTAAATTTTAGTGAAAATTTCAAGTATTTGCGGTTTTTCGTTTATGAATTAGAGCAAAAAAAAATTATTCTGTCAAAAAGTGGTTTTGAATAAAAACTTCATTTTTTCCATCATTATTTTTTTTTATAATTTTTCCCGTCGTTTTTGAAAACTATTGAAAATTTTTAACTTTTGACGTGCCAAAGTATCAACTAGGTTCACTTTCCTTTCAGTTAAGTTGTCATATAAGGAAATCAAAGCATTCTTAAGACAAAAAAAAACACATCATTGTAAAATCAATACCTTCATCACTTCGTTCAGAATCCTAAAAACATTTAAAGTACAAGATCATCTATTAATTCATATATTTTAGGAACATCAAATTATATAAGGTTTTGAAACCATAACTTTTGTATAAAAGAGCAGGTTTTTTTTTATTATTTTCCTACATTTTTCATGCGAAGGTTCCCTTTTCAACATTCCGGCTTACGCTTCTTCTGATAAGCGTAAAGAGCTTTAATTTAGATAATCAGTTAAAATATGACATTCGACACGGCATAACTTAAAGTAGTAAAGAACATTTTAATACTCTAAATTTGTATCAATATACAATAATATTGTAGTATGTTGTTTGTTTGCTTGGTAAACTTAAGACGTCGTACTAATCGCTTTTTCTCGGAAATCGCTAAAATAACGCATCGGTGTGTTGATGAAAATTTAAAATAGATAGATAGGTATCCACTGCATATTATGTAGTATAATGTGTTTTGCCGAACTTTTTTTTAATATTCGCTTGCAGGGAACATGTGCCATGTGCGAAATTTTTAGGATCTATCGTAAGAACTTTATAGGTATTCACTACTCATGCGCGCGTACACGTTATTTATAAATATAAAAGTCTGTATGTGGTACGTAATAATCACTATGTATATCGTTATGAATATACACCGCGTGGAAATACGCCACCGCAAGAAAAAGTGCAACGAGCGAGTAACGCTCCGACGGAATCGTGACGTACGGCGACGACGACGACGACGTAGCGTAGTCGGTCGTAATCGCCGACGGGCTGGTAAAGTCACCGCGTCATTCTCGTGCTGCAGTGCGCTTTGGCCGGATCTCGTCGCTGCCCCGTTCCGTTCGAATATTTATAGTTGTAATAACGCGTTGAGATTGTATTGTTATTAGTGTTCTCTTTCTTTCTATATTAATTAATCTTTACTTTTTGTCTTTTTTATTCTATCCCGGTCGTTCTGTCAACGCGTCCAGGGCACACGCACGTCGAAAAATCTCACTGCGCAAAAAAAAAAAAAAAAAAACCTAAACTATAATATTTTATACATAATTGCAACCGTTATACTCTACGATCACTCGAACTGTATCCAATAATGTACGTATTAGTAGTACACTTGAACCGTATACCGTATACTATCCGTCACTTTGCAAGCGCGGTAAACGTGATCACTGCACACGGACAATATACGGTGTACATAGTATATTATGCATTTTAACGTATTGTTTCGTTTGTACTTTAGTTGTCTCTGGAAATATAGACAGACGGAAAACAAAAATAATCTCCTACCCGACACCAACTACCACGCACGCTGCAGCAACGGAGTCGAGGAGTATTGTAATATTATTATTGTAATAATAATTGTGCAACGGACCGACTGACACACACGCACGCGCCATTACACGTAGGCGTACAGCCAACTCTCGCGCACACCACACGCACAACCGCGTGTCCGCGAGTGTCCGGTGACCGCAAGTGGTGCGTAGACCAAGCAAGACCAAGAGCGACCGGTGAAAAGCGATACGCGCAACATGTCTTCGAGTGAGTAAAACGCAGCGTTCGTATTAATCATTATTGTTATTAAACCCTATACCTAACTCGAGTACCCGGCTTAACCCGCCCGCCTTTATGCACGTATCTGGCCTGGGTTACGACGCGTTTGCTTGTATCTCCGCCACACGTCATTGCGGCACAAAAGTACGTGCCTGTTTCCTCGAGTGTAGTATCATTATTGTTATTGTTATTTTTATATTATATTATAACATATCCGTGTGCGGATATTATAGTAGTTATTATTGCAACCGGGTATATAATGTGACGTCTCCAACGCACGATCGTTTTCTCTCCCTCTCTCGGTTCATAGTACACGCTTCTCCTCGCCGTCGTCGGTGCGATAATTATTGGACCGCGACCGCGTGTTTTCTTACGTTACCGCTCTGACTTGTCCCGTGTCATTTCCCCCCCCCCCTCCCCCCCGACAAGTTGACATTAGCTGCTGCCCATCAACCGTGATATACTCTCAACAGACCGAAAACCCTAATATCGTACTTGTGTTCGATTTTCGCGATATGATTTCTCGTTTCAATCGTGTTTTTAGATTTTTTTGCCCTGTAACTATTCTTTGCAGCTAGGGGACCATGTGAAATGTAGACAACGTGACACGTAGACAACAATGTTTATTATATTTACGCGAAACGAACAATTACGCAAACCAATCCCAGCTGTAACGGCTCGCCGTCGTTTAGGTACTGCTTGAACACTTGATTTCGATTATACAAAGTTTATCATCAATATACCTAATCTAAATGGATTTACCCTATGGAATTATATTTTGGTCATTATTATGAACTGTTATATTGTAAAAGCCTCTATTACATAAAAATGTTGAGATAAATCAACTAATGGATTACAATAAAATTATTATTATTTCACGTTTAAATGATTTACTCATTTCACGCAATCCGTATAGGTAATATTTGTTAACTTTCAGTTTCATAATAATTTATTTTAATTGTATGTTTGAAAATACTTTTAAAAATGTAAATGGTAGAATGTATTGAAAATGTAAAAATAATTGTGGCCATTGTTCATTAAGCATTTCAACTCTCAAACGTCGCGGTCTTTGAGTAATAATACACGGTGTACACACTTTAATACATGTCATTTAAAAATGCAATAAAATTATTTTTTTCTGTTTTAAAAATTTAATAGAACTTTGAACAATCATAAAAATTTTTATTTAGACATTTTACGACCTTATAAACAGCGTTTGTAGACTGAAGTTGGGTTAAGATTTTATTAACGGAGAAACATTTTTTATACCTGGAATTTTACCGTGTAGACATTTTTGGTGGGATGATTATAATTTCGTTTACAATCTAACCAAATTTATGTCACCATTTATAGTTTAAATTGTATTAGATGATCTTGTTAGATTAAAAATAATTAATGATTAATGTCCAGTTGAAACACGAAAAATTCTAGACTACTATTGATACTTGAGGAACATTTATCTAAGAAATTAATTAATACATAATAAATTGATGAGATTTTCTTACTCTAAATTTTATCTAAATATGTACCTAATCACTAATAAGTTATCACCTACTTGGTTCTTTTGTACACCATCGAATGATGTAACTTTTATAAGCAGTTGAAAAAATTATCAGTAGAATTTTTCTAAATAAAATTAAAAATAGGTATGCATTTTATTTTATTAAATAAACCACTTGGATTTTCATAACAATCATTAAAATTATTGCAATTGCATTCATAATGAATTTGATCATTAAAATAGGAAGTAATGACCAACCAAATTTGACGATGATAGTCAGCAATCAATCGATTTTGCATTGAAATTAGTGCTAATGACCTTAACTTATTTATTTATAGGCTTATTATCTAATAACATTATATTATACACTACGTTTTAAAAATATTAGAATTATTCAGATTAGACTCAATATTTGTAAAATGTAGTGAAAATAATAAATTTAGGTTTTAAAAACCTTGATTTGAGGTGGACATTTAATGTTACTTTTACTATAAAATTGATAAAAACCGTTAAATTTTTTAAATATTTTTTCTAATAAGAAAAACAGTTTTCAATGAATAAAAGTATTTTTGACCTACGTAGGTATTATTAAAACAGATTTTCTTATATAGGAATTAGGTAAGTGCCAAATATTTAATATCGAACATACACGTCATAAATTCATAATACACATTTTGATTTATTATCAATCAGTAACTAATTGTCTTCTAAAAAAATATTGTTGAAATTGTAAACAATATCATCTTTGTAAGATATTCTTGCGTTCATAAACTTTAACCCCGATAATCACAAATTAACATTAAGATTATTTGTAGAAAAGTACATGTTACAAATATATATTATGTTTATACGTATGTGTGAGTGGACCTATGCAAAAATATATTTTCATATATAAAAATGTAGTTTGTATTTACCTGAAGGTCTTTATATATATATTTTTTTTTACTACTTTAATGGCCTTATCGTGTTATTTTTAGTTTCAAAGTCAAATGCCGGAGTATAATATTATAATTGCATCTTTTAATTATTTTAGTACCCATACGTATTATATTACACTGCTAAATTGTGATAACCCAAAAAATGACCTACATGCTATTCTGTTAGAAAAATTCAATTTGTAGCTATTATATTAGAATATTTTTTATTTTTTTTATAAAACCATTTAAAATGATCAAATCTTACAATTTTCCATCAAAGAATCAAATCTACTATAATATCGCATAATTTATAATTTAAATTGTTATAAACTTATAAATTATAATTAATTTTTGTTGTTTTGCGTTTATTTAAACCAGTGGTTGAATTGAAAAAATATATAAAGACGGACTCTAAGTGTAGTTGAACAAATTAGTGTTCCAAAGCACATGAATATAAAAGTAACCAGAATAAAATAAAGGGGTACGCTATAATACGGAGAGAAATCAGCGGAAATTTGGTTGAATTTTTAGGGGGGCTATAATAATCCAATGTAAAATAAAAAGAACAGATAATTATAAAAACAACGAATAACATTTCAAATAAAGTTTCGATTATGGGGGACTATTAAAATATTTAGGGGATTTAGCCCTCCTAAGCCCCTCCCCTGATGTCCGCCTATGAGAGAAATGAAGAGTAGCTCCGCCCCCCTGCGTCCCCCTTCAATTCGACTACTGGTTTTAATCATTTTATTTCCTGTTTTGATGTCAAATTTTTACTAGCACATTTATGAATTGTCATGGAATAAAATTATCGATTCACTTGTTTATTTGAACACAACTAAGTAATATCTGATGATAACTGATAGTTGACACATACATAAAATGTGTAACTAATAAGTTATACTTGTGAAAATAGTATACACACTAATACATTAATACTACTACAGACTACTATAATCCATTGCCAGTTTAATTTACCTATTTTTTATAAAATAGTCTACATAGTATGTATATTACAGTTTATTATGAAAATATGATAAAAAGTACCGAAAAAATAGTATAAAAAATATTAGGCTTAATTATAAATTTTAAAGACTAAGTCGGCAATTAAAACAATTTTATGTTAAAATAGTAAAATTTTCAGTATCATTAAATTTTGATGAATAAGTTACAAGGTATTATCATTAAATTATTATTATATAAATAATACATATTTGAAATATTAGAATATGACATTTATATTCATTATAATAACGCCTGCTTACTTGATGTAATTTTTATAAAATATTAGTTAATTTAATATTCATTATGGTAGTAAATACAATTTTATATTTAATTAATTTACAAGAGTTTCTAAGTTTTTAAACTATTTTATATTTTTAAAATTATCTACACTTCAGCTCAAAAGAAATGTTTCTATTTAGTTTGAATTCGGTCATATATAGTATAAACATATTACAATTTAGTTTCTCAATTTCAAAGATTAAACTATACAAATAACAAAACTTATAATTATTATCTCCAATATTATATAACAAATATACATTTGTTTGTATTTGTTTTGTTAATAAAAAATGTAGTTTGGCTCCAAATATTGTTCAATGTATGTATACAGATTTATGGGTAATTTACTGTTGATAAAATACTACGTTTTTTTTACCTTTTCTTGACTATGATTAGTTTTAGTTATATATTATAAATATATAATATAAAAGATAAAACATTATTTAATAAATAAAACTGGATTACACTAGGCACGCTCTTGTTTAAATGAATTTTTTTACACACAAATAATGAATATTGTCGTGCTTTACTTGAATTACTTGAATTACTTGAATTCCTATTTTATCTAAAGGTTAGCGTGATTACAACAATGTAATCCAATCAATTCATAAAAGTTAAGCAAATAAAGAGGAAATGTATGTTTATTCTTTTCAATTTGGCCGTTTCTCATTTCCAACATATTTAAACAATAATAAATAATACTTTCTAACATAGTTACGTACGATTATATATTTGTAATAAATAATAATTTTACTGACCTTTTTAAATCACCTTACAATTTTTCGTTTGAAAGTTTGGGTGAGGTGAAAACTTTCTATGATGGAAAATTATTCCTACCACAGAACATTTTTATGGTCGATAATTATATTTATAAAAGAATATAATATATAGAGTGTCTCAAATTAGTATATATGATATAAATATATACATACAGTGTGATTCCTTTTAAAGGTAACACTAAATAATTCTGTCCAGTGACATTGGATTAATATGCGGTTTTCGGGAAGGGATAGGGAATACATAAATACACATTTCTTAATGATTTTTACATTTTTAGATCTTTCCGTGTACGCATGTGCAATACAACTTACATTTTTTTAAATGGCAACAGGTGTTTCAAATACCAAATCCGAATAGACCGAATTTTTTTAAGTCGATTTGGTCCTTTTTATCATAGCTCTAAAATCAAAATTGACCAAATGGCAACCAGTCAAAGTTTCGATTAAAATTATTGATTTTTTCAACAATCATACTAGAATTTTTTGAATTATTATGAAATTTAAATTTTTTTTTTGTTTCCGTACGTGTACAGATATTATTAAATCATTTAAATTAAATATTAAATTTAATTTTGAGGAATTAATTAACCTCAATTAGACGTAAATGTTAGTTCATTTACTAGGTAAGTAAACTATTAAAATAATTAACACAATTTTTTTATAATTTTAATCATTTCTATTAAGAAGTTATGAGAAATAAATCATATAAGTTTGTTTAAACTTTTCTTAGTAAATGAACTAATATTAATGTCTTATTGAGGTTAATTAATTCCTTAAAGTTAAATTTAAATGATTTAATAATATCTGCAAACCTACGGAAACAAAAATAAATACTTAAAATTTCATAATAATTCAAAAAATTCTAGTATGATTGTTGAAAAATTCAATAATTTTAATCGAAACTTTGACTGGTTGCCATTTGGTCAATTTTGATTTTAGAGCTATGGTAAAAAAGACCAAATCGACTTAAAAAAATTCAGTCTATTCGGATTTGGTATTTGAAACACCTGTTGCCGTTTAAAAAATGCAAGTTTTATTGCGCATGTGCATACGGAAAGATCTAAAAATGTAAAAATCATTAAGAAATGTGTATTTATGTATTCCCTATCCCCTCCCGAAAACTGCATATTAATCCGATGTCACTGGACAGAATTATTTAGTGTTACCTTTAACAGGAATCACACTGTATATACATAGGAGTCAGTCTCCCCTGACCTTAGGTCTTAGACTTCTTGTTTCTATGAAGATTTGTCAGCTCTGTGTATCAACATTTTTATCCACAAATCTTTAATTAAACTATGTATGTATATAAAAATATATTACCAATTATCAATTGAAATAATTATATGTTTTGTTGATTGTAAATGTAATGGATATTATTATTATTTAATACTCACGAGCGAAGTACACGACGTGAATATAATAACATGACATTCGGTTTCAAAATGTTTTTCAGATAAAGCATGGGTAACGTTAGCTACAAACGATTCCTATTCCTTGGGAGCATTAGTCCTGGCGCATTCATTGAAAGCAGCCAAGACAGTACACAAGTTGGCCATATTGATTACGCCAGGTGTAACGACATCGATGAAGTACGTCCATAAAGTCAAACATATCAATGTGCGTTAAGATTTTGGTCATGGTGCATTTTTTTCCCCTGCAGGCAGCAAATAGAAACTGTATTTGATGACGTTAAAGTTGTGGATGTATTAGATTCTAAGGATCAAACCCACTTGACCCTGATGAGTCGCCCCGAATTGGGAGTGACTTTCACCAAGCTCCATTGCTGGACGTTGACCAATTATGAAAAATGCGTGTTCCTCGACGCAGATACGTTGGTGAGCGACAATTTTTAAAATAAGTTTTACGCTCGTATAATATTGCATAGATTTGTGTACATATATAATTATACTACAGTACTACATTCTATAATTCGATCTTCTCTCAGGTGTTTTTACAGATCTGTAACTCAAGGTTTCGTCCTTTTGTAAATTATTCAATAATATTATAACCATAAGTGCTGTAGCAGAATTATGCTAAATCTTATATGTTACTGAAACACGTCTTTCGAAATAAAAATAATAATAATAATAATACATGTTGTCAAAATATAGAAAGCTAATAAAACTTTTCGAGCATACGAATCAACTCAACAGAAACGATAGTTTGAATTTACCATCTATGTAAACAACAGTTATGAAATTATTGTTTATAATATTAATAATAACCATTAACTATTTTATCGAACAAAAATTACAGTGTCGCTTTTATCAGTAAACTTCTATCAGTTATACTGCATTAATGAGCATTAAATTTAAATCTAAATAACAGTACCAGTTTTTTCTCCAAACTCCTCAATTATATCTTTTTTTTTGTTTTTAAGAACATAAACAAAATCATTTTTAATTCTAACATTTTAGATTCTGAACGGAATGATGAAATCTCTTGGTTTTACAATGATGTGTTTTTTTTTTGTCTGTCATCACCTTTTGGGATAGTAAAAATGCTTCGATTTTCTTAACAGCAACATTTTTGAAAGGAAAGTGATTGTAGATGGTACTTGGGCAAGTCAAAAATGAAACTTTTTCATTACTTTTTAAAAACGTCGAAAAAAGCTATAAAAAAATTACGAAGAAAACGGGAAATTTTACGCAAACCACGTTTTGACAAAATACATTTTTTTTTAAAAATGCTTTAACTCTAAAACGAAAATCTGCAAATACTTTAAATTTTCACCAAATCTTTATATTGGCTTTTTCTATACATGGTTAAATTTTCCAAGTATTTTGATTTATTTTGAATTATTTAAATTTTTGATTTTGTAAGTATTTTTTTTGAAATATCTATAAAATTTATTTGGCTGTCCGAAAACTCTTGAAAATTTTATGCAAGGTTTATAATAAGTTACACTTATCGTCACTAAAAAATATCGGAGATCATTTTACTCAAATGTTTTTTATAAGCCCATAAAGTTAAAATTTGTATAAAATATGTTAAAATTGCGATAATTTGCAAGCTATTTTGTTGTTGAAAATTCATAAAATTTTTTCTGTTTATACTTCAGGTTCAAAATTTTAACACTAGATTATCCATAAGCTACTCTTCAAAAACCTATAAAAAAATTTCTACCGGACTTTATGAAAAAAATTTTATGACCGTTAGAAATTTAAATTTTTATGAAATTGCATAAAATAGTGATTTATCCTCAAACGATTTTAAATATTTGTTATAATTCAAAAAGTATAAGTCGCAGAAACTTGACATTTTTACCAGCTGTTAAGATTGGCATTTCATTTATGTTATATTTTTTTCAAAATTTTATAATGATTTTTAAGCTACTTATAGGCATTTGAACTATTCGATTCTTTTACATTTTATTTTTTATAGTTGTTGATAAAATAATTTGGCTGATATAAAATACTTGAAAATTTAATAAAGATTCTACATTAGTGGTTTTTACTGTCATTTCAAAATTATTCAAATCCATATGCCTAATTATTTTTTATAAGTGTTTTAAAAGCAAATATTGACATTATATTTTAATTTAAATATAACATAATATATTAATATATTATATATACCTATAACCCATTCTAGACCAACATATCATCTCCATTCAGAATCGTTATTCGTATACAATGATACCAATCATTGCATTCAACTTTAATAAATCCATTGTAATGACCTATCCTATTAACGAGGTGCACTCCACCTCCAACTGTACAGCTACAGCAGAGCGAGGACCATCCGGTTCTTTTTCTTTTTTTAGTTAAAATTTTAATCATTTTTTTCTGTAATATAATATTTATTAACATCAAAAATATTTGCTTACTAAATAAAACGTAATTTTTTTTTTAACACTGGGTTCGTATTTCTAGAAAAGAAAAAATTGGAAATGAAGTATAATAAATAATAATTGTAGGCATTGACAGTAAATATTATTATCAAGACAAAATCCTATCATATTTTATACTTGTACATGTACATAAAAGTCATGTATACATTAATTATGTTACATTGGAGTATGGTTCTAAATCCCTCAAGATAACGAATTTACTGAAGTGTCTCTATTAGACGTAATTTTTATCATGTCTAAGAAATATTTTTTATTTTATAATAGGTAATATATGTTTTAATTATCATCTTTGATTTCATCATTGATGATTAATCATTAATAATTTTTTTCAATTATCAAGTTATCTAAATAAAACCATACGTTACCATTCAATACAATATTTTGTGACGTGTTTGGTATTAAATACATTACTTTATTTGCATGTATTACATTCTAAAAATATAGTTAACTGATATTACTAAGCCCTTAAATTGAAGTTTAATATTACATTAATTACTATAGAAATAATATAATTACCATGCTACTAATAATGTTATTCGCTATAGTTTCCAATAGATCCTTGGTTCTATTCAATAATTAAGGACAGGTTGTTAGGGTCATTTGGTAACGGATACAATAGCTCAAGAGCATGATATTTAAGACGATAAAAAAGATAACCTAAGAACAAAAAATATTTTCTAGGCCAAGAGGCAACCTTTTTTTTAATAAGATCTAGAAAATTCTACATTGGTCGATCAAAAGTTACAATGTTATAACTGAATAATTATTTAATCTATTGGAAAACAGTTTTAAATTCAGATACTTATTTATGTATTTACTAATTGAAATCATAATTTTATTTGATACGCCTAATGGTATCCCTGATCATTTTTTCTAATGTTTAGACTATTATGCGTAGTTACGAAAATGTATATTTACACAGCATAGTTATTTATTAGTATTTTTAGACGCGCGCTAACGTCGAAGCACTTGAAAAATGTCGTACTTGGGGTCGTTCCAAAATATTTGAAGTTCTCTGCGCATTTACACAATTCCGATTTTTAAATTGTTTGAATCACTTTGATAAACTCACTCAAGTACTATGTAAAATCAAAGATTACTAAAATAGTGTCTAATAATATTTACAATGTACGCCATATTGTTATTTTCTTATGGAAACCCACTAAAGTCTAACCTGAAAACTATTTCTGTTATATTAATATAGCGCAATATGACATTTTACTATACTAAAAAAACGTAACACTTATGTATACATAATGCATGCTTATTAATAAATCGTTAAAAAATATTCCATTAATAAAAACGAGTTGGTTGAAATAGATAGTACTATTTCTCTACTAGTATACTTTCTGTGTACTTAGTTACTATTTGTCTATATTTTATATTTTGGTTTTTAAATTTCAAAGTAAAAAGTTGTGTAAGGTGATAGTAAAGTAGCTATAAATACCCACATGAGGTCGATGATACGTTTACTTTAGTCATCACTTTCTGGCAAACTCTGTGGTATTTAAGGTGAATTTAAATTTGAAAAATATAATATTTTAATGTTTCCAGAGTAATAATAATTAGAAATATTTAGAGGCGTAGTAATATTTGGATTAATCTATTAATATTTTTTCACAGTTTTAAATATTTTTAAAAACGATTATTAAAAGAGTCATTACTATCATCATTGAAATCATTGACACAAAAGATGTCTTAATGATAATATATGAAATATTAGTTTATATTTATATTGTTCAATATAGAATAAATATGGATAACTTATAAAAGTTAGAGAAATATAACCTTATAATTAACTATACTATTTTTTTAACCTTCTAATGCAAACAAAATAATGCTTTTCGTACGCTATCGGTTATTTTACTAAAATTATTTTAATTATAAACATATATTATTAATTATTATCAAAAATTAAACAATTGTATGAAAACAAAACTTTTTCGTGGTAAACAATAACAATAAGCTTGTACGAAGTCCAAATTTTAGTTGGACTTTGTTCATCATAATAATTTTTAAACGTTATACGTCATTCAATTTATCAATCTAATTTATCTGTATTAGGTACTACAAAATTGTGATGAACTATTTGAACGTGAAGAATTATCGGCTGCTCCAGATCCAGGATGGCCAGACTGTTTCAATTCCGGTGTGTTTGTGTTCAAACCTTCTCTAAAAACTTTCGAAGAGTTGTTAGAATTCGCAAGAATAAGAGGATCATTTGATGGTAACACGTCTTTTATTGTATTTTTGTATTGTGCAATACTATATTTGATAACTATTTATTTATTTCATTTATTAAGGCGGTGATCAAGGACTTTTAAATATGTATTTTAAAGAATGGGCACACACGGATATTTCAAAACATTTATCGTTTACCTACAATGTAGTTTGGTCATCTACGTATTCATATTTACCTGCACTTAAACAGTAAGAAATCACTAGAACGTTGTTCCTATGACATTTAATATGTAATTATAATCTCTAGGTTTGGGCAAGACATGAAAATCGTTCACTTTATAGCATCCAGTAAACCATGGTTGCAATCGTTTAATACCGAAACCAAAGTTGTAACGCCAACTTCTGGGGGAACTGGATTACAACCACTGTTACAATTATGGTGGGACTTATTTTGTCAACACGTGCAGCCCAGTCTTTCTACTGAAATGGTATAAAACCGATTACTAAATTAGACGATTGCTGGTTAAAATTTACATCTTGGGATTAAAATTTATTGTATTATGTATAAGATAATTGTTTTAACTGTTTGCTTAAACTAACTTGTGTTGTATAAAGCTCAACTAGAAATGTTCAAAGATCCAGAGTCACGACATTGAAATGGTATGTAAAGTGATTTAACGCTTTACTTATTTACATTAGTTTTTAAATTAAACATGCTTATATGTTGTCATCCTTCATAACTGCTGCTGGGGCTTCTGACGATCATTATTATGGGTCATTTGGCTTTTTGCATGCGCTCTTAGACTTTATTTTGTGTATATTTTATGATTTATTTTTCACGATGTTCTATTTTACACAATAACTTGCACCGTTTTGTTTTGTTTTTGCTTTTTTACACAGATAGAAAGTCGCCTCAGTAGCCGTTATTCCAATGACTTAAATCCCGAAACCCGTCCTATTATTAATACATCTAATAATTATACTCCTAACCGCCAAAATATTTTTAGTTGTAATGCTCCCACATGTGAATCTCCGAAACAAAGTCCTTATTTTTTCTTGGACCCCTGGGAGAAATATTATTATGTCGACTTTGAAAATGATTGCGAAATTATAGAAGAAAAACCTAGTGCGAGTCAGATTGAATATGCACGAAGTGGTGGGAATTTGAGGAAAATATTTTCGAGTAATGTAGAAGAAGAATTAAATACATCTGAAAATAATGAGAAAGATAATGTGGCACCTTTTGAAAACGTAATAGAGTTAAATGAGCCAAACCAAGAAGAAAATAATCCTTTAGTTATTGATGTTAATCCTGCATGTTCTGATGACATTCCTATTAACCCTAACTCCAGTTTGAGTGTAATTAACTGTCGTCCAGACTCTCCGACACATTGCGAGGTACCTAAGGACCAGACGTGTGATATAGATGTGAGTATTATAATATTATGATTTATAATTATTTTCGTATAAATAATTCGTAAACTTGACATTTCATTTAAGATATACACATACATTTCTAGAAAATAATTATTTCAATTTATGTACTTGTCATTTTTCAGGGTGGTTTGGCTGGACAATTTGCTAGGGTTTCGTTAGGCGAAAAAACTGATGCTCAAAAGGCTTTAGAAGATTTCCTCCGGCGTCAATCTTGGGAACAAGGAAATATGGATTATTTGGGCAAAGACAGTTTTTTAAATATATGGGCTAAAATCAATGAAACTTTGGGAAAAGTTACCGAAGTTGTAACTGAACCTAGTGTTGTTAGAGCACCTTCACCACCAGAAGTTTTCCACAGCAAAGAACCAAAACCATTAAAATCTGCTTTGAAAAAATCTTCCACCACAATTCCGCCAGTAGAATCTGAACTTCAAATCGAAAGCAGTGAGCTACCTGTTAAACAACTAGAAAAGCTTGATCTATCAAAGAATATTTTGAAAGAATTGAAAACACCAGATACTCCTACTGTTACTTCGCCAACACCTCCAACAACACCTGCCACTCAGGTTCTAGAATCACCAAAAGCAGAATCCGTAGAAGAAACACCAAAATCTATTGTATGTATCAAAGAGATTTCGAAATCAGAGGAACAAGAATTACCGGAATCGGAGGTAACAAAACCAGTAAAAGTAGTATTAGAATCGGATGTAAGTACAAAACTCGAAGGAACTATACCAAAATCAGAGTCATCTGTGGAAAAACCAGACGAACTAAAAAAAGGAGTATCCCTGCCAACTGAGACATCGCTTCCCGTTGATAATACTTTGCCGTCAATCTCAAACGATCCACCTGTAGCACCAAAACGTACTAATAAAGGCGCTAAACCTTCAGAGAAAAAATAAGAAACAATAATGTAATCAAGCCATATACTATTATGTACAAGTTTTGTTTTGTTCCTCAGAGTAATATATTTTTATTAACAGTAATAGGCTAAACTAATGTATGGGAATTTAGAACTAAAATTTGTTTTTATAGGCTATAATTTCTTGCACTCTTTAATTCTTATTTATTAATACGATATTCATAAAAACATTTTATTAAACCAATTCACAAAAAATGAATGATTAGGGTTATGATAAGATTTTAATATATAATGAATTTACTTTTTTAAAATATGTGAATAATGTTGTCATGATTTTAATGTTTAGTTGCCTATATGTGTTATTTTCAAGGAAAATTATATTTATCTAAATTATACATTTACAAAGCATTGTTTTATTATAATTTATTCTCCCTCACACGTGTTTGTATAATAAACAAAACATGGTAATTTCATATTATTCAATTTTTAATGTTTAATAAAATTGTTTATAATTGGCCAAAATAAGTTATCTTTTATTATAATTATACTTCAATGTAAATCAATTTAATACATATATAGACAATTATACGTAGTAATAAATTATGTTAAGAAAAATTATAAAATAATCAACATTTCTTTAATTTGTTTATTATATCATAATGAATTATTTACATTGATAAAAAGTCTTTTGAAAATAATAATCAACATTAGGTAAATATTATTAAGAAATTATTGAACTCGGTCCACAACTATAAACATATTTTAATCAAATAGAGTTAAAATTATATTTTCCATAATCAACTACATAATATTATGGGATATTTAAATAATATCAAGTACTTCATCTCAACTTTGGTTTTAGATTTACTGTCTACTTAAATACTTAATATTATAAAGATGATTGCTAATTGGAGAGTTATTTAGACCACTTTTTTTTATAAACATTGTTCAAATCTAGTATCCAATTAAATATAAAATAACTTACTCCTTAATTTTCATGTACATCTTATGATAACCTTATGAAGATGTTCGTTCATGGCCAGTTTTTCTAACAAACTGTAAATATTTGGCGCTCTCTAGATTAGTATTTTGATGCCACCCAGAGGAATTTTATTTTGTTTTTAACATGTTTTAACATTGTTTTAACATCTTTCTTTCATACTTTATGTAACAATAATAACTTAAAATCAATTTCATACAATTTTATCATTATTTCATATTGATTGCTGATAGGAACAAAACATTTGATAATCAAATATTTAAATAGATAATAACAATACATTTTTTAATAATATTGTTTACATTCCATAACTTATAACAATGACAATATTAGATAGCTATTGAAATGATTCCGTAATCCATCATCAAACAAAATTTGAAGCTTAAAAATATCAATTATTTATTTACAAATTATAAGAAATTTTAAATTAAGTTGAATTTCTCAATTCTGTGTAAAAAAATGTTTTCACTAGTATTTTTCGTTGGTAAAAGAAATATTTTGAACAATATTGTTAGTATTGATTTTAAAATTTTTGAAGATACAATCGACCCCCCCCCCGTGCCTGAGTCCGTATACTATCCATCGCATCTAGTTGTTACACCGTTTCATTGGATAAACCACGGTCTGCAATAGTGGCATAATATGGTCTACGCCAATGGTTCTCAACATGGACGATATCCCCAGTGGGCAGTGAACTGGTACTTTGAGGTGGTGAACTTGTTTTGGGTGGTAGAGAGGCGGTATGTAAGTCACGGACTTATTACGTAGAGAGGTGTTTAATTAAAATACAGATATTATACCATAGAACATTCTATTAGGTTTGGTCAACTATACATTCATATTTTCTATTTAATTCTCAACTACACAATTTTCAAGTAAGTATACCATTTTGTAGATTTTTTTTAGGAGGCGTTGAAAATTATTTTTCATCTAAAGGGGGTGAAAGCTTAAAAAAGGTTGAAAATCACTGGTCTACGCGTTCTGCACGTTGATATACCTACCTATGGGTTTTGAAAATTTACATTTTATCTTAATCAATGTTTATTGATATTTATTGTTTTGATATTAATTGGATTGTTGATAACGTGGATCGTTTGTAGGATTTTAACATATTTCCTAGTTTTTCTACCCGTAGGTTATAACTGAAAAGCCGAAATAAATAGAAAACACTTGATGATACGTCAGGTCAATATAAATAAATATTGCATGTTAGCTTGCACGTATACAATGCAATACACTATAATAGTATTATTATTAATTAATTTATATATTATTAACACTTAAATAGTTAAAACATTAGTGGCAAATATTTAGAATTTGATTATTATAATTTCATTGCAGTTATGACATTGTTTCATTAGTTTTCAGATATTGTTATGCGAGTTATAAACATCGAGTGTGAAAATGACTGAAATTAATCAAACCTACCTTTTTCAGAAATTATTTTCATGTCCCAAGTACAAGTTTTCATATCGAAAACATAAAAATATCATTTCAAAGCTCGTCCGGAAATATACGTACCTACCCGTCATCGTGGTCTTTTGCAAATCCATATTAATATTCATCTGGTATAGTTTATCGGTGGCCGGATACACTTGCAAAAGTAAAGAGCCCAAGTGGGTTAATAACTTCCTACTTAGTCTACTTCCTGTATTTTAGATGCGTATTATACGTGCAGTTTTTTTCTTTTTTTTTTATAGTTCATTCAATTGGGAAAACAATACATAATTATTATGGGCACTATTTGTCTATAAATGGAAAGAAAGTAGATTATTAGTAAACTCACGTTAAAATTCATTTGTATTGATAATTATGAAGTAACAGTTTAATTTTAAACATAATAATTTGTTATTAATGTAATATAAAATAATAAGTCGGTAGGTAAAGATGTGTCTCTATGAATATTAATTTTTTTCGATTATATCATTACGTTTCAATCACATTTCCTCGAATAATAAAAAAAAAACGTGTACTTAATCAAAAATTATTAAATTGAAATAAATCTTTAATTACACTTACTATGATTATTAAGAAATATAAATACATCATACATACATAATATTACTTTGTATTTAAATTTTTTATATTTACCTATTACTCTACAGTGAACTTAGTTTAAAGAACTTTTGTCTACTTGAAATATTAGAATTTCAACTGTAAACCTAAAATCTAATTATTGTAAGGCCGTTAAAAATTTTTTTTAGAAAAAACAAAACTACTAGGAAACTAGGTAGTTATTAGAGTTACTAGGACTATATCGTTATTTTCTTGTGGTATATTTTACTTAGAGGTCCGTTTTATTCACAACGGTGAATCGTCATAAATATCATCGTGCGCATATAGAATATAAATGTATTTTATCAAAAATAAAATAACGGGCGTTATCTATAAATGAATAAATAATGTATACAGCCGCTGCAGATCAAAATTTATAAACAATAAAAAACAATCATAGGTACCTCAACATTTGATTTCGATGGTATTGCCTTAGTGTTTATTTAGAGGTGTATAACTGTTTTTGACAAAATCTATATATGTAATCACAGGAATAAGAAATTAAATAGAAGACCATACTTATTATAGACACTTTGAATTTTACAAGATATATTGTGTGTTTAAACAAAATGATTTTACGCAGGTGATGTATTAAATGTTATTTCGACGGTTTTATTACAGTGGTGGAATATCAAGTTGCACTTATTCAAGTCTTAATTTATTGCCGGGTTCGATAACAAAACAATAATACAATACCAATTCAATTACATTGTAATATAGATTCTTAAATTCAATTTAAAAAAAGACGTACCTCGTGATTTGAGTTTTCATTTATTGACAACAATCTTAGTATAATAGTGTCATTTATCTCAACTAACCGATAGCCAATTGGTGAGATTAAAAATGAATGTGGTATTGATATAATAATTTTCGAATTTATCAAACAATTAAGTGCATTGAATAATATGACGATGTACTACTTATAAGATAAACATTTGTATTACAATAGTTGTGATGAATTGTTATTTAATTCGTATTTTATAATATAATTATAAATTTGGCCGGGCAAGCATTTACCTACATTTATTTTAATAAAATAAGTGATTTTTTTTGATTAATGACTTCACACGTTCTCGTAATAGCTACTTTATCTGTACAATTAAAAGTATCAGATAATTTAGCTTAATCAATTATTTTTTAATAATCTTTTGGTTTGAAGTAGGGCATATATAACGCTGATTATTCTAACGAAAAGTGACGTTTATTCTTCCTTTTATGGTTTTAAGAATGTTTTACGTTGACAATTTTTCAGATATAACACATGAACACCGTTTAGTATTTTATAAGATTTAAGGTACCACACAGCAACAGCAAGAAATTATTTTATTACGTGTTAAATTTGAGTTACAATTATTGCAATACAAGATACAACATTAAATAATAGTATTATATTATAATGTACAGTATAACGAGTTTTGTTCCGAACCGTTATTCGAATGTGATTATTAATCGTTGCTTTCAAATCTATATTGACTACATATTTTAATATACATTGCAAGCGATATTGGGAATCATGTCTTTTTGGACTCTAAACTAAGTAGTTTTCACTATTTTTCGGCAATGATTTTTTGTGCTAAGTTTTATACGGCAACATTAGTATTCTGAACTCGACGTTAGTGATCATAGACTAATGGTTCTTTAAAAAGTTATTATGTCCATTAAGCGTTAATAAATATTTTTATGAAGTAATTAATTTTGGGTTTAACGACTTGAAAATGTTATGCAAGACTAGTTATAAACTATTTGATCTAATGTAGAAAATTGAAGATTTGACTCAGCCAATTTTCTTATAAGCTTTTAAAGTTGTTTAAAATATGGTATGATACCGTTTATTTCCATGAACATTTTTCATAGACATCCATGGAAACGTATATAATTATATATTACACCGACCTTTGTTCAGAATCGTTTTTCAAATGCTGTGATTTATTAATATTTTAAATTGTATAAAAAAAGTTATGACTACGACTCTCTCATCAAGGAATGAAGGAACTCACACTTGAATCCAGTATGTATACACCTTCTTTGATTCCATCAGTGAATTTCGGTTAACTTCAGTGAATCTCTTTTCGTATTCGTAACTAATAATTAATATACAAACATAGAATATTCCTTTATTTAGTGATGTATTTGTACTATACAATTTCAGTATACCGAATAAAATATGTTTTGACCTATAAATATAATAAAATATGCAATGTATTAAGAATACGGAGGTAGGTAATAGTCTGAAGCATCGTTTTTATGAGTAATCGAGAGTAATCAATTATATATTTATCTTCTTCTTGAAATAGTCCCAATTAAATTATAAAAAAAAAAGAGTTATATACATGTGTATATTATTTTCTTATTTAAATGTCTTATACATTCAAATATAACGAGAATATTTAGTTACGTTTTTTATAAAAAATAATTTACATATTATAAACTTTGTAGTTATTTGACAAGGAATCGCATCTGGAATTTTAAATAATCAAAACTATACTTATAATAAATTACCTATGTTATATAATTTTTGATGATGAATTCACTAAATCGTTGATTACAATAATTAGTATATTAAATATTATACATGAAATCTTTTATATGGGAAATGGGATTTATTTACTATTATTTTAATCACGACTTGATGAATTCCCTACCCAAAATTGACCAAAATACTTATTGCTATAGCAAAATATCAAAAGTTTTTTCATGAATAAAAAAATCATTTGAAATGAGTATTTTTTAAATAGGTGTACCGATAGTTTTGTTTGGGAGTAATTCAAAAACATCAGTGGTATGCAATAACTACTAACTATACATTGTTACAACTATAAGTGCTACGTCAAAATTTGATAAGAAATAAAACGGTACGAAAACGTGACTATGCACAACAAATGAATATTTGTTTTATCACAAATTAATTTTTAAGCTGGTGGTTGCAATAACTATAATATAGTTAAAAGTAGAATAATAATTGTTGTTAATAATACGAAATCCTTGTTGTTGTATGTAGTAATTAATTTATAATTTTGTATATGTAATTTCGTAACATGTGTCATCAATCAAATTTGGCAAAATTATTGGATTATTTTATTCGATTTTCAGAAAAAAATTTTCTATGAAAGTCAATTAAAGTGACTATATACTATGAAAAAACAATCAATTTTTTATTGATAACTTCAAATAACAATTAATTAACTTATATTTAATACGGTACCTATAGATTTCTCATTTTGTATTATCACGGTTGAATTTAAAATAAAAACAATATAAATACTAATTTTTTCTGTAGTATAAGTCCTTTTTCATGTTAGTTATCTTTATTAGTATTCATTTTAATATGGGTTTGCAGCAAATAACGATTTAGTTTATGTAAGAAATCACTATGGCAACCGAACAATGAACAAGATCAGTGTATTTAAATATTTCGATATTATTGTATCTATATTTGATATATTTTATCGTACTTCATTGTTACTCAAATACATCATGTAATTAATTAATTGTATACACGCTTATACTTCAAACTTGAAACACAAAATTAGTTACTTATTTAACCAAGTGAAATTAAACAAAATCACATTGACAAATCTTATATATTTTAATATGCAAATTAAAAATAAATCCTGAATTATGTATTATATAAAATAATAATTATCAGCTATGGTCATACTTTGAACTTTAAAGAATAATAAAGAATAAAAACCATACTGAGTAAAATCTTCCGTTTAAGTCAAATGACGTACATTGTATTTAATTTGGGTTCCTATATTAGAAATTGACTTATATTTTGTCAAAATAAATGTAAACGCCTATTACTTACTATTAGGTACATTGTTGAATGAAATGAAACATCATATAAAAGTATCTGTATAAATGTTGGGTTCTTTAAACGCCAGAAAACAGCTATAAGAAAATCCATAATAATATTTTAAAATAGGAATTTGCATTGCATTTTCTACATAAAAAAATGGATTTTTGATGCAAACTTCCTATGTATACGAGGATTTTATCATAATAGAAAACGAAATCGTCATTTACAATTTGATTTTAAAATACATTTCTGACTAAATTCAACTTGACTCGGTTCACAAGTATAGTGTTTGTTATTCATATATAATATTCTACTACATTTTCAGTAAATATATATGTATTGATTTTTTGAATAGATGATGAATAGCCTTCGACCTTCAACGACCCGTAGAAATTATCCATGTAGGTATACGCCTTTTCGATCCGTTTCCAGTGTACCTATACACACGCACAAACACACACACAATACCTACGTGATAAAACGTTAAATCCTTTTCGGGCGGTACGACCTCCTGTGTAACGTTAAATATATTACATTATAACAGTGCACCCTCTTATGACGGAGACAGCGAGACATGAACGCACTGATATATACCTGAAGGCAACTCGATGTTTCTAGGATCCCGAGGTTACGCTAACAGGTCCACCCGCTGCGTAGTACACATAATACGGACAGCTATGGTGCATTGCGGTGAACGATTTTACAACGTTTAAACTTTAAACTCGTGAAAAAAATAGGTTCACCGTCCTGAAAAAAATGTATTTTTAATCATTTGGAGTGCCATGAAATGGATCGATAAACGCACAATGTAATAGGTATATCGACAGTTATAAAATATAAATATATTTATTTATATGTATAGGTAAGCTTATCAGGGGGTAGCAAATATATTACACACTCCTGCTTTTATCTTTATTTTAATGCTATTTTGGTATCCATGTATTCACCAAGTATTCATGCCGATTGAAAGAAGACCGTATTTAAATTCTTTCAATCCCATTTGAGTTGGTGTGCAGGTACAGCGCACGTATAAAGAGAAAAAGTTGATCAACTTTGTTGGTTCTTGAAATTTGTATAAATCACAATATGAGTCATTTGGTTAGTCATTAATTAAAAAGAATTTCAACCTCGCTTCTATATCTCCTATAGTCAAGCGGGCGTGTGTCACTATTCGTAGCCAACTTTCGCACCACCGAATTCAAATGTGTGGATTGGAAATGAAAAAATCCCCTATGTTCAAACATTTGTTTTAATTGCATGGAACAAATAACAGTAACAAAATATTACTAAATAATCCTCTTTGGGCCTCTCCAACGAGTGTGCTTATATTTATTTAGTACTTATAATATTTATTTTATAGGTATAATATATAAATTTTGTTATTAGAAGACATCAGGCCCATAGCCAGATAAGTTCTTCAGGTAGGGTTAATCAAGTTGTTCGGGGGGAGGGGGGGGGACAATTTTTCCAATATATCAATCAATTCGAAAATTGCCGTCTCTTGATAAAAATGCTAGGGGGGCAACAAACGGGTCTATGGGGGGCAATTCCCTCTTCCTCCTCCAATGACTACATGCCTGGAGTAGACTTGACTTGAGTTTATCGAAACATTCAAATTTATCATCAGATGAAGTCTTCCATGAACTATGTATAAAATGTAAAAAAAGAGAGATATTTTGATTATGTCTTGAGATGATGTAAATTATTATAATAATAATTTATTCAAATGAAAAAAACGGACAGTTACCCAATAGTAGGTACAGGTATTAGATTAGATATTAAACAATTATAAAACATATAGGAAAAGGTAACAAAAATATATTATTAAATGTATAAGTATAATATATTTGAAATATAAAATGTAAAAATTAAAAAATTAAAACTTTAATATAAAAGATTTATGGTTGACCACTTTTTATACCTTATGTATTATTATTATGCTTTAGGTTTAGGGTAAGTCGCTGTGTCAATTCGTGTCTCTATACGCAATAATAATAGTGAATAATAATAAATAGCCACATTTTTGGTAGATTTGCGGTAACGAGGACGAGAATGAGGGAGCAAAGGAGCCCTGTTCAGGTCAATGAGTTATTTTCCAACGCATATTATCACCGTTGACAAAACCCTAAGTACGCCGCTGTATAGTACACATACTACGCGCACCCACAAAGCGGACGGTGCTAAGTATTTATAGGTGGCCGCGGTTCGTATTATATAGTAATATGTAGGTAAGTCGTGTATATCCAATCATAATATAATATTATATAGTTTTCGTGGTAATAGTGTATAACGGTCATGTGGAAGGAAAAAAAAATAATAAAAAAGCAATTATTGTCTCGGAGACTTCGGAATCGGACGTGTCCAGCGGGGCTTGTGCATAATATATAAATATAATATTTACTTATACTATATAATAATAATAATAATATGTGCGGGGCACATACATTTATAATATTATATGGCGAGAGAAGATAAGGTTCAATGACGTAATTTATACGTTTGTTACAACTACTGTATATTGTACGGCGGCGGCTCGGAACTGGACGATGTGTGCCGCCGCAGTTTGTTTTATGAATGACCTCTCCTTAGCCGTCGTCGTAGGGCCGGTAGACGGTTTCGGCGTGAATGAGGGGAGGCCGAAGAACGTGCGTCGTCGTCACTCTTGGTCGGGCGGCGGCGGATCGCTGTGCACCGGGGCAGTGCGTCCAAAACAGGGGCACAGACCGACGGCGGCGTGAGCGGCAGGCCGCGTGCCGGTATGCGGTTACACTGCGCCGCCCGACGTGTCGAACAGGGTCCCCACCGCTTGTCGGGCGGCGGCGGTCTGCTGCCGGTCGGACGGACACGTTCGGGCGGTGTGTCGTGGCGGTGCGTGCGTGCGCGAGCGTGCGGCTCACGCTGAACGCTGATACTAGTTGCGCCAGCCAGTTGCCAGTTCGCCGTCACTCGCCAGACAGTTTTCGTGTGAACTCGTTTGCTTGCGTCCGGTCCGTCCGAGCTCGTTCGGTAATGTGCGCATGACGTTGTAGCCGAAAAAATATAATAATTTTAGTGATAATAATAAATAGTACGTGGGTACTACGTTTTGTCTACAACTGCTACAGTACCATAATATTATTATAATACCGTTGACGAGACCGAGAAGACGTATTATTTTTATTTTTTTTTTACACGTTTCGTTTTATAGTTATAACGTAGTATCTACTTAGTACCTACCTCCTAGTCGAAGAAGGTGTTATTGTTGTTGTTGTTATTATTGTTAAACGCTACTGCTATTATTTATTATTATTACTATCATTATTATTATTATTATCATATAATATCATCATCATCGGCCGTCGTCTACGCGTTATTGTTATTGTTGTTGCTGGTATACTAATCCCGCGGTCGGTACCTGTCGCCCCGCGTCCGCGCGCACCACGTATACGCACGGGCCGCAACGACGACAACGCCTTGCTTGATGTGCTCCGGCAACCGCTGACCGAACGAAGACACTGCACCCGAAGACATCATGTCCAGCCTACAGCAACAGCAGCAGCAGCTACAAGAACAGATAAGCATCAAGATGGAACCGTCGGGGCCGAGCAGTCCGTCCGCTGCCATCAACAACAACCTGGTGGTGCGGGTGGACCAGGACTCGGAGACGGACTTGCAGGCGCTGTTCGACACGGTGCTGAAGCCGGACGGCAAGAAACCGTTGCAGCTGCCGTTGCGCATGCGCCAGCTGCCCAAGTCGTTCTTCAACCCGCCGTCCACGGGATCCAAGTCGCCGTCCATATCGCACAGCCGCGAGAACTCCGGTGACTCGGCCTTCGGGACGGCGCCACCCGCGGGCCAGTCGTGCGTGGCCGGCGGCGGCCCGGTGCCGATGCACTCGCGCGCTCACAGCTCACCCGCCTCGCTGCAACAGACGTACGCGGTCGGCGCGGCCAAGCAACAGCAACAGCAGCAGCAGCACGTCAGGCAGCGCAGCTACGACGTATCCAGCGCCATCGACGAGCTGGGCCCGCTGCCACAGGGATGGGAACAGGCACGGACGCCCGAAGGACAGATTTATTTTTTGAAGTGAGTGAAATGTTGTAATATATATTATAATATTATATGCATGGGTTGTTGGTGTTGGGCAAAAGGCGCAATATATACGTCCGGGCCCTTGCAGCAGCCCTAAGATGAGAGGAAGGGGGGCAGCTAGAGCTTTACCCCTGCAGGGGCACGGTATTCAAAGAGGAGTCCGGCGAAAGCAACCTGCAAGTCTCTCGATGGTTTACATGATATAATTATAACTTTAATATAAAAGGGCCACGGGGGGGCCTTTGATTTCTCACTCCATGACTCTGTCTAGCCTTAAGAAATCATAATTTCCCAACACTGAAGTGCTGCAGGGATATAATTGATGTACATTTTATAATATTATATTCCGGTCCGCGGTTCAGAACTGCGTTTTCGCTACACCATCGAATCACCGGCGTACGTAATACATATGTTTATATGCATATATTTATATACACCGTAGCGCGCTCACGTTTTTTTCTTTTTCCTTTTTTTTTTTTTATATATATATATATTCTCACCGGTCCGTCCCGCTCTGCAAGTTCCTCTCGTGACGCTTTTCCCGACGAGACGCGCTGGTTATTTTGGCGACCGCGGTGTCCAGACACGGTCTCCGTCGTCGGTCTATATTTAAACGACGGGCGCGCCAGACTATAATGCGACCCGCCGCCGAACCCTTTCATTTGCGCGTTAATGCCGTACAAAATGTTTATACGTGCGTATAGAATCCGTCTTATGTGTACGACGCCGAATGTATATCGTGCGTGTGCTGCAGTACGTTCGAAAACCGTCCCAATGTCGACCGACCGGCCGTGTATATATCGATAATCGGATCAACGATATTGTGTCGCATATAGAACAGGTTCGAACGAGTAACGGTCACTTGAATCCTAATGGGCACTGGAATGGGAAGGGGGTGGATGGGTGGACGAAAATCGAATTATCGAGATTATAATTACTATTAACGATGATGATTTGATTAACGACGATGACGATGACGATGTGCACTGTGACGTGTAATAATTCGACTCGTCAAGGTGTGTGAGTATAGTGAGTGTTCATTCTTCCACTCGAAGATAACGTGCATGTGAAACTTTAACGGAAGATGACAATATAAAATGTATGAATCCCGCAAATTTGACGTAATCGACTGTCGCGTACCCTGAAACGTCCAGCGAGTATGTACATACGGCTATGAACAAATTGGTTTTTAAATGAGTAAAATATCTTCATGGATCGCACGCAACAAGTTTGACTGCAAAACCACTCTCCGTAATAATTGTACTATTATGTTTAAAAAACTGCTTACTTACCTATATCTCAATATACCTTTGCGCAGTATTGTTGTTGCTATCTTAAGAAAACACATGACTGTATAAATGTGTCAACAGTCCAATACTTCATAATGTTATCACCTACCCGGTCTATATCTGTATAATAAATAATCAATATTGTATTATGTATAACAATGGTTTTTTAAACATTTAAACAGTTCAAATCCATTCACTATACATGATATAGTTGGACATATTTTCGAACTGTAAATGTCATAGCCTCATAGGATACATTAATATTTTATGCTCGTACTTTTGTCGGAATCTGTGATTATTGACATTAGTTTTTATTAATTTTTTTAACTCGTTGTTATCACTATAAAACCAGTTCAAATTCCATTTCTTATTGCACCAGTTCAATAAAAATTTTATTTTATTTCAAAAATCCCATGTGCCTAGTCCATCTTATGTCGAACGGGTTATTTTAATTCTATATTATCGTAACATCGCAAATGAAACACATAAACGATTAAATGCAAAATATTAAAGTGCTAGGATATATATTTTAATATTCAAGGTAAATGAATAAAATATAAATTATGAAACATATAGGTACAACATTATAAGCACCACTAATATCAAAGACTTTTACTACAACAATAATTGACATCCGAGATATCCGAGTAATTATTTTAGACATGAATGACTATCAATAACATTTTACATTCATATGATATAGAAATTTTAATGCATGTTGTTTATAATTACTCCGACGAAGGTACCTACTACCTACCTATCTATAACATATGTATTAATCTAAACGATTATTTAAATTAAATTGTCTAATAAGAAATCAAGCATACCTGCCTACATGTCAGAATCGAAAAATTTATTTTTTTATAAGAGAAATACATGAAATCAATGTTACAATCTATTTCTTTTATAATTTTTTTCTATTAATAAATAATTAAGAGCCAAACAGGTAATCTTAAGCGGTTTGTCAGCGATTATTTCCTATCTTTGTAAGTCTTATAGTGACACGCGCAACATGGCAAAAATTAACGTATTTCAAGATCCAACGTATCAATCGATCTATTTTTTATAAAACCTACTTTAGTTGATCGTTCAGATTACTTGAGTTAAATTTACCCACTTTTCCATTTTTTTTAAAACATTTCTTTCGGTGGAATTTAGAGGGATCAAATTAATTTGGGATTCAAAATTCTTATAGCTTCATGGTAATCAGTGCGTTGGAAAAAAAATCACGTCTAACTTTGTAATGTACTCGTATTACGGATGTGATAGACAGAGATTAACTTTACCGTTTTCAATTCTTAATATTACTACTTTTTATTAGGTATTCAATACCTATAAAAAATTACTTTCTTAAATTTTTAAATTTCTATCTGACAGTATGATGTCAATAATAGTTTAGAATATGTTTAGTATTTTAGATCAACATATACGATGTAATAGTTAGTAGTTACATTAGCTAGACTCTATTGCTAGATACTACAGTATAGCTGTTGTATGAAAATCAAAATTTAAAAATGATAATGTAACTATCGTCGAGTAATTAAATAAAAACACATTTTTATATTACTCCAATATTATAATATCGGCAATCGTTCAAGTTCAAAATAATTACCTATCAATTTTTTTTATCGCTTTGAAGTTTGAATCCCCGTAGATTACCGTCCTAATCTAAAGTCATGGTCAAATTGTATGTTATTATCTGCACGTGTTTCAAACGAATGGGTTTACTCGTATATGAGGAATTGAGGAGGTATAAACAAATTTTAACAAAAATATGTTTTTGGGCTGGGTAGAACTTTTTTTCTTACGAGAATGCGATACCAATTTTCATTTAAAAGCAACTTAAATATTATATTTAGTGATATTTAGTTTGTTATACAACGTATTATTTTTACAAGGAAAATAATTTCTATTCATTGTTATAATTACAATATTACAATAATAATTACAATAGTTACAATATCTATAACAATAATTACAATATTCATTGTTTATTTCTCCCAAAAAACATATTTATGATTTCATAAATTTTCCTTATAGAAGAAAAATATCGAGTAGCGTGATATGTTTTTTAATCTTTTTATAAAATTCAAGTCCATAAAAGTTTTCTTATTTATTACTTGTACACGCATTTGGTTTTTGCTGGACCAAAATTTGTGACCCATACGGTTGGGTTAATTATAATATGGTTACTAAGAAGTATATGTGACTAATATCACTCTCGTTATATATATTTGTTAAAATTGCCTGTTATATGCGATAGATGTACACATTATTTTCTTATGTATTATATATTATTAACATTTTACTAGTTCGCAAAATAATGATACTTATTTCAAGTATAATATAATCAAAAAAAGTACGTTTACGAAAATAATTAAAAATACTATGATCTTAAAAATTACCTCAGCTCTATAAAACTTTAACTACTAACGACTTTAAAGTGTATGGACGTTTTTTCCTGTTATTATGCATAGAGCAATAATAAATTATAATATCTGAATGGGTGAAGATAATTTTTGCCTAGTTAAGACTAAGCAAAATTATAATATAACATAATATAAGTATTGTATTAAATATCAAAATATAATTTTAATTCAATGTTTTACAAATAGTTTGTTGTTCATCATCCGCAGTGGTAGTTCGGAAGTGGGCATTGAAAATCATTATAACTCGAACAGAGTAAATATTATAATATAAATGGTCCATATAGACGCAATAATCGTTAGTATTATACGCATTAAAAAATAATTCACCGTATTTTTTTTGTTTGCGCGGTACATATAATATTATATAGTATACATTACACCCACGCACGATAGTTTCAACGAAATAGCTAAAATCATATTATACATTTATATTCTTATAAACGTATCATGTGTATATATTCTTCTTCCATATTAATGTCTAATTTTAAACTCTACTGTATAGCGTTAATGTAAAATACATTAACGTCCTAGTTACGAGCTAATTATTCTCGGGAGTTTCATCACTGAATAATTTTAGATAAATTTATAAACTATTCTCATATTATCATCCTTTTGCGGTTATTGATTTAATAATAATTATTATAAACTATTATTAAGCAACAAGATGAACAACACACTATAAAACATTGGTAACGATATTATTTCAGGGGTACTTATATAAAATATATTTATATATATACGTGTTTGTGTGCACAAAGTATTATTATTTTCCATTATATGTCACTTTATTTTCGTACGCAAATTAGATGATTTATTGAATTTTTACAACTAATTGATATATTCGAAACGTATATGCACGAAAAATACAACGCGTGTAATGATGAATCAAATATTAAAAACCATTATCCGTACAAAATACAGTCTATATAAATTTACACATTGTACTTTATTGTATATGTATTATATAATAAATAGCGATTGGCCTTTCGATAGTATTATGTAAAAATTATTGACATTTAATTACATACTAATTAAATTCGTCGAAGGCACTTATGTAGATGTATTTTACTACTATTAAGTGAACACTATTTAATATAGAACTAATAGAATAGAAAAAAAAAAATCAAACTTGATTTTCGTATAATAATATAAAAATCATTGCAATCACATTGTTTTTAATTTCGAGTATACTTATAAGCTGCAGCAGCTCGTTCCAAGGTTTCGCGTACCGGTTTTGGGATTTTACATCACGTGTTACAACAATGATTTTTTTTTTTGCTCAAAATCGTGCCAAAAGCCCCATTACGCAGTGGCGGCGACGGCGCGTGTGTGTGTTCCATACTCTCATATAGTCTCGTGCGATTATGAGGAAGTATATATACGTAAAAGTAGGCATTAATAATAATATGAGCAAACTCGTATAAACTCGTATACGCTACGTAGTATGTATGTATGTATCATGTATGTATTATGTATATGTGTGTGTATTATATAGTCGTATAGGGTATAGGTAATATGGTCGTGGTGTGTACAGTATACCTGTGCACATATGTATATAGGGAAAAAAGTGTTCGTGTGTTCATGCCGCGATATTACATAGGAGAAAAGAAAGCAGCGTGCGGAGACCTAGGTCGGAGCGGGGTGTGATCGAGGCCACAGCAGATATACTACACACGGACGCGCACGCACACCAATGTAAAACTGCAGCGCAGAGAGCCCCGAGGCGGCTTGGCAAACCGCATATATACAGACTTTTTCTCCGCCTCGCCTTCAAAAAAAAAAAAAAAAATAAAAATAAAAATAAAAATAAAATAAAAAAATTACATACGTATACATTATATTATATTTATACTCGATCGTATTATACTGCAGATATATATGCGTGCGTATATATTATAATAATGATATGACGTACTACCGGTGTGACATTTCATACGACCGACGACGACAACGACGACGACGACGACTACAACGACTAAATAATATAATATACCTATATAGGAATACGTCGTGTTCGTTGTGTACGTGTGCATTTTTCGAGCGAAAACGCTACCACGATGGGCATATGCGGCCGAAGTCATGAGGATATTATATTATATACATGCACTGCAAACGGAAAGAACGAACGACGGTAAAAAAATTAAAAATTGAAATAAAATTTGTACATAATTTTTTTTTTCTTTTTCTTATCATATAATTCGTAAGTGCTAATTTTCCGTGACCGCGCGTAGTGTGTCGTGTGGCGCGTGTCGTACACGTTTTAGCAACATCCGTTGTATAGTCCAATGTAAATTTTCACACACGTGTACAATGTACTATGTACATCATAATATATTTTATACACACCACCAGTGTCGTAGCCAGGATTTGCACATGGACGACGGTTTATGGTGTGTACGCATATATTATACGATGCATGTAGGTACATGTAACATATTTTTAATAATGTTATATTTTATTTACGATGTTTAATATTGCATTGATATTAAAAAAAAAAAAGTTTTAATCACATCGACCGTATAATTTTCTATTCGTCTTAGTCACTGATTTATCGTTTTTTCGGCATAAAAACGATTTCGAAAAATTTACGTTATCGTTGTTGGCGGGAATACATTTCGCATAGATACCTATAATAATGAACTGTTTTATATGGGTGATGACGAAATCAAATTTTTATGTTCGTCCAAAAAAGTAAGAAAAAAAAAAGCAATAATTTATGGAAGCGTATATTATACATAAGTAGGATGGTTACAACACCCAAATAATGAACCCTCTCCCATAAGCTTCTAAGCTGCGTGTATTATGCATAATAATATTATATAAATGCGGAAAAATTCCGTTATTCGCCGCTGATCCGCGTATATAGTACGGTACGACTCGACGTATATAAAATAATGTCCGTCGCCAATACGTTCAAAACGAGACTGTTGTACAGCCGTCGTCGCGTCGTCCGCACAGCGTATTATATTGTATTATATTATAGTGGCGTTTGGGTGTTTTTAAAAATAGTCGTCGACGCCGCCGCCACGACGCGTGTATACAATGATATATATATATATATATATATATATACATATATATATATATATATATGTATACATACGTGTGCTTGTGTACCGTTAAAATTATTTATACGTACCGCGGCTGCGAGCGTGTGCGTGAAAACTTTGGCAACAATTCCAGCGCGTTATATATACATAGGTAGATGGATTAATATATTATATGCTTGGAAAAAAAAAAAAAACGAATTTAATTTCGTCGGGTCATATTATAATACTTACTCTCGGGGATTGGGAAACGGTGCTGCGTATATAATAGTGCCGTGTTCTCCGTCCATCGCTGCTGCACCATGCGCGCAACGTCAATATTGTAGTCGTAATTTACACGTTTTCTATTTCTATAACAACAACGTATATACCGACGCATCGCGATCGATCTAGCGATGCGGCGATAAGGATTATCCAAACGCATTTTTATCATCGTCTGTTGGATTCCTTCACATAGTATACACATGGAACGCACGTCTATTATCTTTTTTTTAAAAAAAAAAAAATGGAAATATATGGAATAATTGTTCGCAATGAGGATTTCATTACGAATTCGGAGTCCCTAAGATTATCCGAAATCTTATCGTACAAGCGATTGGTCTAATGAAAGTATTAAATTCGTCCATTTTCCATTACCATGTTCCGAGAGCCGAGAGTGATGGACTGCATAGAGACGAAGGCAAATCACTGCTTCCCAGTCTGTTTTAAATGCGGTTCACTTTATTCTGTATATATAGACGCATTATCGAGTTCCACTATTGGGGCCCTAGTGGACTATTGCCGGTAATTTAAGTCTTATTTTATCTAAAAGCTAAAACCGTCACGTGGATATCTAATTTCCCTATTCGGTCTCTCGACTCGTATTTATAATGTTACGAAGCACTGATTGATACGAATAGTTTTTATTATTACTGCGCGTTGCATGCCGTCACCATTGCGTGTTTATTTATGTAATAATTTTGTGGATAACACTTTATTTACATATAAAAAAAAAATATGTAAAACAATCCCTACCACCCAATTCAAAATAGAATTATTAAAATAATTATAATAATGAACACAATGGCGACGTGTCTTCGCTCCGTATAAGTATTACGGTAAAATTAGATTTTAATAGTAATTATACCATATATGATGCCATTTATAGTTTGATACCAGAGGGCAAAGATTATGTACCAGTACTATAACTTATAAACTATAACCAAACGTTTCTATACATAAAACAATACTTAATGATAATATTAAAAAAAAACCATGATTAATAATAATATTTATTATACTAGAATTAAATTCGAATTACTTATACAAATGTTATGTTCTATTGTTGGTACGGAGATTTATTGAATAAAGAATTATAATGTATTTGCATAGTCACATAGACTTTGTATTATTATAAATTTAGAAAATATAATAATTATAGTATAATGATTATCCATGCAATAGATAGTGACGAATAAGTTACGCAGTGTTTCAAATATTATTATCTTAGAACCAAATCGACATTTCATTTTTACGAGCTTCATTTTTAAGATTATAAAACGTTGAATTAAAAAACAACACGAATTTCGATGTACCTATATATTTGATCTGCTTTGAAATACATCCAAGTATATATAACACGTAAACAATAACAATTACAATAATGAATACCGGTGCACATTATTAAATGCACCGGTTGCTATTCACCAATGCAGAACGCATGCAAATATGGCTACGAGAACTTTCCGGGACCGTGAGAATTTCATTCCACATCCTTCCGGGTCCCCAGACGCACTGTATACAAAGGTCCATACTTATACGCTTTCGTGTGAACCACTGAAATACGTACAATATTATAATACTATAACTGTATCGGGGAACGAGAAATTGCTCATATTATAATATACCCATACAAGCGATGAGTTCTGAATATATTATTCGTTCGTTATAAATACTTTTCCATATAAAATGTCAAAAGTCCGACTGTATGTGTGGTCGATTTGAGTTTCGTCCACCGAGTGCACGTCATGGTCATAGTAGGTACCTACTTCGTATTACGTCGTCAATCATCATGTGTATATAGATAAACTAAAATATAATAATGTAATATAATATACAGATGTAACTATCTAATACATAATATATGTATGAATATGTTTTTCGGAATTTAAGTAATTAGATTATATTGCAGATCGCCAAGTGATTAAAATAGGTGCACGTATATTATGTATCGGTATAGGTATACGAGAACAATGAAAAATTAGGACAAGGGAAATGGTTTGCGGAGGAGGAAAGAGAGATGGATTTGAGAGGCAGAGAGGGAGAAAAGCGAAGCGCATCGGATCGGGTTGTGCAACAACGCCGCTGCTGTTGCACCTGCAGTGGAAATGGGGAAAACGCGAGCCGCTGTGTAACAGTGCGCAGGAGAAAGGAAACGGTGAAAATCGTATACGAGCCCGAACCAAGGTCAAGATCGTGCCGAGTTTTTCATCGTCTTGTATAAACAACGTGCGTTTGCATAATATACGTAACTACATAAATTTGTATTGAGATTCATTGCGTGCACCGCAATAGGATATAACCACGACGCGTTTCGATAGTTTTCATGAATTTCATATTTTTGGGAACCACTATCTGGTCCTGTAAGCACATGCACTCGTCAATGGGAGACGGGCGCCCGGGCTACACTTACACACACACACACACACACACACACACACACGAAATCTGGTCTTTATACTATGTATATAATAAAACAGCGGTCACACACATGCACACGTCGTATATATTCACGCACAAGTGTTGTGTGTAGAAGCGGTCAATGGAAGAAGGCCTCCGTGTGTCACCCGTCTGCATAATATTACAATAATAATAATACATAACGGTGGTGTGCGTGTTTGTGTGTGATAAATCTGAATTTATTGATGTTAATTTACAAGATCGGAAAACGCTAAAGTGCATGTGCGCGTGTATACGAGTCGTATATTATTCTTTTCAAATATATACATATATTGTGTGTACGCGGGAGATAAGTCCAATGCAGCGACTGTGCGCCTATTGAAATAATTATTGTAGGTCATCCCGTGTCAATTGGATTTCTTTCGAGAAAACCACTGGGAACCAATTAGCCCTCGTTTCGGCAAGTGTATATTTTTCGAATTCGATTCCATTAATAACACGCGTGAGCTCACTGGCGTGTGTATACTATATATAGTTATATATTGCTGCTACTAAATACTATTACTACTACTACTACTACTACTACTACTACTACTACTACTACTACTACTACTACTACTACTACTACTACTACTACTACTACTACTACTACTACTACTACTACTACTACCATACTACTTTTTTTTTCTTAATCTTAATACCATTACTACTACTACTACCTAAATCCATAATACTGTTGCTGCTACATGTCGCTGCCGTCGTGCTCACCCTTCGTATCGTTACACGATGAACAATGGTTTTTCATTATATTGCATACGCGCGTGTATAATATTTAAATATGTATATATTACATACATTATGGTGTATGAGAAACATTGTGTCACCTTATCTAGAAAACCGAACAACTCGTCAGCAGTTTAATAAATAAGTAGTTCGGTATACACGCGCATACAATATATAATTTATATATATATAATATACTAATTAATAAAAACCAAAACAATTGATTATTATTTATAATGTTATTACTTGAACGAATTGATTATGCCTATTAAACACTAATGCGAACACGTATTATAATATTGGGTACGTAACGTGTACGTGTTTTTTCCTTCGTTTAACGAGCAAAATATTTGAAATTCTAATTTTTTTTTTTCCTGTAACGGCCAACATTGCTAAATAAAATATATTATGTCGTTCTCACTAAATTTTAGTTAGCAGGTTTCAAATACATAAAATTACATTGAGCACGTACAACCATCAATGATAATGTCCATATGTATAGATTTATTGTTTCGCGTGTTTATCTTATAATAATTTACAATCCACCGGAGCATAATATTCTATTCCTGCAAAATTACCCATAAAAGTTCGGTTGACGATTTTCTGTAGATGCATCGATATGTCTTCCGTTTTTTGACAAAATGTTTAGTACCAGATTTTTTTTTATACGTTCACAATAAAACCGAAGGCCAAAAAGGAAATCATTTCATCGTCATCGTGTTGATTTATAAGGTTCGATTGTGTAATGCCGTAAAAGATGTATTTTGGCACGTGCAAGTCTATCGACGTACTTTAGGCTGTTTCTATATAGACGTTCTCGTGTATTTGTCGATAAAGCTTATACTAGGTTTTATTGTTTTAACGAAATTTTTAAGCATAGTGTTAAAATATATTGTTATGAATTGTTATGCATTATTAAATTACATTTCTAATATTTTATAAAAACTAACATTGGCAGAAATATTTACAATTAACATAAATTAATTATTATAGTTATACTTTAAGTATATAATTAAAAATATTACTATTATACTTAAAAGTTATAAGTATACGACAAATCCTTTGACACTTATTCGCACGTGTTTATATGGACTTATTAATTAGTATTTTAGTTTTTATTATTTATTTTTAAATATAAGCTTCAGACACAAATCATCTGCAGTAGATGAAAAATATATTTTTTAAACGTATTTATTACACTGCATCAATAACAATATTATACGTTATGTGTGTGTAATATGTATGTATATATGCATATGCCATTTCTTTATACAGTACTTTCACTAATGGATTGTACTTGACCCGAAAAGGGTTGAAATGAATCATTATTTTCTTATTATGATCCTTGAAAAAGTTGATCGAGATTTCATACAATATAATATACTGACTAATATACGCTGCAGTACATATATAGCGCTGGAGAAATTACAAGCTGCCCGAGTGTTTATCGTGAAAATAACCGTTCTGTGTGTAACTACGTTGCAAAAAAAAAAAAACACCACGCATAGGTTATGGGTGTTGCACAACCAACAGAAACGAATAAGCCAGAAAGGAAAGAGAAAAAAAAACTATACTGCCTGTATAACACTATATAATATACATACAAGAGGCTATACGTGCAAGCGAACACGATCTTGTTATCTCCTGACCCACACGTTACAGACTACAGTACACTTATATATTTATATATACACCTATATTATATTTATAAATTATTATATATGGTCAATTGTACTGATGTGTGCTTGTATGTAACGTGCTATTTGATTCTATTCGAGCGACTTCTGCGAAGTAATTTCAACGCAGACCTGCGACCGCCGCCACCGATCGACCGGATGTGTTTGTGTCACTGGGTCTCTTTCTATCTATACAAATCCTGGATGAAAAAATCGTACGAATCGTTTGTGGGAAGTATATAGAGAAGGAGGAGGAAGTGAAGGACCAAGGAAAAATATACGAGTGGAGCCGTCAATTGAGTAATATGTTGTACATGTGTGGTACAATCATCGTGTCATGAAGTGTACACATGCGCGCGCGCACGCTGGAACAGTTTTTATTATGTTTAAAAAAACCTGTGTAGTACATAAGGATTTTGATGTACATTTTATCTATTTTTTTCAAACGAAACATATACATAACATATAGTAATATGCACTTTATTAATGAATGACTCGCGATGACCCACTTTATTTCCTCGTTCAGCTATAAATCTATACAGATAAGTTGTATGCATCTAACCTTAAAACTAACTTTTACTATGGTAAAATTGTAGGTACTTCATCTATTTCTGTAAGTATTGTTTTCAATACATTATAGTATATGTTATAGTGATGGTTATTTTCTGATTACATTATTTTTAATGGGAATCATCCGATTAAACTTTTACCGTATTAAATCACGTAAATGGTATGGTCGAGTAACTTTTGTTATTACGTATGTACTTACATTTGACACTTTTACTATATGGACGGCTAATGTGGCTTTATGTGCTATGGTTACAGATACTAACAATCATACCTATCATCCATAGACATATTATATTAGAGTATTAGACTTATTAGAGAGTATAGACACTATAAAATCTTTTAAAATCCAACAAAATAGTAAAATAATATGTTTCACCTGAATCCGGTCTTCGATTATAAGCTTTTGAGAACAATTTACAGTACAGCCATAAAAGAGACTGTATTGATAGGTATTACATTATACTGTAGTGAGTCACTAATCGAGTTTTGCATTTCTTCGAATGCATCGATGATATAATATATGATAATGTTATAGATATTGATTAAAAATACACATGATATTTAAAATATATATGTAGGTACAATCTAAATGAATAATAATTGTTTTGACTTTCATTTAGGCATAAGTATAGATACTGGTTTATAGTATTATAGTTTTATTTCCAGTTTTTATACTCTGATAAATCTGACTCGGTATATAATTAAATAGCTTTTTAATACTAATTTAATCTAATAATTATCGTTTATGTATATCTAATGAGCAATTGCTTAAAATTGATTCAAAAATATGTACTTAATTCAAAATATATAAAATTGTATCATGATAATATTAGTTATACAATTTGTGTTGATTTATTACCTATACCAAGTAATCTGCACACAGGATATATAATATGACTTTACCAGTCTATAAGTAAATATGTTGCAACACGAAGTTTACTCTACCAGATTTTGACTAGCTCATCAGTTTTAAAGTTAGAAAAAATCTCAATAATCAAAGTTGTGTGAAAAATCAAACCAAATTAATTCCAAAAATAAGAGGATTCATTTTCAAAATTTGTTTGTTTTATTACGCATGCTTTAGATTGGATTAAACAATTTTATACAATTATTTATTTATTTTTTTTTTTGATGTTACTATCATAAAAAATATTGGTTATTAAGTATAGGTATTTATGGTATTATAATATATATTATTCGCATGAAAAACCTTCATTTTATGGAAAATAAAACAATTAAAACTTTTATTTCTTTATAATTATTTAACAATAAGAAAAATAAAAAATAAAAACATAAATAATTCGTAGGAATTTGTATATTGTTTTGTTGTTACTTCATAACAATATATGTATTGTTATTCATATTTATATCTATATTGTTGATTGACTCGAATTTCTAGTTATTGTTGGTATTTTTTAATATTTTTAAAAATTACGTTAAAGGAAATATGATTATATCTGATATACCTAATGGTTAATACACCACTGAATCATATACAACACCCGTGAAAAACGATACCTATGTTATTAAAATACACGAGTAATTAATGTAAATAATCACAAAGAGAATTCAAGACTTACTAAACAAATTGCACATTTTATTTGAACGGTAATTTTAAGTATAATAAAAATAAAATAATATTGTCAGCAATCGGGTTTTCGTATATGTAATATAATAGTAGATATAAATATCGTATACGCGCAGGGTGATTGAACTTATTGACACCCTAACTGTACGTGCGTAATTGTATGTATCAAAAATAGATGTATACATAGGTTTATATTATATTAAAAAAAAAAACGACTATATTTATATTTTATTATTTATGATATTTTCAAAATCGTTTTCGGCCCCGAAGCGTATAAAGTTTACGGTTGATTTGAATAATTATATGAGATAATATATAATAACACACCACGCGTGTATATGTATATATATATATATATGAAATAGTTTCGTAAATTGCACAGATTCAGCAAATCCGCCGTATCAATACAATACAACATTATTCGTTCCTTTGCCGGTATACGCGTTAAAATCTCCAAAAATCCTGGAGGTGGTGGCGTTGTGTCTGTATTCGACCAAATATTAACGTGACGCGGTCAGCACGCGCAAATAATAATATAGTGGAGAGGTATAACCGCGGGTCCATAACTGAGGAGAATATAGGTGGTGGTGGTGGTGGTGGCGTAGTAGCAATAGCGAAAACAGGAGTAGCAGCAACAGCAAAATCAGAAGCCAGACGAAAAAAGAAAGAAAGAAGATAGAAAAAAAAAGATCGTCGGTCGGTTGTTGACATGACGTCCGCGAAGCCGCCAGAGTAGAGCTGCTGTTAGCAGCGGCGGCGGCGTATAGAGCGTCATTACACGCCGTTGTGCGCGAAGCTCGTGTGAGCGCGGCAACGTCGCACGGTCCGTGCTCGCACACACACATTATTGAAACCACTTGTTGCCGCGTTAGCCAATAGCCGGCAACGTTGTGGCGGGTGCGGTAGCGGGCGGGAGAGTGGGAGATCCACCTGAACAGGTTCACACACACACACACACACACACACACACACACACACACACACACACACACACACGCACATACATACATACACGCGCACGCACTGACGTACAATATAATAATGTGTGTGTGTGTACAAGCGCGGCCGGCCGACCGAGAGGAGGTTGGTGACTCTGGTGGTGATCCGTCGACCATCAAGGCCATGCGCCGCCGCCACCGTTGCCACCCGTGAACAAAACGGTGATGATGACGACGACGACGGCGGTGGCGGAACCCAAATTCTCGGAAGACGTACATTCATATAATGTGGCCGCCGCCGCCGCACAGGTAGACCCGCCGCTCACGAGCCGTCACCGCCGCCGCCGACCGGTCCTGGAGAGCCCTTTGAAAGGGACGTCGTCGCCGCGGTCCGATCCCTCCGCGCGGTTCACACGACGACGACGCGTATAGTACCCTATACATACTTTGCACGCTCGTATAAATCCTGCGTCCTCACTGTTGTACTACCTTCGCTGCAGGTATTTCGACCACTAACGCGAGGGAGAGAGCGTACATAACTAAAGCAGTTGCGGGCACGTCGCAGCACAACGAACGCCGTACATCACGAATCGTTTAGTTATCCTTAATATCCTGCAGGTTTACCGTCGTATACCCTGCGGCCAGCTCTGCATCAACGTGGTATAAGGATTCGAAGAATTCGATGGTACCTACATGTATACATTACCGCGGCCCGTAACCTGCAAGCAGGCACGCCCGGTGTTAGGTGGTGTTTTCGCCATTTCGGTACACACAATGCGTCGACGTAATAATATTCGTCAAATACACGTATTATATTTTTGTATATTCGTGTGTGTGTACCTAACGCGTACGTATAAATACGTATAAAACACGTATTGACAACCTCGCGGCACGCGGCCGGTTGAACTTGGCAAGGTCATCGTCATCTCATAATATTTATTATAATATAATATTTTATATTATCACATTATACACGCACTTCACCGCAGCGGAATAACGTATATTATAATATTATTACTGTATGTGTGTATGTATGTATGTGAAATATAATAGACGAGTATAGGACGCGTGTATAATATTATATTTTGTAATTCACGCGCACTCGCACGGTATATAAATGCGCCACGACGACGTATATCATATATTATTATTATGTATTGTATAATATTACGGACACTGCAGTTGTCTCTGGTACGACTACGTGCTTCGTTCAGCTCGACGTTCTTCGTGATCGGCAAGCATAATACGGCGTGTTTTCGTATGGAAGTCGGGGCACGGCCGAGCGCGACGGAAGAGGAACAGCGCAGACGGCGGCGTGCAGGTCTCTCGACGCGGTTTTCCGTTCGCGCGGCGAAGACGACCACGACGACGTCACAACGTGTAATAATAATAATAATAATAATAATAATAATAATATTGATAATAATAATAATAATAATAATAATATTGATAGTAATAGTAATAATAATAATAATATTGATAGTAATAGTAATAATAATAATAATAATATGACGGATGGAGACTCGGCAATAAGGAATCGGGGGAAAACGACAGCGGTCAAGGCGTCCAATGACAGAATAACCGGCAGTGTCACTAACCGATTTGGTCCGATAGATACATAATAGCGTGTATTATTATTATTATTATTATTATTATTATTATTTATTGTACAACACACGACGACATGTGAGCGCGAAAATTTCGGTGGGCTGCGGCGGCAACGACGCATTGGCGGAGTACAACAACACACAATAGGACGTGGGATCAATGGCTGGATGGGAAGATTTGTACTTGAAAAACCCGCGCGCCGGTACGCCGAACAATGGGTCAAAACGACGCACTATACAGCGACGGCGACAGTATTATTATTATGATTTTTTTTTTCTTCAAATTTACGCGTCCGGTACAATAAACCATTCGGTCTGTAAATGCTTGTGTGTGTGTGTGTTCAAAATCTTTTGGTACACGCCGTTTTGATCTATTATCTCGCACGGTGTGTATGAGAGAAATTAAAACCGCGTCCTGCGGATGAGAATTCGAATCGACCGTCTGCGTATATTTTTTCGTGTTCTCCGGAACCTTTTCTATAATTATAATATTAAGATAGAGATTTTTATATTTAAATATTATGATTAATAATTCAATTTTTTTTTCGATGTTTAATTTTTTTATTGCATTTTTGAAAGTTTAAAAAGTAAATGTGTTTCCCGTGAAACGTAGCTGTGTTTATGTAGTTTTCCATTTATTTGTTGATGGTTTCAACGATTTTGATCTTTTTTTCTAGAGCTTTTCGACTCTTTGTGCATTTTCTAGGAATTGTACCATTAAACCTTGATGCTACGAAAAACTTTACAATTAAAATCATTCGATTTCACATTTGTAGAGCTATCGACATCATTGTCGTTTGTTCAAAAAAGAACAAATAACATTTAACTGTTTTACGAAAAATCAATTTAAATTTTTTCTAATAATTGAAAACTAAAAATTTTTAGTACAAATTAGTATATTATGCATAGTTAACATTTAAATTTGTTATCTCTTAAGAAATGTAATATTTACCTATTATTATTATTATTTCTTATTTTTTTCATTTTCAAGTCTTGATTGTATTTTGTTTTTTTTTTTTATAATGAATTTATTGTGTGTTAGAAGTCAATTTTGCAATATTTTTCATAGGACGTTTGACAACATAGAAAATATATCCTTCTGGTTGCACGAATCAAACCTTGCGCGTGTGTTATCGCTAATGACTAATAAGCAATCAAAATCATGCGAAATAAAACGTCCATCATAATACAATCGACGTAGATATACATAAAATATAATATTAAATTATTATGGAGTATAAAAATAATATTTTGTTTTATAATATAATATTCCACTATAGATAATAGTGTTATAGTCTTACTATCGCTGTATCAGCATTCAATATTGTTATTATATATGATCATGTTAATATGTTCATACATTGTATATATTATACATATCTTGTACGCAAGTGTTTTTCCAACTAATCATCGCCATTGTCAATATAATCTCGTTGATATAATATTATTATTATTGTACGACGCGTTATAGAGTCTTTGGCGATAAGTCGTTAAAATATCGGTAATCGTAAAATAATTATTAATATTAAATAACGATATGCATATTGACAATGACGGCGGCGATATGTTTATGCGCATGTATATTATATAAAATATGTATGTTTAATGATGATAATATTAGCAGGTAGGTCGGCGGTAGGTATATGAAGACACCGTGGTAGGCTATAGGTGCGTAGTTTATAAGGTTATAAACAGTAAACACTAGCCTCGGTTTCGCAGGTAAGAATTACTGTATCGTACGCCATAGGAACCGCGACAACACGGTGGGATCCCCTCCGGTTCGTCGTATTGAATTTCCGTACATAAATATTTGACAGGTGTTACTTGAGCCCCTTCAGAGATAGAAAAAATACCTGTTCAACGATTTAACTGGTAATTTGCGTTTTCTGACAGACGAAAGGTTTTGGTTTTTTTCTCCACTCGGTGAGAAGATAGATACTGAGGTTTTGATTCAAAAACGTAAAACATTCCCGAAAATTGCGTTTACGCCGTTAAATAGTAGCTGGTAGTATAAATACAATATAATATGCATATATACGAATAGTGCTGTACAATATTATATTTTCTAACGTACACGCTAGCGCGTGCTCGACTTGATTGATTTACTGTTAAACATAAATGGTATAGGTATACGACCCCCGTGAAAAAAAAAAGAACGAAAATTCTTTCACGACCCCATAATTAACCTCACCCGATGCTGTGTAATACTATTGCCCACTATGTGTACCTGCAAAATTCAGATTTTGCTACAGTTTCAATATCATATCATAGTAACAGTATTACATTATATGTTATACTGACCGTAAGACGTAAACTTTACACAATTACACTGCAGGGTGTATAAACGAGACGATCGCAGAAGAGGATTATCATTTGTATGCGACAAAATCCGTATATAAGTATCCTGTCGACGGGTATTTTAAATTTTAATTTTTTCGACGATACTACAATTTTATATAATATACTCTTATAGATTCTATAGACGGTACATTATTTTAGCACAGTTTGTGAAAGAGTTGTAGAAGAAGGGTACCATATACTACACACACACACACACACACATGCTAACATCGAGTCTATAATTAGACGCACACGTCCGCTATCTTACGCTCGCGTAGGTACTAGGTATATAGCAGTAACAGCAGTATAATAGTGTATGCGCGCGTGTTTATACTTGTACGTACGGTAATAATAATGATAATAATAATGACGTAAATCACACTCGCGTACATTCAAGCCGTGTACAACACACGAATATCCATTTTGCTGGATGCAATGTATTTTCCAAGGAGTGTGATGTGTTTGTATTTATTTCTTATTAAACGCAAGTAAATTCGGCAAGGTGTGTGTATGAGTGTGTGGTGTATAGGAGGCATAATCTCGCCGCAGGACGCCTGCAGTGCACCGCGCACTAATGCACCACTAGTGTATTGTGTATAAATAATACCGATGACGAGGATATTTCGTGGAAAGGATAAGCTGGGAGTGAGATAGAAGGAGAAAGAGAGAGTGATGTGGTTGAACTGTCGGAGGAAATATTGTATATTATTATAATGTTAATGTATACTAAACGAAAAAAAAAAAAAAAAACGATACTCGATATCATGTTTTCACGGACTATAAAAATAAAAACCCAATTTATCTCGTACATAATATTGTTATGTTATATATTGGTATACGTATAATATACGTGCGACAACGTTGTACAGTATAGCGGTTTAGCATCGTAACCAGGTATAATTTAATGTATACCAACGCGTACCTATGTACCGCCGGTGGTCGCCGAGCGCGCGACCCAGTCAAAGACCGGACCCGATTCAGGTCGACGACGACGACGACGACGACAACGATGACGACAATGTGTAGGTACCATAGCTGCAACCATAAAAGTATACATCGATTATACTTTATACAGTACGGTTGTGCGATGCATATAACAATAATAATAATATTAACAATAACAATAAGAATTACGAACTCGTGTGCGCCCGCGCAACGTCGACTATAATTTGTATACTAAACATCTATTGGTTGTTCTGCTATTAAAATTCGAACTAAATATTATACATGTATAGGTTTCATTTTTACACAATCGCGAGTGAACAATATTGATAATAAATCAGTGGCGCTTAAAAATGGCTATGGGTATGTTTGAAGGGCACCTGCACTTTCATATTATACTCACCCCCAGATATTTAACTAGCATGGTTTTGTCCCTCCCCCTAACATTTTTAACTTGTTCAAATATCGAAGATTTGTAAAAAGATTGTAAATATTAAATTCAGTATATCCGAATTAAGTATGTAATTTTGTATTTTTCACACACATTTATTTATATCATACCTATTGAAAGTGAAACGTTATGACGCGAAGGATAGAGAACGCTGTGTTATCGGAACTTTTGTGGAAAAGATGAAAAAACAATAAATAGATTTTGATGGTTCCTTTTTTTTTTGGAAAGTGTAATAAAAATATTGGGAAGGGCGAGTTATAACTTTACTTTACATATACTTAAAATAACCATGTAATTTCTTGCCCAGGTGTCTATCCTCCAAGTTTTTCTTCTATTATAGCACTGTCGCCTATGCTGATGTTCGCACACATCTGTTTTATTCATATACTATTTACGAATATCGTATAGTTCGTAAATAAATCGATATTTTATAATATAATACAACAATATCAGATCAAGTCAATTTTTGGCCGTCGTCACTGCCACTTATGATTAAGTCACTTTAATTTCTTCCCTTCGCACAGAGTGGTTTTTCGCTCTATAATATTATATCATTTAAATTGGTACGTGATCGACGTTTTAAAACTGTCTAAAAACTACAGTTTTCGCCGAGTAACAAATGCGTGTAAAATCTTGTGTCACATAACATGCCCCGTGACGTCATAATATTGTGGTGTTTAGCAGCAAAGCAAATACGATTTATTATGTTATTAGGTAATATTACATTGGACATTGTCTTTACTCCCGTGTGTATATTATGTTAAAATAATAGACGACGAAAATACGTTACGTATATGCTATTGCCAACAGTTAGAGGATCGACGAAGGCGATAAATATATCCTTTCAGAACTTTTTTTTTTTATCATGTTTTTCGTACTATTCTATAATATTATAAAAATGTAGTTTTTATAGTTTTGATTTCAAAAAAAAAAAAAATGTTCATTCAAAACTAACCGAAATTCAGTTAAATCAATTGAATATGAAGTGAGCGGGAAAATTTTTTTCACATATACATTTACAACATAACGTGTGTTAACTCCTTATTGCCGCAGGTATATTTTCATGTCGATTTCTTGGAAAAAATCGAACAAAAACGCCACCACTCGATGCCAACCGGCTCCCCATGTACATCATAAACATACTTTTAATAGTTTGGTTGATTCCAAAATAATATATTAATGTTAACTTACCTATATTGACTCTTTACAACATTCATGACCGTGACGACCATACGACACTAATTGAAATCGCGCGCCAACAAACGATTTTGAAATCAATTATAGTAATCTAACACGAAATCTTCGTTTACAAACGATTACTCGAAATTAACATTTCCAGGAAACCGGCCAATTGATTCTCGATTAAAACGCGCATTTACTTATTGTTGGTTGCACGGGAATCGATTTAGTACATATAAAATATGTATAGTGTGACGTGTGCGGTGTCGCGATTAAAAAATGTTTAGGCTATTCACCATAATGGTGCGTCGATTAGAAGGTAAAATATTATTATAGTCCTATTAATATATTATTATACACCCATAAAATATACGATCGTTTGTATCGTTATTGTTCGTATGTATAGACGCGTATCGAATCTTGGGCATATGATGTTAAATTGTGTTTTGCTAATTAAATTCGTACCGTGTGAACGCTTTTAAATATTTTGATTTTGATTTATGATTTATTATAGTTCATACATTAAAATACTAATTTTATCCTAGAAAAAAATCGTATTGGTACATTATAATTTGATACATATATTCATCTGAACACGACTAACATAAAGCTTATTTGTTTTACTTATATATATATATGCACATCCAACTTGTTTTTCTTCCTCTGGCACTCCTCTCTCCATTTTTCACGGTCCTGAATTTCTTCCTTAGTTCCTGTACTCCCAATCTTCCAAGGTCTTCTTCCACAACATCTAACCATCTTTTCCAACTGCATAAGTATAATATCATATGTAATGTACTTGTTGTTTGATGCAAGGGCAAATGTGATATGTTGATGAAATTGAGATTCTTTGACCAATGTCATTTTTTATTCATTTTGTTTCTGCTGATAAAAAGGACCAATATGTATCTGATAGTGTGGCCACTATAAGTGTAAATATTGACCATTTTGATTTGAATTTAAGTGAAGTGCAGTTTTTATATTGAAAATTATTTCATATTTCGATTAATCGAAAATGTTCTTTTTTATATTGGTCCTTCTTGTACCAAGCCTGCACATATTTTATTAATGCTGTTGATTGTCCACGTAAATAATTATCCGTCAATATAGACGATTTATTATATACGTACTCTACACGCATGCTGTTTATTCGTTATTTCGATAAAAGTTAATAAAAAAATAATATTCGTATGAGTAATGTCTTTAATCCTATTTGGGTAAATATGTGCGGCAAACGCATGCGCGCGCGTTATACATTAAAATAAATTTGCATGTGTAAAAATTAATTAATCTGCGATGTGTATTCCACTTCTGTGGTGTACACGCGCGTGTATATCTTTTTACATACAATATAGTCAATATCATGTTTACATTAACATATCTACGATTTGCACAACACCGTGTGTGCGATGCATGTTTTTTTTATCCTCGTGAGCGTAAATTCTGTACGCAAATGGAAATGTATTATCTTAATGTTAAGGCATAGGTATAGTATAGGTTTTTGTTTGAAATAAAAATTAACTGCTCGTGAAAATAGCTGCGGTCTATGATCGGTACATTGTTTATTAATAATATTCTATTGTTTTTATAATCTATTACAGTATAGGAGTTTAGTTTCAACGTGAATATAATAAATATATAATATTTAAATATTATACCTAATATATAACATTGCGCGCGTATTATATTTTCTCTCGATTGTTTTCCGTTGATTTTAGATGTATTGGTATTACATTTAAAGGTGTGTTCGTGGACGAGTTACAACAACAGAATAAAATAATAGTTGCTTTCAACGTTCGACATAATACGTATAATATAGTTCGCGCGGGCATATTATATAAAATTGCGAATATCAGCTATTGAAAAAAATTAGTATATAATAATTCAACACTTCAACAGTGTCGAATTAGTACTATATTTGTATTAAATAATAAGATTAAATCTCTAAAACAATTTAGACATTTCAATGTCAATACGTATGTGTATAAAAATAATACGTGATTAACGTACAATAATGTACAATAATTTACTGTTTTTTATTTCGTCTCTATTGTTTTGTTAAGTCATTGATTAAGTACTTTGAGATAGCCCACGTACTATACAAGAATAATATGTAGTACTTATGAAAAAATAAAATTTTGCGACGAATACCTATTTTGTGCAATGGCGGTGCAGTGCGAGCGCGAAAATATTATATTTATTTTATTTTTATTTTTAATTAGAAAACATAATATTCCATTTATAGTATTTTTTTTTTATAGTAGGTAATTTTTATATAGGTATATATTAAGTAAAAATTAAGACATAATGGCGTGAAAGAAGTAGGTGCCCCGTGATACTACTTCAAGTGAGAGATTAATTTTTTTTTTTTAGCGTTAACTAGTTTTTTTTTTGTTTTCTTATGTATTTAAAAAAATTTGTGGCCATTTGCGTTTAAGATGCCAAAATGAGTTATTTTAAGGAGTGTGAGGAAGGAGAGATAAGTGATGATGAGATCTTTGGATGGTTAATGGTATTTTTGTGAATTGTTTGAAGTGACTGGATGCTAGAGGAGGAAGTGTTGGAAGTTTTTTAACTTATATTATTTACGTGCCTGCATATAAAAATCCATTTAATATTTCACGTTCAATGCATAAGAATTTGCGGTGCTCGTTGAACGGTAGGTCTGTATGCCAGCCCGTACACAGTGACCCGATCGTAATACAAATAATACAATAGACTTAAATGCGTATACATTTAATACGAAGATGATACAAAAGAACTACACATATGTGTAGCGATTCGCTGTTGCTTCAAATGTCTGTTGAAACTTTTCGACGACGTTCGAGTGAAATGTATAATAATGGTATAAATATAGCAGGGATAACGAACCTATGTCATGCGTGTCACAGGGTGACACGTGCACATTATTTCAGTGACACACCAATTTAAATATAATTCATAAGTTTTACTTCATTTTCTAAAAAAATTACTGATTATTTGAAATAATTATTTTTAATTTATTATTATAATAATAAGATATTATCACGACTGTGGATATTATTAACTTAATTTATATTTACTTAACAAACAAAATCATGTTTATATGTTTAATTAATTATTTTTCAAGCTAAAAAACGATCTGAAAAATTTCTGAAACGTGAGGTAAATAAAATCAAACCAAGCATTTTGATTTGACACGCAGTTATCAAAAGGTTTGCCATCCCTGGTATATAGGCTATATAATTTATACGTTTAGTACTGACATTAAAATCTCTAATTGGCAGGTCGCCGTCGCGGTAACGCTTCAATTATTATTATTATTATAAAACAGGCTGTCGGGATATTCATGAATCATAATGTGTATAGTTATACGCGATCGCGACAGATACGGGGTTGTTAAATCATGGGCTTAATGTAATTAAAAAACAAATCTAACTTTACTACAAACATTTATTATTTTAAACGTTAATTTTTATATAATAAGACGTCATAATATATATATATATCATATTCTATATCGTGGTACATTATTACCACGTGTTTTCGTTTACATAATATATTGTATAGAAATGTATCAAGACGTTATGCAGTGTTTTTTTGCACGTATAATATGTGTTATGTAGTACCAAATTATGCTTGTTTGGCATTTATTTTTTATTTTTTTTAACCAAGTAAAGTATAATATTTTTTTTGTCAACCGTAGTTTTGGTGCCTGGTGGATAACGTATACATATGGTATGTAGTATATAGTGCACGTGGCTGTGTACACGCGCGTTTGCAGACGTCACGAGACGACGGGTCGGTTGTGTTTGTTTTAGTAATATGGGCTAAGGCAATCAATCGGCGTGCGCGTAGTGGCGGTGGAGATGAAGAAGAATTAAATTATGAAAAAAATCCTCTCGGATCGTAGAATAATCTTTCGGATCAACGATGGCACATAATACGGCGTTTGTAATCGCGCGTCGTGTCGTCGTCAGCCGGAAAGGTTTTGTCCTATACGAATTAAATCCGATAATGTTATACCTCCTATCGCAACCATAATTATTATAATATGACTGTTGCCGCGCGAGGACTAACGGACTGTCGCACTAGTACGCAACTATTATTGTTACTCAAGAGGTCGAGAATAACCTGTAGCTCTTTTGCTATAGCTTTATAGGTATATATTATACGTCCCACTGCCCCTGCAGCCCCCATCGCACCGTTACACTGAGATTCGTTAAAATTTATATTATAAATTATAATTAACTATACTTCATATACATCTATACTTTCTTCTGGTCCTAACCGATACTATAGGTCGAAGCGGCTCGTCGTAAAAATCAATGTCTTATAACTTTTGAGAAAAATGACTCATTCAACCCCTGCAGGTATAATTGCACCAGTAAGCCAATATAAGCCTTTTCGGGTAAATCAAGGGTTTTCCGGTGGACCTTTATTTTTAACTATTCATAAGCTTATGCCCCTCCTCTCCCTGGTAAATATGATAATTAAAAATATTATGAATATTATATATGGTAATTACTAATTAGTATAATTTGAAAAAATGTTTATTGTTGGATTAAAAATAATAAAATAAATTCTGTAAGACGGCTGTTTACGCAATTTTATACAATATAATTGTATTAGTTGATGGTGATGGCAAAGGTTAAAAATATTTACACGTATTATATTATATGAAATGAACTGAACATTTTTGGGGGCCCTACATGTTAGCCGGTACATGAAATATTCTCTATTCATATCCGCCACTGGCGCCTTGTGGTCGCACATTCGACGACGCGCGGGACGAACACTATACGTCCGCGTTTTTGCATTACGCACGGTACACACACACACACACACACACACACACACACACACACATACACATACACCACAAGTGCTCGCGTAATAAAACAATAATAATAATATACAAAACTTCTTGGCAATCGTCGTAGCTGTTACCAAGCTAAAACCTATTTTAATGCGTTTATTATTATAATACATGCGCACGCACACACGCGCGTATATTCAATATTGGGTGTACGTAAACAATTATTATTTTTTATTGCTCCTTTTGGATTACAGCATTTTATTTCCATTAAAACAATTTTAGCCATCGCATATTATCGGATTATTTATTCAAAACCATATACACCGATACACCGCATATTATAATTATAATAAATGTATTGTACTATCGTTTTTTCTTTTTGCAACTCAATTCTTTCTCTGTTTCGCGTTATACGTATATACGTACCCGACACGCCAATCGTTCGCGCAATCGCATATACATTGGTTACGTGCGGATCGTTGTCGGCAGTGCGGCGCTCGGTACACACAACACGACACACACACACGCACACACGCACACGCGCGCACACACACTCACACACACACACACACACACACACACACACACACACACACACACACACACACACACGCACGCACACACGCACACGCTCGCACGCACACACATCGGCAAAACACCTATTCGATGAAAATCTTGTGGGAACATCATCGTGCGCCTTGTCGCCTAAAGTCGTTATCGCACGAGGTTGTAGGTACGCGGCGTAATGCGCACTTTGCGCGTTTTGTTCAATGTCGTCGTCGTTCAAGATTACCGTTTATTTTTATTTTATTTTTTTTTAATTCTTCTCTCTCATACGTATATATATTATAAGTATGTTTTTGCTACACTATCGCTGTACAGATATATAACATATTATAATATACATAATATACCTATAACTATTGCAATTATTTCGCGATTAAAGAACGTGGTAAAACAATATATAGCAATAATTTGATTGGAATCAGGATTCATTTGGTACGAGTATTTACTACCATATAATTAAACAATAACGTTTTTGGGAACTGTCGACAACATTTTTCGCTATTGTATATACCGAAATATAATGACTAATGAGTAATGGAACTGTAAAAAAGGCCCACTACGGATTTTGCGAAATTTGTATATGCACGGCACTATTATACCCGTTGGTAATAAAAATAAGAGGAGAGGTAAAAAGAAAAAAAACACAGACATTGCAAGAAAAAAAAAAATCAATAATCTCGTTAATATATTTTTATATTTCTATCTAGAAACGAGTATAATCTCTTATTGATTACCTCATAATATTATATGCGCGAGTACTCTATCTGTGCACAGGTAAGAGTAAGAGCAACGATCTCGTCTTGCGTGTGGGAAGGCCCAAACCCGAAGAAGGGGAAATCTCACAAGACAAGCTATGAATGTGTGTGTGTGTGTGTGTGTGTGTACAGCTGACAAGTGCGCTTCGTGATCGCGTGTACATTTTAAATATAATATTCATGTACACGTTATGTATATACTAATACTCTATGTAGTATGTGTGTATAAATGCATTTATACGCACATAAATATATATATAATATAGTGTACAATTCTATTGGTAGGAACTAATTTGATAGCGCGCGCTTAATCCATGATGATTCATTTTAGACAACTCGAAGGTTTCAAGTACGTTTATTGTCTTAACAAATACCTTCATGTAGGCATGTATAATTGGTTTAATATAATATTATACATCTGAATAGTAAATGCATATAGTATATACACATACGATCGTGTTTTATCATTATTTCATGTTTAAACGCGCGCATAGATAATTTGTGTATAGCGTGATTCAACACGATATTATGTTGCGTTATTTTTTGTTTCAAAAGAATTGAAGAGTATCGACAAAGATAATCAACCGAAACGGTTTTCGATAGCAGCGTGTGGTTCACGCAAACACAAAATACTGTTTATCTGGATTCTGGGCTATTTATTAGAAACACGATTTTATCCGGTCACTTTTAGAAAAAGTGCAAGAAATAGAAATATATATTGTAAAGTGCAGTATGACCGAGAGAGGAGGATACGCTCGAGTGTGTGTCTAAAAGTTCAAAATTCAAACGCATTTTCGAAGTTCCAGGGTAGATATAATAGTATTTGCAAGGAGGAAAGATCCTTTGCACGAAATATTTCCATAGTTGAATAGTTCCCTTAAAAATTGCTGTCATATTTTACAGTGGTTTTTCAATAATTTTTACTAAGTGTAGATGGTCGAAAAATGATTGGATATGTCACGCGAATGCTAAGTGTAAACAAGATCGTTATTGTTTATTAAATTGTAAGTAAATTTTTCTAAAACTGTTAGTGGTCAATCCTCATAAGTGACGCTAGGCGATTATCGTACTATTATAATAACTGAACATCGCGATACATGGGCTGTGTCACATGAACAATTTTAATGAAATTGTAAACACTCCTCTCCCTATAAGAAATTTCGTCGCTATGTTCACCGCTTACGTCAAACGTAAGTAACAAAATCAAAAAGGATTGATAATTTCCTAGTACACGTATATAATATATATATATTATACTATAAAATATACATTTACATTAAACATTCTGTGTTTATAACAATCGTATTTAAACTCTAATATAGATTAAGATCTTTGCTATACTACAGAGCGGTTACTATTATTAGTATTATTCACGTCTAGTACTCGTTCATTAAACTACAACCATATATAGGTTCATATTAGGGCCATGTACTCGACGTTTTCTATACTTATTTTTTATTTTAATACATCCGTTTAGACCAGAGTTAAATGGACCCGGTTAGATGGAACGTGGTCTGTCACACGTTCTCTGGTCATCTTTTACCAATACTCTTTCAATAGATTATCCTAAAAGCATACTTGGAAAATATTAATACACTTAGATATTATGTAGAGACAAATCATAAGTAAAAAACGACCATTTGTTCTCGTGTTTATTCGGCAATTTTACCTAACCATTTGTAAATACGCAATTCAATTTTACCTATTTATATACCTATCTACTGAAACGAATATTAATGCCTAGCCTAGTGAAATAAATCTGACAATATGTGCACACTCGTCGCCATCCTTGCATATCCAATTCATAGTAATAAAGCATAGTATAAAGGGTTTCGTTTGTCATTGACGATTTTGAACACGTATTATATAATATAATATTAGCGTGAGAACGCCGCGTATTGCGTTTTAGGCAGTATAACGTATATAATATGAACGCGCATTATTATATTTTTTATATAATATTATACTAGTACTTGAAGTATCTACGATAGAGAGAAGTGAGCAATGAATACTACTATACTACACTACGTAAAAGTACCAAAAGAAAATCTATGTGTATATACTATATAATAATATAATATATACAGTATGTGCAATCGGTTTATTGTTATTGTAGACGACTGTTACTAATACGTACTCGGTGAACGTGTTAAAAATGATTTGTATTATTGTCCAAACTGATTGACCGCATATTATGCAGTCGTGGTTAATAATCAATTATTTTATCAAAGATTAATCAGTTGGCCATACTCCCTTTTAGGATAAACGAAACACCATTAATAAATCCTGATCTTGAAGCTTATTTATTTATATTAACAAGTAATTGTGAATAATAGTTTATGATAGGGAAAGTACAAAAAAATGTTGTGTTTGTCCATATTCAACATGGAAATGTTCGAATATGTTTTTGGAATGACATGTCACTCCATTAGATTTCACCTCGCGCAAATAATACGTTTTGCTTGGTAACCAAAATACATTGCATTTTTTTCGTTATTCAAATTTTTTTTTGGACCCCTAAACAAGACGTATTAATTTCAATATGTATAATAGTGTCATTAATTTTTGAAAATAATTTTAATCGGGGTTTTTTACCGAAGTAGAGAAGAATGGTAGATATTTGAGTGTTAGATATCTTATTTTAGATACCGTTTCTGTTTCATTTAAAAACGAAAACAACAACTATTTTTAGCGTTAATTGAGCTAACAAATTATACATATTATAGTGTGATTGTCAGGATATTTTCCATATTTCAACGTATGATCAAGGAAGTACAAGTTTTACTATTTCGCGCATGACTTTCTTGTGTAAAAACCACGCATCCACGTTGTTCAGCGGTTGTTATGTCCTGTACAAAGTTGAAAGTTTAAAAGTTGTATACTACTAAATGTACAACTAAGTATACTAAGTGTATGCTACTAAGTATAGTTATTATCCATATAAATTAATAAAAACAAATCTAGCTAATTTACAACAACTATGATATAGATATAGTATTATATAGTAGATAAAGGATGGACAGCAAACGCAGTTTAAACGGTGACAACGATTTTGGAATTATACATTTATATTTACACGTACGTATATCGTTAAATACGTTAATCAAATTTGTCACTAGCTGACTTCCTATATTATAATATATATTCGATAAAAAATAACTGACAGCCACTTTAAAAAGAAACAATTCCATGCAGAGCTTACTTAACATCAACGACCGATTTGAATAGGATTCACTCACCTAGTCGCTTGCTTACTCTCTGCGCTCTGCACGACAGCCAGAAAGCCTTGACTCCTAGGTGAGACGTTATTGCTACTACAACGATGGAACAACATCACAAATTCTCCACTCGATAATTAATAACACGCACGACGAGCGTATTATATTTACAAATATTTGATATTCCTGATAGTAGCATAAATATTCTGAAAACAGTGAAAACAATAATACATAATATACCTACTCATTTTTGCATTCTAAACTTTATTTGACTAAACGGAAATTCAAAGTTGGTTCCTACATAGGTATATGTGAAAAATATCAAATTTCAATATAGCTGTACTAATAGTGTACTTAAAAACTTAATATGAAAAATTGGATAGATGTCGATTTGGAAATACGGGTGATGACATTAATTAGTAATATTATTTTCAAGGATCAGGAGCGAGAAGAAGAAACGATTGAGAGTGGTGGTGGGCTGCGATCGCCGTGCACCGCCGAACCGGTTTCGAACTAATGGTTGAGCTGGCGCACCACTACTGACCGCACACGCAGCCCGGTAGTTGGATTATACGATTATTATTTATTATGCATAAAGAATATAATATAATATAAGTAATAGGTTTATACCATGTATTTATATATACCTTAACTCGGGACTCGGGTATACCAAAACGCAGGTGTATTGTATTATATATACAGAGTAGACCTTGGTGTATGTTTATACTTGCAGAGACGAAATGGAAAATTGTATAATATTTTGTGTACTCGTGGGCCAGTTTTTAGCTGTGTTAAGGATATAGCAACAGCTATATTATATTAGTTAGGTACTGCTCAGGCCCGGATTTAGAGAGAAGGGGAACAAAGGTGTCGTGTACTCAGAGCCTACACATATTACGGCGCCACCGGGGTCTCTGTGAGACCCATTTTTATCATTTATCCCAGGGCGGCAGGGCCTATTATTGTATAAATTTGAACGTAATACTTCTGGTTGTCGTTGTGGTTCCTTTAGCTGTATACAGTATTATACATACAGAGTGTTTGGCGAAAAAGTTGAAAAACTTAAAATGATAAGTATGCATAATAGTAATGATTCGAAAAGTTGAGTGAAGCCATTAAGATGAGTAGGCGAGACTAAATATAGTGCAACCACGTACCAGATATGAGTGAGTTCGATTGACACCTTGATGTACGAAGAGAGCTTAATGGTCGTTCACTCGTTTGGGTGTCTCGAACTCTCAGCACACTGTTGTCCTCGCATTACTCACAGTTCTGTGTTTAACGCCCGTAGTATTGAATACTATTGTCAGACATCATTTCAATATTTCACCATAAATCCGGACTCTTTGTTGTACCAGCGTAATATTAATTATTAAAGCCTATGGTTACACTTTTTTAGTGTACCCTCTTAAAAGAAAAAATGCGTATAATCATGGATGACGTAGCACAGCATCAACGGGTGCAAAGAGACGCCTTCGATAGCGGTCCATCGAACACTTACAGAGAACATCGTAACTCTCTGGTTCCAATCTCAGTCATTCCCTCGACTTGTGCTTACACCATTATACCAACGTATGCGACGCATTCGATTAAAGTACATACTATATAGTGGGAAAACGAGCCAAACATAAACTCTAATTGTAATAACAATCACATTGTGTGTTGGTTCGCATAAAATAATACATATTTATAATATATATTATTATATAAAACAAACGGACGGGAGAGCGCGCGCACGCGCGCGCGTACGTACACGGTACACTTAAAAAAATCACGGCGCCGGTGCTTAAAAATAAAACATGAGTCATGGTTTTGGGTTTCCGTCGCCAATGACGATAATAATATTATTATTATGCGCAAACGATTATTATAATTTTTAATAAAAATAAATTGTGTAGTATTGTGTGAGCGCGTTCGTGGTCTGTGTATAGTGTTTGTGTGTGTGTATTGCGTGTGTATGTGTATGTTGTGTGTGTCGACGATTGTGCTAGTACTGTTAGTATAAAAATCGCGTAGACGCCGACGGCGGCGGGCATACTAGAGGTGGTTTTTTTATCTATCTTCGAAGGAAATACCTACTCGAATAACGGATTATAATAATAAAATATAAAACTATTTACTATACGTTACATTAATATACACACACGCATGGGTCTTGTACTCGCGAGCGTATGATTTTTTTTTATTACTTATTAGCTGTTCCAACTCCGCTACGATAAAGCTTTTTTACGATTTTTTTTTCTGCGCTACGGCAAATCAACGGCGGCGCGGCGACGGCAGATGAGATAAGGTCCCCGCGCGCGTCCAAGGTCGGCCGCTTATCAAACCGCTCGCACGTCGAACAATAAGATGCCATTTTTATTTATCGTCACATTGTGCCTACTATTACTATTATTGTTATTATTATTATTATTATTATTATTATTATTATTATTATTATTACGTGTGTGGTGCGCGTGCGTGCGTATACGTGTGTTATAGTCGTTATGTGTTGTCGTGTTTGTGTGGAGAGAAAATAAAAACAACTGATTAAATGGAGCGCACACGAGTGTTATTTATTTATAATAATATATACATGTATTCGCGTCGCCCAAAGACCGTGGGAACGTGGCAAGACGCGACGACGACAGAAACACCGCTGCCGCCGCCTCACGATGTGCGACGCGATGTAGAAGAAGACCCGTGCAAGCGAGCGAGAGACGACCGTATAGTTGTGGGTGGGGAGGGAGGAGGAGTGATCGACGGGTGTGCGAGCGCGCGTGAGAGAAGAATGAAGATTGGGCCCGCCGAGTCGTCTCAATAGGGACCGATTGTTGTTGCGGCGAGGCGGCGATATTTACGAGCTCGAAATGTTGACCGCGTCTGTGTAAACGCACGTCATTGATAACCTCTCGTACGTTCCTGTGACAGTGTGTGTGTGTGTGTGTGTGTGTGTGTGTGTGTGTGTGTATGTGTGCGCGGGATGCGCCGCTTTAGCCCAATGGTTTGGATTTGGGTGTTTTCGGTTTAAAGATGTGGTTTTACCGGAACAAAATAATATGTTCAACCCTCCGACCGTCGTTGTTGTCGTTGTCGTCGCTATCCGTATATGGGTAGGCATAATGCCTGGGGCTCTGATTAATTCTATAGCGTCAAGCTTGTCCTATCACTGACCGATCGATGATCGATTCGGTAACCGTACCCTGTACCGCCTAGACATAGAGTTCCGACAGAAAAAGGTTAATTTAAAAAAAATGTATAACATGTTTTTTGAAAAAATAATAACAATCAAATCTTAGGGACTGGACACTGCGATTCGCTGTGTCCGTCCATCGTTATCGTGTACAAATAAATGTTAATGTGTGATAACTTTTAAAACGGGTTTGAATTACGACTTCTTTTCTGACTAATTACGTAGCCATTTTTAAATTTGACCAATGTCTGTGGAATAAGATCGCAGATATGTGAAACCATCGTATTCAATAGTATAGACTGATGGACTGCATGTAGGACTTGAAACATCAAAGTTACGTGTTATAGATGTAATAAGGCGTCATAAGTACCATTATTATAGAAGAATTAACATTTTTTTCTTTTTTGGCTGTGTATGTGTGTGTGGGGAGATATTGATAGACATTGCTATGAACGCTTCATAAAAGTAGTGAGTATTAAATGTATGTACCCATACATTTAAGTCCTGGCTCTCGTAATAATATTATAAGCTCTCTGTAATGTACTAATCTTGATTAGAATTTATTGTAAGTGAGGAAACGTTGAAACTTGTAGATTTAATTTTATAGGTACTATTATCTATATAAGTCTATTAATTTATATAGCATATCCTAAAAATATTTTGGATCATCGTTAATCGTAAGAAAAATATAAAAATTGGAAATAGTGGGTAAAAAACGATTTGTCTGTACGACAATGTATACATTCGTAAAAAAAAATTCAATTTGGTTTATTTGCTAGTCTCATATTGAGGATTGATTTTACGGAAAATTAACGCATATTTTGCACTCACAGACGCATAATATTATATCATATAATATTATTTTGTATGGCTATCAAAAGTTCGACAGCGGCGGCTGTGTGTATTAGCTCTAAGTTTGCAGCAGTGTAGCACGTGCGTATAGCTTATTCTTTCAGCAAAATCGGTGTTTTGTCACCCATTCCTCAACGTTAAGTTATCACTATTCGTTCGTAAAAAATAATGATAATAAAAAACAAATTAAAATATTCGTGTAGAATAAAGTGTTATGTATAAATAAGCTCATCTGTACGTTGAACATTTTTTCATTGCGGGAACGAGTCTATTCGTAAATATGTCGGCCTGGTGTGGGCGTCGCTTTTGAGCAATTAGACGCGTCGGCGGTATGTAATATCGAAAACACATAATTCATGCGTACGTACAGTGTGTGTATAATGTACGATTGACTCTATCTGTACTACAGTGGCATTGATTAAGTATACTTAATCAATGGTACTAGCTAACTGCGTGCGTCTTGTATTGTATTACATATATTATATACACACGGGAAACGTGCGTTCAAACAACGACCATTTAGATAGTCCACTTTTTTTAATAATATTATTTATATATTACTTTTTAGTTTATGTTGCAGTTGGCGCCTGTTAATAATTAATAATAACAATATATCGTACGATTTAATAGTAATGATTTAACACTAGCCTACGGCGTGCTATCGTTTAAAAGTTTCGCATATCCAAATGTTTTGTTATCTATATATAATATATTATATGCGCTGTAAGTGTGTTATGTGAAAATTCGATCCACCACCGCCACATTTCGCTTGCATGAGATCAAAGTTCTAACATTTATGTAATTATACTCGTGATAAAATGTGTTATTGTCACAATGTCACTTTTTATATATGAATATAATTATTATATGTTTACTTATTATTAACCTGTTGTTATAAAGCGTACACACGAATCAATTTGATATACATATGATCTACCTACTCGTATGTGCTTATACATGTATATACCCATGGGCCAGTTTAACGTATACCTAACCCTACAGGGCTTTTTTTTAATTCTAAAATATCTAAAATATAAACGTCTTGAAGGACAAATAAACATAACGAACATTTTTTTCTTCAACTCGTATTATAATATATCATATGTTGAAAAAAGTTTGTATATAAGCATTAGTTATCAATTGATTTGCAGAAAAACAAGATTTAAAGCAATAATTAATAATAATAAATGTAATATACCTAGCAGCTAGCTATTAACAAAAGATGTGGTATTTACATATATTTACTATTTTTTGAATTTTACTACAAAGATTTATTTTCATGTTCCATGAAGATGATAATAGTATATACAATATTATCATGTTAAATTATCATTTTAAGTGTAGTAATTAGACTTATTAGTAAGTATATTAGGCAATTTTTTTATCTATTAAGTGTGAAAGCCTGTTTTATCATTACAAAGTGTGATTTTATGGTGACTTGCCAGATTTAAGAACTCTGATGATGACTGATGATTTCCATGCAGATTGTTGGAATGTAAAACAAACGAAGGGATGAATTATTTATGTGCGTGTTTGGTGTATATGAGAGATGAACAATGGTTTTCATAGGAATATGGAAACCACTTTGTTAGAATTTAGATAGTGGCCTGGAGATTTGTTGTTTCCTATAGTTTTTTAAGAATACCGGATATCTCCTCTGGGAAGGTTGGGTTTGTATTTAGAACCATATATTAGATACTTAACCAAAGAAACTCCATAACTGTCGACATAATATGTAATACTGGTGAGGAAATAAGATGGGGTTTAAATAATTTTGGTATTTTTTTCGAAGAATATCTGTTTTTCCTTATCTGTAGACGCAAGAGAGTTATCTAAGTGACGAAGAGAATGTGGGGAATCCTTAATCCATAGTATTGACTTTGTGTTATGCCAGAGAAATCCATTTGTTAATAAATGATTTGACTGTGGTTTTGTGAGTTTTTAGTAGAGACTTATAATTAAAATTTAACTTAGCTACCTGGTAACGAGTTTGTTACGCCATTTTAATCTAGATCTGCGTTTTTGAGCTATAAGTTCTCAAGTCCGGTCGGCGGTCGTCAATTGAATATTTGAGGATTGGATGAAATCTGGGTAAACCAATATACATCTCTTTTTTAAATGTCGTCAGTGAGTTTGGCGGTTGCTTGATAAATGTTAATAGAAAATTTTAATTTTATATTCAGAATTGTTTTTGTTTGAGACAATATCTTTAAATTTTTTCAATTTGTAGTTCCCGAAGTAATAGAAGTGTATTTGAGCTTCAGAGAGGGCTGAAGTAAGATAGATATGTGGTCCAAAACTGGATCATTTAGATTTACAATTTCGGTGGAATAATGGTGAGGAAGATTGGTGATAAAGAAGTCGATGATGACAGGCTGTCGTTTTGTATGTGATTGTCAATAAGTTGTTGCATATATTTGTTGCTACGCTATTACCTTAAGATGATTAAGTAAAATAAATTTGTGTAGAGATCGACCCCTGGTGTTGGTATAGAGCGGGTCCAAGTTTGGTATTTAGCATTAATGTCGGCGCTGATTATGTAGGTAATTATGTAGGAGATCGAAGAAAATTGCTCAGTCCGTCCATAGGGAATGATTTTCCACGGGGAAGTATTATGATAAAATAGAAATAGTTACAGAATTGATTTTTATTGAAGTATTAGTGGCTTGAAGATTTATACTCGTACGTGGCTGAAGATTTAAATACTTATACATTATAATATCTGCGCGGTGTATTACACTGCAGTTATTGTTATTGCCCATATAATATTATAGCGTATTATCGTCGTAACGCATCAGTTTATACGTCGCGACTGCCCACCCGCCGCCGACGACGCTGGTGCGCAGTTTTATTGTAAACTAGTGTATAACAATGTTGAGGCGGTTTTTTTTTTATCTTGTCGTAAAGAAAATCCGAAACGTGTGTATATTTAAAACGTCATTTATACCTATTATAGGTTCCCTACGGGAGACGACTCGGATAATATAATACTTAATACAAATAATATTATTATTATTATTATTATTATTATTATGTGTGAAATACCGTTTTCTCAAGACGGTATAAGTGTATAAAATCTCGGAAACCCACCACCAGCGGGGTCAACGCATCATATACCGTAAATATAGATATATAGATAGGTAATGATAATAATAATAGTATAATATAATGTAAATACTTATTATTTTTTTCTCGTGCGTGTCGCGTGTGATACCTTCGATAATGTCGTATTATACATTTCAATTGTACTATTTACTTATTTGTTTTCTTTCTTTCTTTCGCAGTCACCTCACAAGAACGACTCAATGGGAAGACCCGCGAAAGAGCTTGGCCGCTCAGGCGGCGAACCAACACCAGCGCAGCGCCGAACAATTGTTGAGCCCCGGCAACGACAGCGGATCGAGCACGAACGCCACCAGTACACCTACAAACTCGCCACCACATATTCATTCAACCCTCCAAGGTGAGTTTTTTTTTTCAGTTCTTCTTTTATAATATAATAAAATACCGTTCACACGAATACACGGCACTGTGTGCATTTATACGTGTGCGTGCGATACCGGCAACATTTGACGCGGTCGTGAGTCAGTCACGTATTATTAGGTACCCCGCATTCTACAGCATGGTACGTTTCTAAGGCGACCCGTGACCCCAAACAAAAACCCTGAACCCCCCGGAGCTTATAGAGTCTACCACGAAAGTTGAATGTGTGACTCGCGTATACGAGTATATAACTATAGCTTTGATGTTCAGTTAGACGTTTGCGAGGATTTTAAATGATTTCTTAAAATATATGTCATGTGTAATAAAATATATGCATAATATAGTTCACGTCCTTCCCATTCTTTGTCGACTGTTATGTATTATACATTTCATCAGATCACGCAATAGTTTTTCTTAAATTCATATACCTTATAAAGATAACGATACTGAGTACGTATACACTATACGTATGTAGACAAATTTCGTTATAGTTTTTAAGCTAATTATACTAAGTACAAGTACTACGCGTTATTATATTACATTTTTAGCCGATCGCTAACGAATAATTGTAGTGATAAAAACAAAATTCTTGTTTCGTACTGTTGGAATTATTATTCAAAAAAGGTTATACGCTAATGTAATCAATTTTGCACTTATTATTTTCAAATTATTTATTTGTGAATTTTTATGAAGTACCTACAGTAATTATATCAAAACGTATTTTGCTTATAAAATTAAATAAAGATTGATTTTGTTGGACGGTGTTGATGAAAAAGTTGGACTTGCATATTAAATTCGACATTGTCTTATTAAAAAATCCATTTTGTTCGTTGAATCAAAAAAATAACGGAAAAAACATCAAAATAATCTGTTTTAATTACCTATTCTTACTTTGATCTGGATCAATATATTATTATTTTGTTATATACTATATAGTAATTAAGAGTCTTTTAATTTAGAATAGGGGTCTCCAACCTACGACCCATCAAACTCTTCTAACTGGCCCACCAAACCAACTTATGTTTTGAACATTTTATAATAATTTTTTCTCCAAGTGTTGTTTTTAACAATTATATTAGAACACAATATAAAATAATTAAATGGTCAGAAAAAAATTCTTGTCTATCCTTGATTAATTTAGATAAATAGATAAATTTTCTATCTATGCATCACATCTAGGCCCGCGATTCCGAAGAAAATTTCCGATTTGGCCCACCGTATAAAAAGTTGAAGACCTTTGGTTTAGAATGTTTTGATTTACCATCCAAAAATCTGATTGCGGTAAAAAATATTATAAAAATTTCTTTTGTATTATTTTGCTCAGAACCTATCTACCTATAAGTATATTAATTAAAATTTAAACGTCAATGGATCCACGATAAATCAGAATAACCGGTCACGAATCTGCTTTAAGAGACCTATAGACTCTAAAGGTTAAAGGAATATAACTGCAAGAAAAATGCTGTAGATTTTTAATCCCTTTTGTTTTGGACTTAATTGTAGGTACAGGAGCGAACAAAAACGTGACTTTGGGACCGTTGCCTGATGGATGGGAACAAGCCGTTACCGTTGACGGCGAGACATACTTTATAAATCACATAGCCAGAACCACATCGTGGTTCGATCCGAGAATACGTAAGTATAATAAATTAATAAGAATCTGCAAACAGCATTTATGTATAAATATATACCGACATAAACACATATATTATCTTATAGTATGTGTGTAAAGTGTATATGTATATGTAAATGTAGTGTGTACGTGCTACAACGTACAAATTTCTATATTATATTATAAATTTATAAGTAGGTATAACACTAACTTTGTGATACTAATCAGTGGCGTTACTATAGAATGAATCGGAAGGTGTGGTGCGCTCGGTCTCAGACGTTAGGTGTTGGTTTTGTTAAGAAATTAAACTAGTACGGAAAAATAATAATACTACAAAAATCGATTTTTCAAATTATTAAAACTATCTATTGAATAATATAATTTAATAAATACGCATATTAAGGATTTAAAGTGGTATACTATGACGTATCCTACATGTACTGAACCTTTATGGAAAAACCCGTGGTTGAATTGGCGTGAGGGGACTTTTGCGTAGACCTTGACGAGTTTCATATATTGTTACAAATTCCGATGATTATTACCGCACCGTGTCCGTGTATATCTGAAACGCAGTACTTAGTATAATATTGCGCTTTTGGAAATTATATATTCTGCACGTTGTGGTCTAACGTTATACTACGTTTACGCGTTATTTTCTTTCTTTCAGCTGCTCATCTGCAAAGGGCGCCGACGTCGGGCGCGGTGCTACCTTCGGGCTCGGCTTCGTGGCTGTTGAACGGCGGTGGTTCCGGACTGTCGCAGTCGCTTCAAGTCACCCAGCAAAAGCTCAGGCTACATTCGCTCCAGATGGAGCGCGAACGCTTAAAGCTCCGGCAACAGGAAATCATCCGTCAGGTGAGTGCGATATTGTAAACAGTATTTGGGGAGGGGGGGGTACACGTACACGCACTATATATAGCTACCACGCGTTCACGGGGGAATTCTCCAGTGTATGTAGTTATCAATCTCAACTATTATTCTTGATGTACGACCTTATAATATGTACAATACAGATGCGTAGGTCTGAAATGTTGTGTACATATTACTCTACGTTACATTTTTACTTTACCGCACATTTTGAACATTATATGCATGAAAAATACAAACATGATTATTGAACACTTTACTAAATGTACATGTCAAAAATATCTCTTTGATCGAATAATATTGTATAATATTATAGTATACGCACAACCATATTGATTATAATGTATATGAATTATAGCCGATTCGGTAATCAATAATGGTACGTCTATACAACTAGATACCTATAGGGTAGTGAACAGTGACTCCCAACTATTACCCATAAACCAAGTTAGATATTAACATTATTAACAAAAACCCCTCTCCCAAAAAAATTTTAATAAAAAAAAATAACGAAAACAAAAGTTTTTATTACAACCAATGACGTAGATATTTCTTACTTCTAACAATTTGTTTAATATTCGGTTCAGTTCCGGCCAATGCACATCTTATGTCGTGTTCCAAGTTAAATCGGTTTGTTGTTTTTGTTTTCATTGTTACCATTGCTGAAAATCCACTTTCACACCTTTACGTAGTAAAAAAAGGATCAGTATTTTCAAGGTTTTTTCCGATAATAATGGATAACCGCCACCAATTTTTCGCCAAAATGTATTTCAAATATTATTCGAAGCTAATTCAATTATCAGTGTCGTTTGGACATAAGATAAAGTAATCTCCAAAACTATAGATATTAACAACAATTCTATTATTACAAAATTATTTTTGCAATCGCAGACCGTAGTACACATGACTGATGCAGGTATAATAATAATAGATATAAAGTATATAAAACAAAAATTAAATAATTCAATCTTTACCCCTCAAAAAATCGTGTTTTACCTCTTGAGGGGTAATTACCCCCAAGTTGGAAATCACTGTTAAAGGACTGCCGAGTGAATTAACAGAAAAAAAATTATTAAAATTATTCCACAGCTGAGTCTATAAATTAAGTTAACACGATATTGTCACTAGAATCGCATTCATTAACGGAGTAGTTTTTAAAAAATAATTTTGACCCTAGATCGCTGCGGAGAAGCAGTGTTATTTCTCATTTATTTTCATTTATATCCTGCGACCGTTGCTGAACTTACGCGACGTTTAACGTGTATAGTATCATTAAATATATTATATGTATGTATGCGTGCGTACTTAACTACTATGTCGTGTTTATGTTTTTTTTTTCTTTTTTGCCGGTGAACAGCAAGAGCTTATGTTACGCTCGGGCCAGACGACCAACGACCTCGATCCGTTCCTATCGTGCAGCAGCAGTAACGTCGATCATTCGCGGCAAGAATCGGCCGACAGCGGCTTGGGCCTGGGAAACAATTATTCACTGCCGCATACTCCCGAAGACTTTTTGTCGTCCAACATGGACGACAACATGGACTGTACTTCAGGTAAAACGATGAAAAAAAAATACATAACCTACCATCGCTATATACAATAATGTGTGTATACCTACAACGATTATTCTATAATATATTTTGAATATATTTATCATTTATATTCTTACTACGGCACACTTCAGTATATGTTTTATGTTCTATCTCACAATAATATTATCATTTAACTGAGTTTCTGACAAAAATAGATTAAATATTTACTATGGAGTATGGACTTCCGTACCGCAGTCACCATATACGCGCAGCCTTGCGTTTCAATTTCTCGTCGGTACTACAACTATAATACCTATACTACCAATACTCGAATAATGTGTCGTACCGAATATATGTACTATCCCTGTGTCCAATTCTATTTTTGTCCAATAGTCCCTGTACACACACCACAGGCGTCCAAATATTACCTGTAACAATATATACATTGTACAGGTAAATAATATGTATTATAGTGTATAATACGGAAAATTATAATACAACACATAATGCATTATTGATATCTTCGCTTGGCCTAACGGTATATTCATTTTCGTTTTCCTTTGTTGCACGCGTACGAATACAGAAGGCGATAATCCAGGTCCATCGTCGGACATGTCGGTAGTCGACTCGCAGGAAATGGCCTCGTTGGATGTCACCGACGACTTAGTCCCGTCACTTCAAGTAATTATACAACAATTATAGTACTATACAAATCTACGTGGATAAAATTGAAACACAGTGAACACCCCATCGTACATATTATGCACCCCTACACTCCGTACATATTATATGGACTGTTATATTATAACGCGGTGCTCGAACCGGAGAAACAAAAGCAGTAAATCTATATTATACAGTACAATTTCTTGTCTACTGTGTATTGGCTGCATATTTAAATACATATGTATTATATTAATGTTTAACTTATTAAAAATAAAAAATGCAAATTAACGTGGGTTTTGTGCTGATTTACTTTTAACAAAATTGAAATGTCTAGGTTACATTCGCGGGTAAATACTATTTAGTACCTCTTCCCCCTTTGCAGTGCCAAGTTCTAACTCGACCATTGCCCCGCATTTATAACGAACACGAATTTATTAGATATTAATTATTGTGTATTAACACTCATTTTTGTTTTTATCAATTTATAGTTAGGGGACGAATTTAGCAATGACATACTGGACGAGGTACAATCGCTGATTGATCCGAACAACAAACCCGAATCAATTATGACTTGGCTATGAAAAAAAACGTCTCGTATATATATATATATATATATATATATATATATATTTTGTTTTTATATAAGAATAACATTTTTTTTTTTTTTTTTTTACACATATTTATATATATGTTTCAATTAATTTTAATTAAGAGGTTTAATTTATACATGAGTGTGCGTGAATTGTATGTGTATGTGTGCGAGTGTGAGTTGTACGCGTAGTTTGCGCTTTCAAAATGCGTTTGATCATAACCGCTATATATTATGATCCGAAAAATATTATATGGAGAGCAGCATGCGCGCGAACAGACGAAAAAAAAAATACTTAATAAAAACCCGAACGCGTTCGGGACGGTCGTTGTAATATAAGAAAAAAAATAATATATGCTCGTATATTATAAAATGCGCGTAAATATTATCGCTGCATAATAAGCGTCGCGACGACGGTGGGCTCGCGCTCTCCGGTTTGGTGGAAAAAAATGAAAAAAAAATTATACATTCATATTACATTATACGTAGTATTCCGGATAAGGTGTGGACCGTAACGATAAACAATAATAACACGATGATGGTGTTGAATGATGATTGTACCACCGTTTCGTGTGCCTACCAGGTATACGGGGGTGAGCACGGAAAACCGTGTCCGGGACTCGAAACCACATTTTCGCCATGCACGCGCGTGTGTGCACAGCCGCGCCGCCATCACGGGAATCGATAGGTAAGCATTCAAACGAAATAAACGATGTTAGCCTCCTATTCCCGTCCCGCGCGCCACGGTGTCGGGGATTTACATTGTAATACTACAATATAATTATTGCGGTATAATATTACAATCGTGTGCAAAGTATGTAGGTACGTACCTGCTCAGGCTCCTTGCACGCCGCACGACGGAGACCCGATACGCAACATCGTAACAATACTATATATATATATATTTAGGGTACAATGTCCAGAGTATGTAATATTATTATATCGCGGACGTAATTTATCGTTTTCATCCGGACGATCAAATCCCTCGCGGTTCCGGCGACACAACCGTGTTCACCGGTAATAATATTATGGCCCTCGACCGTTCCGCGCGTTAAATAATACTAACAAAATAATAAATGTTAAATACACATACATGTAAGGTACCTCAAATTATTATCGTTAATCACGGCGTATCATCATATGTGAGCGTATTCCGATGGCGAATTTTTCACATTTCACACCCCGACCTCGACTGCACTGCCAGAACAGATTTTTACAGGGTATAAAGAAACGATAATTTCCCCCCCCCACCCCGTTTACATAACTTATTTTTAAAATAGTAATAATTATAATACGTGTATGTCGCGGTCGCGATCATCAGCCACACACGGCGCGCGCGTTCCATGACGACGGTCGTGGTGTGTAGTACGCAAACGATCGGATTTTTCGTACCAAAAAGAAACTAGAAGTGCCTTATAATAAGACGAAAACAAAAATGCAATACTTTTAACCGTCCTTTTACTTGTTGAAAACGTTTACCTTGCAAAAAAAAAACGTGAATATTTTTATCTTGTTGACAGTATTAAGTTTATATTATTATTGAATAAAATGCGTATTTTTTTTTCATATTATATATATATATATATTTACATGATATAATAGATTAAAATGTAAGAGTTGCATACATTATGACAATCGTACTTAAGTCCTCGCTACGAGCGTATTCATCCACCTGGAGTGGAGCGCTATACGGCAGCGAGTATTACCGTTACAATATATGTACATAGAGCACGTGTAAATTTGTCCGAAAAAATTTATTCTAGTGCTTGGTAGTGTTGTAAGAATACTATAAACGGCGTATTACGACTAAACTGTGAATAATAAATTATAAATAATATTAATTTAGGTATAAGTAAAAAAAAATTGTTAGGATCATAATATTAAGGTGATATTGTCAATATAATTGTTTATGGTTACATAGTGTACCTACTCGTGCATGTATATGTATGTGACATAACGTAATATACATGTGTAGGTACATATTATTGTAAGCTAAATTTGCTCAACTGTAAAGTTGGACTATTATTTCGATAATAATATGTACTTCTTTTATGTATTAAATTTAAACACATATTGTTGATAAAGTATTTCAAATAATTGTAGTTGATAAAATAGAAAATAATTATAAAAGAGCTTATTTAATGTATTATTTAGTTGATTATAATAATTTGGACAATAATTATAATTTATTGTTCTTTGGACTTTGTGAATGGATGTTTTTAACTAACTCTAAATGTATGTTTTAATTTAAACACATTTATAATATTAAGACTGTTTGTTCTTTATATATAATATATATTATATTATCATATATATATATATATAAATATATATTATTTAATGTACATTTATTAGTAGTCATGTAAAATTGTATGTAAACGTGGGTGCAATTCAAATATGTTTGTCTAATTAAAATTGAATTTGATAAAATAAAAACCCTGATCACAAGATGTATTATGATCTAAGACAAACCTCAAATTTTGCTTGAAATACTATAACATTTGTGTCTAAAATACCTTTTATCTCAACATTTATGTAGATGTTAAATATTATTATATACACTGGAGAATTATGTGCCTATTTTTGTAATGTTAAACAAATTTATAATATGATATAAATAAATGTATTTTTTTATTCTTAATGCTTTATTTGTTTAGGTTGATAAAAAATAGTTTATCTCCTTTTCCTTTTATAGAGGAACAAACGGAAACCAAGTTTACCTTGACATTTCAACTCAAAGTGATTATTGATTCAAAATTAAATAACCACGAGATAACTGTTCCAGAGGCTCATCCGCCTGTTACCAGGATGTTTTAATTTAATAATTAATGAATCAATGATTTGAGACTGTAAAAACTAAATGGAAATAATTATAATAATTGAAGAATAATTCTTTTATTATCGTGTACAAAGAATTTAATGTATTACTTCATGGATAATAATTTCTAAATTTTTAAGTCTGCAGTTGAAAAAATATAATAAAAATTAATTGTTTCAATTAATTGTATTATTATTGGGTCCAGTTACTCCATAATAATCTGGGTCATATTAAAAGAAATCTCACAATAACTTACAGAAATAAAGTAAATATACTGATTATACAACAGATTAGCTATCAATGATAATTGTAATAAAATCAATAAACATATGTTATGAGTTTATGACACATTCTAGGTTTTTTTTATTCTATACACAAAAAAAAACATTTTAAAAATTAAAATTCTAGAGTAATTTATCAAATACAACTTAATAATGTAGATTATGAAGAATTATTATAGTACTGGAAAAATGGTGCTATTATTATTAATCAACAAAAAACTTATCTTCAAAGAATAAAATATTAATATTTTAAAGTTTTATATTTTATGAGAACACAATGAAATACTTAAAGTAATTGAAATAAATAATAATACTTATACTATTTTATGAAAAAAAATTAAAACTTTTTCACACATTGAATATTTATTAAATTTGTTAATTGTAACTAAGGATGTATATATCTATATGTTTATCTATATGTTTGATTTTATAATAATCACAATAAAATAGAAAATGTTAAGTGATTTTAATAAGCACTGTGAATAAGTACTCAGTTAAATTTAAATTTTACAGAAATAAAAAGATAAATACATTTAAAGATACAACATACAAAATAAGTCAAGATTAAGACGATTTACACAATTCATATTTATTCATATTTACTCATATTTCCAATTACACCTCTTACTGTTTTCTCTACTACAGCAGCAACTAAATTTGGATCAATTTGACCACCAACATCTTTAGCTTGAGATACAGAAGAATCCGAGTATTCATTTTTTCTCCATACTTGTCCAGAATTATAAGATCTGCCATTGTCATATGACTTTCTATCATAACGATTTTTTCTACAACGATCTAAATAGCTACCACAATCATAATCATCCCAACCACTATTATTATAATAGTTATCACGACTGTTATATGAATCTCGACTTCCTCTCATACGACTACCATAAGAAGATCCACTATTGCTACCACTTCCACCTCCACCACTACGTCCGCCACGTGACCTTTGGTCTTTATCTTTAGGCATCGCAACAGAAACACTAAGACGAATATCTTTGATGATATGATCTTGGTCAAGGGCAGTAAGTGCAGCATCAGGTTTGGTAAATGATACAAAAGCAATGCCCTTAAATGGACGAGGTACAAACACTTCAACAATATCACCAAATTTTTTAAAATATTCTTCGAGATCTTCTTGAGTTATACTTTCAGTCAGTTGACCCACAAATATTTTCTTTGGTGCTTCATTTATAAATGCATCCTAAATGAAAAATAAAATGATTTTGTAAACAAAATTATTTAGATAGTGGTTAATAAAACCCATGTTATACTTTATTGTATGTTTCAAATATTACCTTTATTTATCTTATTGCGTAATTTATTTATTAGTAATCATGAATATTTTAATTTATTATTACACTGTTGAAAAAATATACTGTTATTTAGAGTACACATATTTAAGTTTAATAAATTCTTTGTATACATTTTTGTTTTTAAAAAACATTGGAAAAAAATATTAGTTGTTTTTATTAATTGATTAAAAATGTAAATATTATTCTTTAACTATAATAATCTATTGTTGGAAATTAATGAAAAAATTTATTTTTTAATGTACATTGAAAGAGATTATTAGTACTATTTGAAACAGTTTTCTATAATTAAGTATTCATTAATAGTACCTTAATATTGGGTATTTTGATTTCACATCGTCTTCCATTAATTACATGAGAATCTAATATGGATCGTACTTGAGATTCTTGTTCTTTGAATCGTATGAATCCAAAACCTCTTGATCTTCCATCAGTTGTTTTTTTAATCTAAATTTTAAAACATTTAAATAAAATAAATAATACAAATCCTAACAAGAACAATACAATAAATAAAATACTCGAAATTATAATCTGAACTGAAATATAAAACAATTTTTTTATATCACAAACCAAATATAAAGAACTAACTTTATATCACATTCATACATTTCCTAATTTACAAACACTGTTTTCTTTGTTATTGTTATTTAACTAACTTGTGCCATGCGCAGTTCACCGTATTTACTAAAGTAACTTTCTAAGTCCTCATCAGTCGTTTTCCATGGTAAACCAAGCACAAGTAAATCACGATTCTTCCAAGCAGTTGATGTTGCCTCAGACTTTGGTTCCTTGGATGCTCGCTCAACATCACTTTCAAATTCTTCGTTCAATTTCCTTTTCTGCACGTTATCTGAACACATATCATTGTCATTTAACTTAATCATTCCTCAATATTGTAAAATAGAAACATATTAATTCACATTGATTCCTTAAACACATCAAACTTATTTAAAACATTATTATGTATGAAATTCAAATAATACTGTTACAATCATCTATCACCAATGATTAATAAACAAGTATTTTTTTTACTTGACTAACAAGGTTTTTATTCTGTTATAAAACATTTCAAAATTAGAATAATACATTTCAAACATTTATTTCAGTTATGAAAAGTCATAATATTAAAATGAATAGCAAGTTTATCACTCAAGTTACCAACACAATTTATTTATTGCAATAATAATACGATGGAAATCTTCAAAGAATGAAATTATGTAACAGTTTATTTGCAAAACAAGCACGCAATTGACTGAAACCTTTTTTAAAATTCTCATACAATATGTCTAAATTAAATGAATCAATTTAGAAAAAATACACAAAAACAAACCGATTAGTTTACCTTTGTTGAATGAACAAAAGTACACAATTTCACCCCACCCATCTTCAGTAGGTGGATGCAGTTTATTGTCAGCAAGCCGTGTAGCTCGTGTACGACCATTATCGGGAGCAACATACTTCAGACCACACGCATCTGGATATTGAGCATGAAGCGTGGACAACAAAAGGGTGCCATCACTTTCCAATGGCAAGTCCACCACCTCTTTTTCACCGTCGTTTGTTTCAGATACTTGAACGAATGACATGACGTTTGTTTACAATATCAAAAAATCTCTAAAATAAATAAAAATCGAGTGAATCAACATCATACAATTTATATTATGATAAACTACGTTTACTATTTAACATTGCATTACTTCAGAAGTTAAATATTATTTTAAGTATTACAGCCACGACAATAATACTCACATTAACATAATACGAAGGAACGCCGATCGGAATTCGGAATATGACAACGGAATGGCCAATGGAATATGAACAGTCGATCGGAGCACAGACGATTTGCTAATTTGTTATTCAATAGTCAGTAGTCACTAATTCACTGTTCAGTGTTCAGTTTCAGTATTTATTAATTATTATACTACAGTACTACACTTTGGTACGATTGTAGAAAGAGAGATGCGAGTTTCGACAATATTAGAAAGAGATGGGACACGTTGTAATTGTTATTCCGCAGAAGAACAAGTCTAATCTAATATCATGGAAGAAATGTGCATTTATGGCGTACGTCTTGGTTGATAACATGGACTGCCTATATTGGACGGCGCGGAACTGCCAATTATTAGTTGTATTATATAACATACAGGGCCGGATTTAGAATTTATAGGCCCCTAAGCTCAATTGTGGTGTGGGCCTTACTAGAAAGTTTTTAGAAAATAGAAAGAGCATACACACAAATATATAAACTAAGCCACCTTTAAAACATTTTCAAATAATTTTCTACCCGAAATCGAGGGTAGTGCAACTTTCTAACTTCTAGTTTTTTGACCGAAAATAATAACATTTAAAATATAATATATTAAAGTGTGGATTCAATTATCACATAGTAGTTAAAAATGTATCCAATGCTCTTTATTAATATTACAACGGTAGTAACTAGTAATTAAATTCACAACATATAATAATTATAATACTTAACTTAACCCACTATTACCGACTGCATTACGAAAATAGTGTTCGCATCTCGTATCGATGCGCGACGTGGTGTATGGGAAATTCCCATTATATAATGTACACACTACAGTCTACGCACTATATAGTATATTTTATTACACAACACCAATTTTAGAAAACTAAAAAGAATGAAAAATATTTAGACGGAGCTTTTTATTTTTTTTAGTTGTATGATGGTGTGGTGAGGGCCCTGTTGTGGTGCGGGCCCATAGGCTACAGCCTATATAGCCTACGCTTAAATCCGGCCCTGATGACATACACATAATATTCTATTACATATTCAGATATTTTATTATGTCTATGTATTATATTAAATAATTTATTCCACGGCCGACTCATGGTTGATGGTTTACACTGTACGCGTTTGCCAAACATTAATTTCAGTGGTCTGGTTTTTTTTTTTTTTTGTTGAAAATCATTCAACTACTCTAGAAGTTTGAATGCTGATTAGTGATTACATTCTATAAAAAAAAAAGTAAAAATAGTGAGATAAGTCAAAAGATATCAAATTAAAATATCATACGTGGTTTTTAAATATCATGTGTTAGTGTTATATGATTTTTCCAATTACTACGATAGCTTAGAGACCTAGACGAATTTATGGAATACACCCATATACCTAACAAAATAAATTAAAGATAATGATCCAGGCATCCAGGCGATTAAATATAGATTCTGGCGGCTACTGCTCAAAATATCATAATATGTGACGTAATCAGTAGCGCACACAGGATTTTTTCTCGTGGAGGGGAGGGTTTGTGCATATAACAATTTCTTAAAGAGGGGAATTTTGTAGAATTATATGCAGAAGCCAGAAATTAGGTAATTAGTTAAATAGTATGTAATTACTAAATACTTAGGTAATAAACTAATAACTAATACTAAATAAACTTTTTAATTTATAAATTCAAAACCCATATTTGAATAATGCATATTATCATGGTAAAATAGACTGTCTAATTTATTTTGTCATGCATATTATGTCGTAACAACCATGACTCCCAGTATGCTTTAAAATGTAAAACTTAGTTAAAAGTCATTTAATAAAAGAAGACATTTCGGGGGGGGGGGGATTGTGACACCTTAACCTCTCACTGTGTGCGCCACTGTATGCAGTTACCTACTTCCCCGGAGGTTAAAGCATCAGAGATCTAATCTTGGGGTACCTGTTTCAAATATATACTTTTGTAGACTTGTAGTTATGATTTATTTAAAATAATACAATCCATATTTTATACAAACAAAAAATAACGTTATTTATATAATCAGACAGATAACCAGATAAGTTCCTGGCGTGTCAAGTTCAATAAATGTTAATAAAATGTATACCTAAATAATTATCAAAAAATAGTGTTTCTTAACTACGAAAAATATAATTGTTTAAACTTTATAAACATAATTAAATGATTATTATTATTTATTATTGTTATTTTAATCATTTTTAAATATTTTTTGACATTTGCATATATATATATATATATATATAGGTAACATAATTGATTTAACATATTTATTATGATGTAAGTGACTAAATAATAAAAATGTAGGCAACTATATTTTGACTTTTTATTCCGTGATGTCTTTTATTTTTTATGCCTTTTTTTCTTTCTGATTTTAAACGGGAGCCCCAGATGAGAGAAGACAAAGAACTTAAAAATGTAATAGATAATTGAAAAACATATACTCTTAGAACATTTGGTAATATGTTTAAATTTTTAAATATAGACCGTATAAATTATATATTAGCATAATAATATTACATATTGCAATAAAATAATTAAAATAATTCACATCAAATAATAATGAATTTATTTACTTATTTGTAATAGTTACAAATTTACAATGTATTAGTAAACACTTCAATAATATTTCAAAATATCATTATTTTTGTTTGTGGTATATGTAATGCTTAACAGGTATTTTTTTTTTTTATTTATTTATTAAAGAATTATCAGTAAAAACTATTTTAGTCAACAATCACAATAACAATACAATGAACTCGATTATTAAAATGTAGGTAATAGTTCTTTAATTACATATAATATGATATATAAAAGAACATATTAAAAGGAATTAGGTCATAAATTAAATTCTGATCTGTAGCGAATGGCCATGTGTTTACATTTGATAAATTGAGCATTAATCACGTTTATATTATGAAATACAATTTAAGATATTATAAGAAATTAACGAGGGTGTTATGGGTAAGTAGTGGGAATGATAAGATTATAATGTTAATTGTTAGATTGTTAGAGTATGATAGTATACAGTATACCCACATTTATGGAGGTTTTGGAAGTGTTTGTTTTACAAAATAAAACTGTTATTTAGCTGTTAGCTTATATAAAAAATATATAAGTCGTTATACTGAGGCTTTCCGATTTATTTCTTTTACCGTTAGTACCTTAGTAGTTAGTACCTTGGTATATTTTTAAACAATTCCTCTTATAAGTTATAATGACATTAAAATTGAAAATATAAATAATAAATTAGCAAGAACATTATCAAACGTCCATCCATAAACTATATTCTCCGTTAAACCTTCTTATCTCTCACGGGTTTTCTACCGAAAATCTTCCTAGTTCCTTAGAAATGATCATCCATTGCGTTGATTAAAAAATATACAGTGGTATCAAAATCTTCTTTACAATCATAAAAAACTTAGTTATTAATATATAATTTCAAAATGGGCTTTATCATTGGATGGTCTCCCTCCTGTGCTTCTGGACCTCCAATTCACCACATTACCAAGAAATATAATACTTAATTCATACGGAGACTTCAGAATGTAAAAATAATTCTGATTATTTATAAACACAAAACAACTCACGATGCATAATGTATAATGTATAACTCATAATGCTTTAAAAATCAAAACGTAATTAAACAATATGCTTACTTGTTGTAGAATAGTTTCTTAACATGTATATGTTCGGAATAACAATTGTTTTAGCCTTAGGGCCCATTATGAAAATCATTTTCAAATCTGTTCCAGCCATAAACATACAAACTGTTATAAACCTATGTCATATATTTGACATATGTTCATATAGTATTAGTTGTTAAATGTAAAATAAGCAATAACTATTTTATATAAAGACTGAATTTGTGTCTGTATGAACAGTCATACGCTTATATACCGCAGTGTGGTCACTTTTGAACCTATTTTGAGCCTGACTGCGCTCGTGCCAGTGCTGTCGGTCGTTGTTTGTTTAGAAAATCTTCTCGTCATAAATCCCTTAAATCTCTTCATGTAACATGTTATAATATATCGTTTCAATTTTTAATAAAATAAAGTCAGTGGTTAAACTAACTGTGTCATTTGTTTGATTTCGTTGTGTAGACGCACAATAATCATAACGAACACATGACGTATTCAGCAGAAAAAGAACGCTTAATTCATGAATTTGTAGATATATTAGGTATTATTTATAATATAAGTTAAAAACATAATATAAAATAATTCAAAAATAAAAGCTTATAATTTAGACTAATAATTATTCTCAGAAGTGTATCTTAAGTTATATTCACAACTATCAAAAATTTCTATTTATATACTTTATTTACATATTTACATCTCAGAAAAATACATAATAGTTAACATAAATTAATCTTATAAACATTGATTTTCATATTTTTATAAGGTAATGAGAATTAATTACCAGTCAATAACTTATTGCTTACATTCAATAAGACTATCGGATGTTGTCAAGAAATGGTTTTTGATTGAGATGATTATGAAGAATACTCCAAGAAGCGTGTAGTAAACAGCATAAAGCAAGAACTGTTGAATTTCATAAAATAAAAATTAATTTACTATAAACATATTTAAACTGTTAATAAATATACATATAGGCAGTACAACTAAATACTTTAATACTTATAACTAAAAATAATTTTACATTGATTTGAAATCATTCTACAGTGTAATTATAGGCCTTCGTCCATATATGAGATGATACAAGTTCAATGGTCCAATGTTATCCGAAAAGATATCTTAAGTACCATTACATGATGAGGATCGGGCGCATTTAAATATTTAAGAGCAATAAACAATGATAGGTAAATCAGCAGTGAGCATAGTTGAATAAAATTACAAATCTGAGTATTGATTATTATTGTTTACTTACTCACTATTAAAACACTTAGAACAATATTGCGTAGTTAAAGTGTAGTAAAAATGTAATTTCAAGTCATAAAACTTGACTTCTTTTATCAAAACACATATACAAATTAAATTCGAAGGTTACTTTAAAAAATTCTATGGGATTGTTTGCAGTATAATATTTTACTGCAGCGGGAAATTCATGAGACGAAAAATGATTGATGTAAGTACATTTATGTATAACTGTTGATTGAAACATTTACCTAATGTAGTTCTATTGCACGAAAAAGTGGCAGTTGCGAAAAACCAAGAAAGAGAATATGCGTAAAATTAGTTAATTTCACAATCAGAAAACAAATACTTCACAGATTATATAAAGCGAGTGCGAGTTAATTGTTTTACTTGAAGGGCCAACAGAAAAATCTATTATAATTATTAATAATTGCTATGTATAGGTATTTATAGCTACACTTTTTCCATTATATATATATATATATGGCTGTATGCACAACTAATTGATTTATTTGTTTACCTGTTGAACTGTTGTGACCGAGATAAAATGACCTTGTACGATTCCGTACGTCATTAACACGTGCAGAAATAGGGCTACGAACGAGTTGAATCCAAATACTAGACCGTAACTGTCTCGGCTAAGACGTTTGGCCACTTCGGATCTAGAAAACAAAGTTAATGTTCAAAATACAGAATAATGTACTTTTTGTCCTGACCGTAACGTTTGGTGTATAAAATATTTACTCAGCCACGGTTAACATCGTTTGGTAAAGACATCCGTAGATTATGTAGAAAGCATAAATGAACCACATCGTTCTGATGTAATAACAACCTAGTAGTACTGTACCGGCAAGTATTGAGCCAAAGCCCAAAAATACGTCTCCGACTTTAACCCAATTCAATTCAAGTTTGCCAATCAAATACGCAGCGATTGCCCCTATTACAATATGTACATCAATATAATATTATACGCATCGCAATAATAAAAACGATTACACAGAAACTGTTTGAAAGAAAGGTTTCAAATCAGTTCGATGATGATTACCAATCAAAGTGTTAAGCGATTCTGCGGCACCGTTGTACAGAGTAAAAGTCGAGTCCTCGTTTAAATCTAGTATGTATGTGTACAAGACATTGATGTACGAGTAAACCTGGAATATTTAAATAAAGTCCCGAGTAAATTTTTTCTTCGGACTACCCAAACACGACGTACAATTAATGCTACTAAATACTAATATAAAGTAATAAATTACACATTGTTGTGTACGGCACCTGTACGTATGCTCCGAAAGCGAAAGCCCACCATAAGCTAAGTTTTCTAACATATGAGTCGGAATACGATCGTTTGAAATCTTGCCAAAGGTACAATAAAGCACGACTAAGTTTCACATTGTTTTTTCTACTAATTTCTTCGGGTTTCTGCGAATCAGTGAAACAATAATACGTATAAATCAATTGTATTTAATATTTACGTTTTTCGGCCGCTTTATATTATTATGGATTCGTAGAGGTAAAAAAAAAAAAAACATTATGTAATGCTGTGTGTACTTGAAATCATTCACGAAGGTATACAAAACAATTATTGAGAACCACATTTATTTTATTATGTAAAATATATAGTCACCTTTTTTATTGAATGTTGAGATTCGATAGATTTTGATTCATGTGAAGTAGACGAGTAATTTTTTATCGTCGTTATGGGTTCATCGGACACCTCAGATTTTGGATTGTGAAAATAAACACTTTTATTTACACTTGGCATTACGAATGCCCAAACAGTACAGAAAAACATACCTTGAGAAAAGACAATACCGGATGGATTAATATTCATTATTGTGATAGAAATATATGATTTTTGACAATGATTCACGACGTACATACGTTCACAATAATTTAATTTATGTTAACAATGCACGACATTACCGAAGACACTTAAATAAACCAATTCGGCATAAGGAACCGAACCATTGACGAGGCTGACCGTTTGAGCGAATAAAGACGAGAAGAACTTGCCCGTCAGACATGCTGCTCTGGCTTGACCCGTGATCCTTTGATAGTAACGTTTGTCCTCGGTCATGGCATACAAATAACCGAAGTATGCTACTTCCGACGAGAAAAAGAAACCGTAGAATAATTGACCTATCTGCAAGGGGAGAGGGGGGGAACAAAAAAAACAATACCTTTTAAATTTATACAACTCAAGACGCATATATAGTATTAAAATGATCGGTTAGTTCACCTGCATCCTCAGTAAACTCGGATGTGCGATGATACTGCAGTAAGCCAGTATACCGCACAGGCCATCGAGCACTAACACGGGCTTGTATCTTAGATAATCGGTGATCAGAAACACGATGACTATAAGAACAAAGCCGGAATACGCTCCGACCGAGTAAACATCCCTAGACGTCTGGTGGAAGAAAAAAATTAAACCACTGACGATAAAAACATATTGTGCAACATATAGGCGCGTTTACGTAGTGGCGCCAAACACGTACTTCGGGTAGTTCAATTGAACTACCTTGAAAATTGGGTTGGTGGCTAAAATAATTGAATGCTACTGAGTCTTTCTGCTTTAATTTTATTAGACACAAGAACATTATTCAATTACTTATTTTTTACATTATAATGAGTTTTAAGAAATCCATTCACAATAAATAATAATATGAACAGTTATAAAAAAACATGATTTTTATTTTTATTTTAAATGGTATATTCATTTATATAGCTATTCTAAAAAAAAATTTCCTGATGGGTGGTAATTTGGAAAGGGTGGGTGGGTCAATCAGATTATTTGAACCACCAGTTTCAATTTCATTCGACGCCACTGCGTTTACGTACGAAATATTAAACTGTCAGCCGTCCAGATATTATTATTATTATTATTATTAATTATAATCATTATTAGGCGTTTGTCGTTTACCTGAGTTAGAGTGATGTTTATTGCCGGACTAGTCATGTAAGCCGCGTAAAATGGTTCGATGGGCCTAAGTTCTCTGGCGAATGCGAACACGCACACGAAAAGAGAAACAGATTTCCATTTCTTCATGGTCGTAATATGGGGACGTAAAACACTGCTGCGTTAGAATACTATATACGTTGACTGCGGTTGGGCACTGCGCTCAGGATCGCAATTTCGAATTCGCTAAACGAATGACTTTCGTTGAAGAGTAAATCGATGACTGAATTTATATCATATACTGCTTGGCTCGCGGTTATCTTAAAACGATTAGTAAAAAATATATATGTTTTGAACTTTATTGCTGATGGTTGCTATCAGCAAATTATATTATACTCGACCAATATAATTGTTTTTCAGATCTGAATGAGTAGGTAATGGTGTGCTGCGTTCAATATTGTGTTCCTACAAATCCAATAGCCAATAGGATTAGCCTACATTCTACGGGCAGATAAGCTGCACTCGATCAATCATTATTGTTATATAATATTCGAAAACTCGTCGCATATTCGCTAATATATTCAGGGTCATGAAAAGATCCTGTAGGTAATACGACTACAGATGCGATAAGCCTAGTCGAAGAACTCGAAAACCGTGATAGTGCTGCATGTGGGATCTAATTCGAATAATTCGTATATTATTATACTCTTTCGATCGGAAACAATAACTCCATTGGGCGCCCTATGACAATATTGCAATTTTTTTTCCAATCATTCTGTAAGGTTAACTTGTTGGGCATACATATTTGTACACATTTGAAAATAAGATTATAAAAAAAAAAAATTAAAAAAATTGCATCGAATTATGTAAGCCACAAATATATCTGTGATGTCAATTTGTACTATAGATACATGTTTTTCAGTTATTCGATAAATATTGAATCTAGGATTAAACACTTCAAATTGATCGAGATCAGTTATTTTTCTTGTTTTTTTGGACTTTCAGCGAAAACAACTTATTTATCCCAGATTGTAAACACACCAAATTAAATAAACAATACCCAACTATGCGCTGAATAATGAAAATTAATAATAATATTGTACCTTTATGTTCTATACGAACACAGTGGATCAACTTGTATTTATAAAGGCTAAGGATATTGTATTAAAACATTTAGAACTAAATCTAATAGTAAAAAGTATATATTTAACTTTTGATCGGAAATGTTTATAGTTCCTATATAAATACAATAATAATATGTTTCGATAATTATGAATTGTCTATGAAATATAAGTACTCAGAAAATGATTTCAGTCACTACGAAAGTCCAAATGACAATGAAATAACTATCTATGCCCGATATGCAAAATCATGTAGCATATAGTAGTAGCATAGTAAAGTTGTCACACTGATAGTTGAGAAGTTATAATATGATATTAGTATCTAGTCTAATGCAGGGGTCTCCAACTTTTTTTTATGGAGGGCCAAATTTGAAATTTGCTTCTGAATCGCGAGTCAAAATCACTTAGGTTTGCATAAATTGAAAATTTAATCTAGAATGGACAAAAATTATTTCCTGACAATTTAAAATTGTATATTTTATTTTAATATATGTAGTTATAAAAAAACAACAATTGAAAATACAAATGTAGCCAATAATTATTAATTTATAGTCTAAAAAATATGAGAGGCCTTAATAGATCGGAGATCCCTGGTTTAATGGAATAGTGAATACTACAGGCAGTGGAAAACCCTTATACGAGTTGAAGTTTTTTATATTTCTTTCGATTGCTTTTCTCAATTATTTGAAGAACTGTTGAACAATTCAAAAAATTACTTTCTCAAAGTATTAACCAGACGAAATGTTTATCAAAAGACTACCAGGTCAATAATACTCGTTTCACTCACAGTCTAAAAAAAAACTAGACTACATTATAGACTTATAGACCATTTTTTTTTTATCATTATAAATTTATAAACTATAATAGTTTAAAAGTAAAAACATATTTCATATTAATTTTTTTTCGACATTTTCTGTACCACTTGACGATCAAATTCCTAGACCAATCGAAAACGGAGTATAATCAATTATGCACTTCTATAAATAATTAAGACCACGGAAATAAGTAAAACTGTTTTTTTTCTATTCAACATAATAAATAATATTTTTATTTATTTATTTTTTTATTTTTTGTTTAACAGTAGTTATGTATTTATTATTATTGATTCTATTAGACATAATATAAAATATTATAATATTTTTAATTAATTATTAATATAATGTATTATGTATTATAATACGAATAAATAATTTACCATATTCCGGCCACCAAGTGAAGTAAATCGTTTCAAGCACAGTGACTCACTAAAAGTATTGAACTATTATATTATGAGAAGAACTGCGATTATTACTGTGAATTGTGATCGATGAAGAAATAACACAATGTTCTATACGTTGCCGATGCAATTGGTATTTGCGAGTTTTAGTTTCTACCTAGGGACCTTCTCTAGTGGGCAGGACTACACGGTACATAAATATAACACAATGGATAATTCAAAATTAATACATTAATGTGTACTTAAAATATATACAAAATTTACGTAGAAATTAACAACACAATGGCCAATTCAAAATTAATACATTATTTTATAATATTATACGTACTTAAAATGTACACTACGACATTAACGTAAAAATTAACAACACAATGGACAATTATTAAAAATCCATACATTTATATTTACTTAATATATATATATATATATATATACGAAATATACATAGAAATTCGTTAAGTCTATATAAATGTGTACATTCACGAAATCTTTTTCACATCTAACGTAAGTATCTGCAGCAGGTTAATTAACAATATACCATTATCATTATTCGACGTGCACGCGTGTTTTTTGTTCATGTGTACTCGACGATCCCTTCGTCGGTGAACATTTTAAAAATGGCAGTGCCACAGAAGAACACAGCTAGGAACGCGTACAACACGGCGTATATGAAAAACTGAAAAATACAATCGTTTTAAATTTCACTGACATGGGCAATACAATTCACACTACCCACGCATAATAAATTATAGTTTATGTAAAAATTTCTAATATTAACGTTGAGTAATCTATAATTATTGTTTATGACTGTAGCACTCGATTTTAAAAGTCGTTTTTCAGATTAAGAGTAATAATCAATATTATATGTAAACATTTTTACAAATATTAATACACTCATAGCAAAGAATTCAGCATGCCGTGTATTTATCGTATAAATTAAATGATATACTTTAATGAGTACCTACCTATAATAAAAATATAACTTAAAAGTGATCGCATTTTTTTAAAGCGCATTGTTAGAGATTTAACACTCGTTTACTATACCTATACCATATACTAGATAGATAGATATTGACACCCTTTAGCATTAAGCAATTAAGAATTAAAATGATTACATTTTAAAAATTATACACGAAATTTCATTGCATATTACTACGTAATTCAATAATGATTTTGTGAGAAGGAAATTGTTAATATTACTGGTACACTATCATGGCACACAAACTTATTATTATTATTTTTATAGAATATTATTAAATATTTTGTAAATATTTTTGTATAAATTACTTGTTGTGCTATGGAGATTGTAATAAAATGGCCTTGAATAACTCCATATATGATTATGGTGTTGATGCATACAGCCAAAAAAGTATTAAATCCAAAAATCAGTCCGTAACATTTTTCACTTAATCGTTTTGCAACCTCGGATCTGTAAGTTTAAATTCAAAACGTTAAAAATGTTAATATTATTTATTTTACTAGCGTGACACATGAATCAATGATATCGCTAACGATTGAAATATAAATAAGACGTGTACCCTTCTACACGGTGCAGATCTTGATACGTGGTTGGTAAATGGTGGTTTTTACGGTCTACATTTTAGTGATATAGTTGTTTATAAATATTGATCTACATCAAACTCACTCGGCAATAGTCAACATAGTTTGATACATCATTCCGTAAATTATGTAGAACGCATAGATGAACCATAAGTTTTTGCAGTAAACGCAACAGAGCAGTACAGCACCAGCAACGACGGATCCGACTGCGAAAAACACGTCTCCGACGGAATACCAATTCCAGTTTACTTTGCTTATGGTAAACGCGGCGACGGCCCCTGAAAGAAATTACGCACGTTTTAATAAATACAAATAAAACTAGGCATATTATTAAATTATATCTCATAATATTATGTTTACAGGCCTATTAGTCAAGCTCTGATACTGGATTCTCTTTTAATTAGGCGTGATAATTTTAGTATCATTTTTATTCAGCGTCTGATCGAAGTTCGAGTAGAAGCCCCGAGGCTTCTTGTAGAACTTAGTTATAGTATTCCTAGTAACATTATAGGCGTCACAGTACTTTTTATACGTCCACCAATAAATCTAACTTCTCCAGGAATGCCCTACTATTAATAATGATGCACAATGTAAATAATTCTACGAGTTCCATAAACCATATTTAGCAGTTCTACAATACGGAGGCTCACATTTTTTTACATCATTTGTTTTTCTTCTTTTTCTTTCTTATCGTTTCTTTTGCATCATGTTTGTTTTTTATCTCTTTCTTTTGCCAATTAAGTTATCAAATTAGTTATCAAGTTAGTGTGAGTTCGTCTCAAGTTGTTAACTGTTTTATCTATTTTCATTGTACATATTAAATGCTTTCTTTTATGTCATATTCTAAAAGCCGCCTGACGTTAATTATAATAAATAAATAAATAAATATTATAATGTATGGATTAGTGAATCCTGTAGCGCTTATTTGAATCTGGATAGCTTAACTTTTTCTTATGCAAAGATATGTAATATCCGAATTTATACTCTTTTTACTGTCCGCATTTTGGGTATCAGGACATCAGGTCTAAGCGTTCAAGTATTCCCAACAGTGGACCGAGATAGCGGGATATAATGGTCATAATTTAGGCACACCTTAAAGATTTATACAACGGTATATTATAAACCTTTCGTTCCCTGGCTTTTAGCAATTATATCGTCCTACTCACCTGCTTGTGATTGATTAAAAACAGTAAACTTAGTAGTTTCGGGCTATTTTATCTTATACTCGTACGCGTGTATAGGCCAACAAGATAAATTGTTAAATGAATAAGTACTAATTTATGTTAGACTCGAGCTGTTGTCAAAGCCCCGATTTCCAGAGATCATCGAATCTCCACACTACATTGAATGTATGTAGTTAATAGTTGTAGCTTAGATATAGATCACTAACATGTTGTATTATGACCTTCTAAACCCATCCCGGTTTATGCCGACAACGACGACTTACCTAAAAGTGTGTTTAAAGATTCTGCGGCTCCGTTGTACAGAGTGAACTCGTTGTTATCGGTTTCTTCCAGCACGTACGTGTACAGCACGTTTATATATGCGTACACCTGAAAAATATATAGTGTAGTATTAATAACCATTAACCCTTGAATGACATCGAATTGACATTTTAATGTCGGTATGTCTAATGATTGGCATCTCACAAACTGATTTTTGACAAAAAAAAAAAAAAAAATAATGATAATAATTATTGTATATCTATTGCATCAGAAAATATACGACATAGAACTTGAGTAAAATATTTTATATGAAAAAGGAAATAAAAAAACCATTTTGTCATAATCTTTTTACTGTTATAATAATTGTGTATACATATGTTACAGTTAAAGTGTTGGATCAGTTAGAAATAACTCATAGCTTATAAATAGTTTATGTAATTTATACTTTAACTAGTTATTTTATACATTTCCATGGTTCACTTTGTTAATGTGTTAAATTGTAAAAAAAGATGTAAAATATCATCATTTTGCTATCCAACATAAACACATAGTAATAATAAATCGAATAAGATGCAGTCCTTGATATCAATAGTCGGTGACTGTAATGTTCATGTATATATACATCTATCCGTGTGCTTCTTGTGCTTCTAAGATTATTACTGTACGTGTATTACTATTAAGATTGTAGTCAATAAAATCGCTAAGGTTTAAAGTTTAGTATAGTTGTACAGGCACACGTATTCACTATTAATTAGTTCGTCTGTCTCCACAATATTGTTTAAGCAATGTGTTTGCAGAAAAAAAGAGGTATTGCGAAACCTCTAAATGCCACAATAGCGTAGCATGTACAAATAAATAATGCAGTTTTAATTAATTTACCTTAAGATAAATAAAATATAATAATACATTTTTGGTTTAAATACTATAATGGAAATTAAACTAGAATTGTATACAATAACTAGATATTTTATGAAATAACTATAGTTAAAGTACAATTTTAATGTATCATTTCATACCTTAACGATGTTCGAAGGTAATAGGTAATAGCTAATTCATGAACTACCTAGATATTTCCAAAAATAACGTAATTCAACACTTTTACTGTAACATACATATACTTACAGAATACAGATATTGTTTTTATTTTTCATATTAGCCCTCATTTGTCTATGTAGAGGTCTCCGATATTGATAAATATTAAAGAGCGTCCAGATATCGCCGGGTAGTCGGATGGATCAGACCGACACTTATGTATAATATGTAGGTATATAAATATATATCACACTACTAACTTGTAAATAACCACCCATCGCCACTGCCCACCAAAAGCAGAGCTTACGGACGTACGGATCGGAATACGATTGCTTGAAGTCTTTGAACAACGTTTGCAGTACACTGTATTCTTCTTCCACGTTGGTGGATTTTAATGATACGTTGGTATACTTCTATAACAGCCGTGGTGTGAACATGAATCGATTAGTATATAATATTATATTGTTACAACGAAATCGTCATAATACGCTAAGTTCAATATATAGTAATGCAAATAATGTGTAACTATATACAAAATAACAGGCAACATCATAATAATTTATGTAGGTGAAATGGAAAAAATTGTTACAAACTATAACGGTGCTCAACAAATGCAAGATTTGAACGCCTTATGTAATTTCGTTGGCAAAGATGATTGTTCTACTCGATTTTTTAAGGCATGATCACGTCATAAAAATGTTCACCTGTTTCTCTGGGCCCTCATGATGGCTAACTCCGATAAAACAAAACGATACTCAGACGTCAAATGAATATAATCGAGTGAAATGTTAACTAATGCAGATAAAGGAATAAAAGAAAATCACTATTGATGCAAGTTGAGGTTTGGGATTATGACTCATTCACTCATATAAGTCACTTATATAATCACTGAAGTGTGCACATGACATAATATAGTTCAAAATTTCATAAAAATGTAATCTGTTTCTCTACAGCAAGGATAGGCAACTGCTGGCGATCTGTGGATCTTTTTCATCTGTAAGAATAGCTGCTAGAAAACTTGTATTTCTTCTTTTGTATATCTCTTCGACTGTTCATTTATTTATTATATACATTGCCATGTTTTCATATCATTTAACGAGAGGTAATGAAATTTTGAATTATTACTGAAAAATTATTAATTATCACGCCATCATGGTAAGAAAAAATACATTTATACACCTATAATACCACAAATATACTTATATAAACACTTATAACTGTTTATAGGATATGTACATAAAACGTTAATAATATAATATTGTATCGCGTCTAAAAAAACAAACGAACTTAAGAAAGTGTTTTGATTTGTATTTAAAGACTAACCAACATTATACGATTCGGTATATTATTTTTGTTTTATGTTTTCATCTGGTTTAGAAAACATAAAAAA